>CADEHL010000091.1:5400637-5755694 GCA_902827135.1 Harpagifer antarcticus
CAGCTGGTCCAAAATGCAGCTGCACGTTGGCTGACTGGCCACAAAAAGCGCGACCACATCACCCCAATTCTGGCCTCACTACACTGGCTTCCAGTTCAGTTCAGAATTGATTTTAAAATCCTTTTATTTGTTTTTAAAGCTCTAAATGGGCTGGCTCCTTCCTATATAGTTGAACTCCTCCAGCGCTACACCCCAGCCAGAGCTTTAAGGTCTGCTGACCAGCTGCTGCTGGTAGTGCCGAAGACCAGGCTCAAAACCCGAGGGCACCGAGCCTTCGCAGCAGCTGGCCCGAGGCTCTGGAACACTCTGCCCCTCCATGTGAGGTCGGCCCAGACCCTAGGGGTTTTTAAATCCTCTCTAAAAACACACTTCTTCTCTCAGGCTTTCTAGCTAGAGCGGAGCACGACTTCTGACATTTCCCTGTGTATTGTTTTTTATATTTGCTGTTGCAAAATGACTGTCTTTTGTTACAATTGCACTGCAGTAAAGTGTTTTTATTACATGTACAGCACTTTGGCTCGACCAAACATCGTTTTTAAATGTGCTCTATAAATAAAACTTGATTTGATTTGATTTGATTTGTTAATTGAGCTCCTGATTGACATACGAGCTAGGGGCCATGCGTCTAACCATTTCATGCCTGTCTCTTCACATGTTTTCTTATATCTTAGTAATATATTTTATTTCATGTTTTTTTACTCATAAAACAATATGACATTGTCCAGAATAGTAGTTAACTTTATATAACTTTTACTCTTTCTAATCTTTTCAAACATCTTAATTGTCTTGTCTCTCTCTCTCTCTCTCCTACATACTTTTTCCAACTTCACTCGTGGTATTTTAACCACCTTTTATCCTTCTGAGCAAGATATCACTTCAACACATTTAATATCTCGCCCTGTCCATCTATTTCAGTCTTCTTCTAACCATCTGTTCTCTTTTCTCTTCAGCCTTCAACAACCTTTTCTTATTTCCATTTCTAACCAGTCTTTTACTTATAATCTGTCCCTTTCCTAGGACAGGTAAATACATCCTGCTACTGTAGTGTTCACAAATAAATCTCCATGCAAACTGCTACTGTACACTCAAAAGTGATCTGTTTCATTTTGAAAAGTCAGCTTTTTGAAAACCAACATGGCTCAGTTCAAACTTTTGTTTCAAAACAAAACTCCTCATCTCTTCCCGACATGATTTGACCTAAAGATGATTTGCTACCACTATTTTTCATTGTGATATTTGTTCAAAACAGAGACTGCATCTGTCTCTGGATTTAAATATATGCCTGATGGCAGTATATGCATAAAAATAAAAATAAGTGTCCAGGATTTTAACCTCTGTCATTAAAGGACTGTATAAAAATAAGACATGTCATCTGATTAATCTAAAATTAGAATGTAACAGATAATTTGTGTAGTACATCCCATCATTTTTAGGGACGCCTAATTAACATTCTCAAATCTTCAATTAACTTGACCTAAAAAGCTAAAACAGTGTTGTTTTATGATACCTAAAAAAATACTACAATAGATTTTAGACTATAAAAATGTAAATATCAAATTCCTATTGTCTAACAACTCCCCCTTTTCTGAAAAAGAATCCCATTTACTGTGTTTTCATTTTCAGAAACATGAAGAAAGAATGGTAATGCATAGGAGGCAGAGGCAAATGCCGTGACCTGGGAACTTTACGACCCTGGCGTCCTGCTTCAAAGTGTCCTCAGGTTTTTGTTTTACTACACTGGCTGCTTGGAGGCCGTTTTGGGGGTGTCTAAAACAACAGCCGTCTGTGAACAGGTTTTCTGCCTGTGGGATGGGCTCGTCTCTGAGATCTATTCTTAACTTCACATCTTGGATGATTCTTTCCACACACCTGTGGGGCTCTCCGCTACCTATGGTGTCTGCGCTGTTCACTCCTTCGTGTGTGTATGTGATGTGTGCCTTTGTCAGAGTTTTCTCCAGCCTTGTTTGTCTCGTTGAAGTCATTGTGAATGCACTTGAGTTCACAAAAGAGACAATGCTGTGTGTTGTCAGTTAAAATCTACTCAAATGATGGGCTAAATGACGTTCCCACGTCTGTGTGTTTAACTGATCTACCTCTGGATTGTTCACTGATTGTTCCTGTCATAGATATCTGCTTAACTTTGCACCTCGCCCTCCTGCTGTCTTTCTCTTCCTTTTATGGCCCGCTCTCCCCTCACCACTGTCCCCCTTGGACATATGTGATAAGACGTCTCACCTCTCTCCCCCTCCTCAGCGCGCCTGTGTATGTTATCTCTGCTAACAGAATGACTCTTGACCACATGGGGTCAAATAACTTGGATGACCGGGGGAAGGGAAAAGAAGACTCAACCATGTGCAGAGAGAAATCACACTGCTTGGAGACTGAGTTCAATAAAAATGAAACCATCGGACTTGTAGTCTGGCTTCAATAAAAACGTAACCAGACAAGGCCAGTTCATAACACACAAATTGTCCTCTTTGTACGTCTAATCTAGGTAGAATAATCCACTATTATATTTAATTTGAATGTACTTAATTCTCTGAAAATCAATCTCTTAATCTGTTCCCATTGCTCCCGGTAACTACCTGGAATTTCAGAATCGTGTTTAGCATTCTGTCGTTCCATATTCACTTCGCTTTTATTTATCTGACTCAATTAATATGTGCACTTCGCTTTTATTTATCTGACTCAATTAACATGTGCTCACATGTATTAATATACTGGGCTATTGTCGTAGTTACTATTAACGTGCTTCCCGTCTTCAATACCGGTCAGCAATGTAATATTTAACCTCAGCGCTTGAAGCTAAATTCATATAACAATGTCAAAGGTGTACTACCCCCTTTCAGCCACTAGATGGCAGCAGCAGACCACAAATGAGCCTCACTCATCCGAGTGCTTCATTGAGATCCATAAATATTGAGTAATTACCATAACACAGACCTCCGGCCCTTAGCTTTGAGCGTTCGTCTGTGCTGTAAAACCCCTCAGTTCCAGGCGGCGACCCGATCTGAAATCGGGTTTCCAGGTCTGGCGTGTGGGAATCAAACCTCTACAACCACCAGCGTGCACCGTCTCTTACGCCACTGTGGACTAAACTACCACAGATCCGCGCTAAACCGTTCTTATGTACGCGACTCAGGACTTTATCTACCTGTAGATCCGCGCCAAACTGTAATCAATATGTAACTGTCTATGTACGCCACGCCGGACTCTATCTACCTGCGATCAACGACTATGGTTAAATATGCATTGTATATTCCATTTAAACTTTAAAAACACTGTGAAACGCCTTCAGACAATCCTAACATTTTAGTGTATTCAATCACAGACAATCGATGTACATAACAGGCGTCTGAAAGTACCTTTGAGTCGTGCAGGGCCCTGCAGATTGTCTGAAGTGTTTAAAAGCGTTTATTCCCGACCCAATCCGGTCGTCTGGACTCCTCCTCAGCTCGTTATCTTGTACGTCGGGGGCACCATTTGTTAGATATTATAATGGATTTACGCTCCACGTTTCAAATATCTCCGCGTCCTTCTAGAGCCATTTATATGGAAGGAATTCAGTGCCACCAAGTCAACCATACTCTACTTTAATGGCAATATTACAATGCACCAGAAATCATTACATTCAATACAATAATACACATACAAATACAATATACATAGAATACAATAATACATACTTGGGTACCCAATATTACCTGGAATTCACGTCAGCCGGCCAGCAGAAAGAGGCTGAACACAGCTGCGTCTCTTGTATTTATGCTGAAGCAATGGGAGGGGTCTCTGATCCCTCCACTTTGATTGGCAGCTCAAATGTCCCCAACACCCCAAATCTGAAGTTCCCCCACTCACAGGTGGCGAGAGCATTTGCATACAGTGCAAGTCAAGACATGCGGCCACCTTCCCCCATCTTCCTTTGTCCTCAAAACTCCATATGGTCTCTCTGAAGTCACATGTGCTTGCCCAAATTCCAGCTCTCAGTTTTAACCCAAATCATTCTCATTTTTAAGCTTATACATTTGGAGCTAACATGAATACATTCAAATATTCTACTGCAAACTCCAGTGAGACACTTCACCCGAATTTGCTGCTGTGGGTACTATCCACAGTACATGACCGTTACATGTATGATATGTGTGTAATGTGTACTTGTATGATATGTGTGTAATGTGTACTTGAGGTGTGAAGATGGGCGGAGTGGCGCAGTGGGCTGTGCGTTGATCATCAGCTCAAGGAGGCCCACCTCCGCCGCCGCTGTGTCTGTAAAGCCGTTGTGTCCTTGGGCAAGACACTTCACCTGAATTTGCTCCTGTCGGTATTGAGCATCGATCTGGAAAAGCGCTTTAATAATAAATGTAAGGAATTATTATTATTAGATTGACCGTATTTCTGATCATTATGTAGTAAACCAAAAAACAGTGAAGTGTATGTTTTAGTGACAAGAAAATGAGCCTATTACTCAAATATCATTGGCATTTATGCCAGGGGGAGGCATTATAAAGGTGCAGAGCAAATAATTAGAATCACTGATATGGCCCACCGCCTAACATTATCAATTTGCATATGCATATGCACCATCTGTCTGCAGAGTTGCCCTTTCAAAATACCATGAAAGGTCAGATAGCAATAAGTCAAAGTGCCTCCATGCTTGGCGAGAGTGCCTGATTTAGCACACTTATGCATCGTCGGGGCTTAAAACAGTGAACATATCCCAGTAATGTGTCTTAATCATTCGGTCCTTCTGTGTTTGCTTTGTGTGGGTAATTTAATGTACAGCACTTTAAGTTGCAAAGAGGATGTCGGAGTTCAGGGTGGTATCTGACACTTGTTGATGCTTTCTGTTTTTATATTATTTGTTTTTATTTAGAGGGTTTCTATGAACCCAGCAGATCAATGTCTGATGACTCACGACAACTCAAACTGACGGCCTGGCTCCTTGAAATTATTTTGATGCCCAAATATTCCTCCTGAATATTGTTAAAATGACTTATAACTGTGATTAATAACCTATTAACTATATAAAATTATTTTCATTGGGTCTTGTACCATAATATGGTACAAGACCCAATGAAAATCATTAATAATAAGACATATTACGTCTTATAATACTTCAAGATCTCAGGACTTTTTGTCTGAGACTTACAGTGGCAGCAGCATAACGGAAAATTAATCTCAAATATCACTAAGAACTGATCCTCTAAATCTCTTTATTTGATTCCAAAACCTTAAAGTTTTCCTCTTTTGATTAAATTACTTTGAGGAGGAAGAAACTGATTTCACAGATAGATCAGATGAAAACGCGTGTTCTTAGTGGCCTGATCGGTGATTCATGGCTGTCACAGTAATAACTTATTTGACACTTTTTCAACTTAAAAGATTCACACTTTATTTTCTGATCGTAGTTCTGCTATATGTATTGCATAAAGTAAGAACTGTCTTCTCATAAAGAATTACAGCAGAATATATAACCACTGTACAGCCTTGCTTTTTTCACAAATGTGCTGTTTATACAATTAATTTTGACAGCTTTATCTTTGCCCTCACTGCCTGCAGTCTTACCTCAGAGTATAGGTTTATATTTCTTGTTTCACAGCCTCTCTATTACTGTCTGTCTCCTCCAGAGCAGAAGTGTCTTCATCATTGGTTGAATGGCTGAGGTAATGGATTACACTTGGAGAGCCAAAATTGGTTTCTTTCTCTAATGTTGGCATTTTCCTCTCCTCCTTTCAGCCCTTTACTGATATTTCACAGCTTTTTGCATTATCGGAGGCACTTTTCCATAGCCTTTACAACATTCACAACAGAGTTAGAGCACAAAAGATGTTTAGATTCCAAGGCCTGCGCCGTGTTCCTTTCTCTCTAACTTCTTTGTGTGTGTTTTTGTGCGTGCGTGCATTTGTGCGTGCGTGTTATTACAGAAATTACGTGTTTAATCACACTCTCAAAATATGGCTATATTATTTTTATTTCTGATTATTGCAATATATCTTTGGTATTAATAAACTAATACGTTGACCTAATCATGTTGAATAGTTTGTCAATAATCTATATGTGTGTTTGTGATAATCGTAACGTTTTTCCAAATGTATTGTTACATGGACAAACAGCTCCAGCAAGTCACATACAGCGACATATGGTGAGGTAAAGCAGATTCATATTGTTTTGCAATCTTTTTCTGAAGACCGTGTCATTGTGTTGAGACAACTCATCAGATCCCCATCTAGAAATAGTCTCCGCACAGAGCAGACCTGTTTGTCCTTTCACGTTCCACAGAGTGTCAGAAGATGAGACAGTATTGGAAATGTTCCATTCCCCTCTGTGACAGGCAGGATAATTGGCTTTCAGTCACATTTAGTCCACTGGAGAAGCGGGTTTTCATAAAGTGCTGTATAACACCAAAGTTGGGAGTGTGGGGGGATCATGTGTGTGAAGGAAAATGTGACATAGCCCTTTGGTTCACACAGGTAGAAAAACTGGTTTACTGAGACAAGTAAGAGAAAGTACATTAAACTAAATGTGCGTGAAAGTCATTTTACATAACTATAATATGACTCTCATTTCCCTAGTGTGTCTATTTTACTGTAATATATGTCCCATTGGTGGCGACCAGTTTGTTGTTGGTTGGATGTTGGTTTCCAGGCTGGATATTTTAATGGTTGGTGCTGAATGAGTCCAAAAAATATGTGTTCTGACCAATGAATGTCCTAAGAGGGTTGTATGTTAATAGTTTCAACCCTGGTTATTATTTTGAGAGCCAGTCCTACAATGTCATTGAAAAATATCCAAGCCCAAGTCATCTCGTAGTCTCTCAGCATATAAGGGGATGTAGCATAGGTTGCAATGTTTGCCTTGCCTATTTTTCACATCTCCACTCAATAAGAAGTTGCTCTTTCAAGCCATATGTGTTTTCATGGAAACTTTCCTTGCTCTCTCTGATTTGCCTCTCTTGTCACCTCTGTTGCTCCCCTCCCCTTTATGACTTCAATCATCTCTGTGACTGATGGCGCTAAAACACACTTTTTTTAAATGTTAATCTCATAATCATTTTCATCTGACAACACACAAGCTGTGATAGCTTTTAGCCAGCAGTGATGTATTCATGGCTGAAGTAGAATTGCTCCTCAGCGTGGTCCATTTCCCTGAGTCTCCTGGGTCATATAACGCTCAACTTGTCACACCAGCTTTGAGAGGGAGAGAGACAGAGAGAGGTGCGGGGACAACTTTGAATACATTGAGAGACCACTTTACATGTTATTGCCTCTTAGAGGCATTTCCCTGATAATATAAACCTCTAAATTGCAAAGTGAAAAACCTGGTAATGTTTCTGCGCTCCATCATCCACCACTTTTAAAGTCAATCAGTCAGTACACAATCAGTATTCCCCTCCACTCGTGACACACATGGGTGAGAAGGTTATTACGTTTCCACAGTCTCCTGTCAAAGATACCCATTAAATAGTCTTTATTGAGCCCAGGAAAAGGTAATCCAATTGTTGTTACTCCTTTAGTATTTTTTCATAGTGTCCTCTCTCCATCTTCTCTCAGCTATTAGGCGAGCATGATGAGGCAGAGAGTGTGCACATGAGAGCAAATATCACATTAGACCAATGACAACAAACCAAGAGCATCATTAGGAGACCTGCATAATAAAAACGGCTTCACATTTAAGTGGACCTTTAAAGCTTTTCCTCGCTCTCCGGGTTTGCTGACTGGCCGCCTCTAATCATAATGTGGACAGTTCAGTCTGCTATAACAGCCTCTCGTGGTTTCAGAAGAGTACAATATACAATATTGGGACTTGACTTCAGGGATTTATTCCCTTTCAGCCTCTGGAGCATTAATGAGATTGGACACTGGTGCTGGATGTTGAAGTAGCGGTTCCATTTCATCCCAAATTATGTTAGAGCTCTTACCATACCCATATTTCTTCCACACAAAGGATGTTATATGGTCTAAAATACAACTATATGCAGTAGCTTTAAGATTAGGATTAGGCCAATGGTGGGGAATAAAGTAGGGCCTATGATTTACTGAAAATAGTTGTATAACAACTTTCTCCTCTAGAGGGAGCTTTATCAAGAATACCTTTGGTATGTTTAGTTATATTGATACTATGAATATTTTTCTTATAAATATTTGACGAAAGTTTTACACTCTAAATGGCAATGGACATTTGAACAACGTAGGCCTACATTTTTCAGATTGGCATAGTTAAATGGCAAACTCTTTTGCTATTCACTATCTGAATTGTAAGATCCATTATTATTATTAATTGTAAGAGCCAGTGTTTTTGAAACTAGACTATTAGAGACTAACAATTAAACAGCCTTATCTGTTAATTTCTTAAATGCTCCCTCCTTTATAGAATTACAATTCTCCTTTTTTAAAGTTTTATTTATAGCATTCTTATTTGTGAATATCTATCTCCCTCGCGTGGTTATAGGTGGAATCACGTGGCGATGTCAACAGCTTGTTCTTATCTTGTTGATCACACATCCCCCATTCCCTAAAGTTATGTTCAAGTATTTTAAATGGTAAACAATTATCTGTATGACATACATAAGTACTATGTTGATGTTGTATCAGCAGGCTGGCCCAAAGAGCCGTCTTCATAGTTCAGATTCCGACTTGAATGTGGATTTACTGTTCATAGTCTACGATTAGGTCGATGTATCAAACTAGTCGAGTTGTAAATTCCTTGAAAGATTTCCAATAAACTGTCTCTGAAAATCACAACTCTGCTGTATAGTTAGAAGCAGCTTCAACCGTCGGCGATGCCACATTTAACTCCCTTTCAAGTTGAAAACATTACAACGAGTGTTACAGGAAGAGACGCTAAAAAGTAGACGGTTCTTTCAGCCAATGGAATGGCATAATTTCCCCACTAAGCCCGCCTCCATACAAAATTGTCCAATCATCGTGCGGGACAGGAACTTCCGCCACGGAGACGGAGCATTTCCATTGTACGAGCTGTTCTGAAAGAGTCCCGCGATTGTTGAGCTGCAGTATATTAAGTGCGTGGTTTCTTCAAAGTTGTAACATTAGACGTAGCCGATTGTCGTCTTTTAGCTTAAAATCGTATGAGATTGTTGTCGCATACGAATCGTCCGGAGGGTAACGGGCTGTTACTGGGAAGTAGTGCGACGGTCTCACCATAGGAATTTGTTAGCGGCAGCTCAGCCACCTTGCGGTCCGGCTAACACCGTGGCTAGGTAACGTTAGCTGCAGCTCTGTTGTGGCGTGAATCTGACGGAAATCTGTAAGAATATGTCCTCAACCGGAGGCTGTTACGCTTCGACATAAGGGACTAGAGTGCACAAATAAACAACAAACTGTTAGTCCTCGAACTAGCCACTTAGCCAAGCTAACTAGCTAGCTAACGTTAACGCTACGGGATTGTCTTTGACAAAAGGGCAACCCGTCAACAAGAGACTTTGTAGCCAAACTAACGCGTTTTTCCCTATTTTTTTTATTTATTGAGCTTTTGCACGAAGAGCATTACAACAGCACATGATGAATGGATTTAGCACTGAGGAAGACAGCCACGATGGACCTCCGGCTCCGCCGTTTTATGGACAGAGCTGCTGTCTGATCGAGGACGGAGAGCGCTGCGGCCGGTCAGCTGGAAACGCCTCCTTCAGCAAGAGGATCCAGAAGAGCATATCACAAAAGAAGCTCAAGCTTGACATTGACAAGAGCGTAAGTTAAATAACATGATCTTTGTTTTTAAGTTTAAACCAGTGATTGTGAGTGCCAGACGATAGCTCAAAGTTAGCTAGCTCTCAGCTGTCAGCTAATGCTATGTAGCCTGTCGGCGACGGTTGACGAAAATAAACAAAAGAGCACCGTCATAGAGTTGTATCTTGTTGCTGTATCTGTGTTCACACCTATAACAAGTCAGGCTTACGTTTACTGTGCTAGCTGCCTGGACGACGTGCAGGACAACAAGTTCCTGTCCACACCAACTTCCAGCTCATTACAACAGTTTCATACAAGACGCCTCCGCAGCTCTTCATAAAATGGCTGTTGCCAGAGAAGCCAGAGCTCTGTGTTGTTTAACCTCAGTCTGTTAAAGTATCCTGCCTTATTTTGGAGTGGCATAAACTATTGTTCTGCTAGAAAGAACACCAAAACATGCTCCACGTTAATTTAGCTTCTTTTTTCTAGTTTTTCATTTTGGCTTACTTTGACAAGCAACCAATGTTGGGCAAACGTGTTCTGGCCATCCTTGACCCCAGTGAACATGTGGAGCTAATTGTCAGACACACAACCAAGGCTGGATCACCAACCAAGCAAATGTCCCAAAGGCCCCAGACCTCAAGGGGCCTCATAGACCTGGTCTTCTCTGTGTTGTTATTTGATCTATAGCGAAGCTGTTTAGGGTTATGCTCCACTGAATTTGTCACAAATCTGCAGACGATATCTCTTACAGCTTCCTAAAACCCAAAGTGACATCTTGAAATATATTTGTCAATGTTTGTTTGGCCAAAAGTGATCGTATGTACAAAGCATTACATTGGAGAAGATGCACCAAAACATTTTTTTATAATAATTGTCAGTGAACTAATAGTCTCAGATTTACAATCTAGTCGTCGTTTATTTCAGTACTAATCTTACATCGTGTAATATCGTTGTACACAGTATCTTTAATTAACTCAGCAAAAAGCAAACGCCGCAAGCCCGGGGGTGGGTCGTTTTCCTGTCATGTGTAAGCTGCTCTGTGCCCTCAACCTGGGGAGTACTGAGGTGGCAGTGGATGCATAAAGAGTGCCCCCAAGCAAAGAGCAATGTGGCCCAGAAAAGTGTTGCTGTTGTAAACCATTCTTATTTAATTCATTGTATCCAGGTGGAGTTGTTATTAGTTTGTGTTGTTGTTGTTGTCCCAAATGTTTTTTTACAGGCGTGCCAAACTCATGTGATTAGTCACGTGTTGTGGCTGTGGCTCAGGGAATACATGCACATTGGTCAAGAGGACAGTCATACATGGTTCATTTGGAGCTGCAGTTGAAGAAGCACATGCCAATATAAACAAACTTTAGTTCAGATATTGACATAACAGACCATTTGTAGTTATGGTTGGGTATCAAATCTCAACACTACGTCTATTTTAAAATGCTTGTCAAAATGCTTCATTACATACTTCTTGTTTAAAACCATGTATTTGCCAGTTTTTATAATAGTTTATCTTGGATATGTTCTTGTGTGGCTGCTTGGATATTGTATTAAGACTGGTATTATAGAATTTCAAATGAAAGCAAATCTAGTCTTGCAGTGGGTATTGCTTTGGTCCTATGCTGTGTTACTGCTAGAGCAAACATATGTTTTGATGTTGGACTCCTCCTTTAATACTCATTATTATCGTTATAGGTGAGACACCTCTACATCTGCGACTTCCATAAGAACTTCATCCAGAGCGTCCGCAACAAGAGGAAGAGGAAGACCAGTGACGATGGAGGGGAGTCCCCGGATCACGACGTGGAGGTGCCTGAGGTAACAGGACTGAAATCTTTCTTGCAATGTTCCTCACAAACAACACGGATGAAGCACAATGGAAAAAGAAGCAGTCCCAAATGCTTTACAGAGGAACATAACAAACTAGGATGATAGTTTATATAAAACCTTAAAAACACCAACTCATGGTGACATTTTTGTTACAATATGCTTGCCTAACAACAACAAATTGAATCAAATTTAATTAATTGTGTACTCAGTTATGTTTGTTTGCTTTTGAGTGTTTATTACTGCAATGACCCAGTTTCTCCACAGAGATATTAACGTTTCATCGCTTTTAAAAGGAGAGAAAGAGGCAGCAAAAGCCTCATAGAGTCTTAACCTGTGGCGGGGCCACAGGTTAAGACCACAGGTTTTTTTATAACGAAACTGTGTCTCAGGGCTTCTTAACATTTAAAAACCTATTAATGTGTCATACCCATTTAACGGTAAGAAACTCAGCTAACTGACAATACGAACAATTTTTACCGAAACAAAACACAAGTCTCACATGAAGCGTCTAAATGAGCCCTGAGCGAAGAAATGCTAACACACTTAGCACAGAACTCTAGGTATAAATTCCCTTATTACATATCGGATCTGCACAAACAAGATATTGATTAGCAAGCTGAGATTATACAGATCCTAGGGGTATAAGTATCACCACTGAGCGATCAGAACTCGCGACAAAGGAAGCAAAAACAGACATCACAACACGGAGCTTTACGGAGCAAAAACGGGACATTGTCTTACCTATGCTTCTGATCAAAAGTTGTGGTTAATGGCATTAAAACGATAAAAACGCTGCTGAAGGTTAATCCATAGGTTAATGTGTCTGAAATGATTACTGATAATCCATCTTCATATTTATGTCAATAATGGAGTTTTCATATATAGCTGCTATGATAGCTATCAGAGTGTATGACAGCTTCCGGTTTAGGGCATTATGGCTACGCATCACTCATTGACCAATGGGTAATGTTTAGATGGATTTTAGGAACTTCCCCTTGATTCTATTGGCTCTAACGGTTAAAAAAAGAGGTGTCAATCATCAAAGTCGACTGAGGGGGGCCAGAGATATGGAAAATCCACCCAAATGACCCCAGAAGTGTTTGTTTTTTTGCTAAACCTCTCTAAAATGGTCAAATGTCACTTGTTTTGCATCAATCTTACTGGGTACTTATTAAATGTTTGGATTCCTAAAGCTTTTAGTCTACTATCCCATCATTCAAGAGTGGTTTTCACTATAAGTAATGTTTTTTTTTTGGAGGGACACTATAACTTACATTTTTTTTACTAGGTTCAATCTGAATTTACTTTAAAAATGTAAAAAAATCTATATTGATTCTGACTTTTCTACATCCAACTCACAGGTTTATCATTGCTTTGTGGAAAAAATATTATTAGTTTACCCCTTTTTAGAAGTGAAGTTATCGTCATATGTTCTGGGAATGTCATTTTTCGAGCCTGAGACCTGAAAAGCATTCTCAGTGCTTAACCGGTTAAGTAAATCATTGAAATGTGTCAAAGATTAAGCGGACTGAAAAGATACCGTCCCTCAAATTTCACTGACTGACTGCCTCCCTGTCTCTGCTGTGGTTTCAGGTGGACCTGTTCCAGCTGCAAGTGAACACGTTGAGACGCTACAAGCGACACTACAAGCTGCAGACCCGGCCTGGACTCAACAAGGCCCAGCTGGCAGAGGTAAGAAAACACTCAGAACTGAATGAATGTTAAGATATTCTCCACTACATGTATGGTGCTTCCTACTTTGTACAGTGCAAGTGGTTGCTGTGTTGTCCATCGATGGAGCCATTGAAACGATGTGAATGCTGCATATTAGCCCCTTTTCATCACAGTTACCATTTTAAAAAAAGCTGGAAAGTGTAACAAGGGTAGAACTCTAAAGGTTTAAGAACTCAGGTCAACTCTGGTTTTGGTTTATGTTAAAACAGCGTAATATTCTGTTATGTGATAGAGAAAAGACAAGGGCAGAGAAAAACAAAGAGAGAAAGGACTTTATTTCTGTTTTCATTCAATCATACATTTGAAATATACATCCATAAACAGTAGGGGTATAACGGTTCACAGAATTCACGATTCGGTATGTACCTCGGTTTAGGGGTCACGGTTCGGGTTCGGTACAACAAGAAAAAGCAAAAAGAAGTTCCAAATGCCTAATTCCAGGTTTGTTTTTTATTTATTTTGAACATTAGTGCAAGTTTCAGTTTAAAAATAAGGACCTCTAACATTTTGAATAATTAACTGTATTACACAGTGAAAAACAAACAGTACCACACACACTCAGATGGCCATATTATCTATAATGGCTGATGTCAAACAAAAAGGTTCAATAAGCTGTAAAACTAAAAAGAATGTCATGAAAATATTACAAAATAAATAATAACATAGTGTTTCAATCACAATCAATAAAGGCCGGGGTCCTCTACTATTGCATAAGGCTGCATCATAGCCTTTGAAAAACATATGCCAAAAGCTTCCATTATTTATTTTTGGTCTCTCGGCTTTCATGTCTCTTGGCTTCTTAAAAACAGCGGGGATCAGCTGTTGAACTGCTGTTGTCTTTTGCCGGGCTCCGTTGATTAACAAATCTGGGTGATGCCTTCTGATATGATTTAGCATGTTTGGCGTGTGTTACTATTAGCATACCGCACCGCTGTAGAACAACGCCGACACACCGTCCTCGTCCGATCCACCACTTGCACTCCATCGTTATTGTAGTCTACAGGGAACCCGAAATGTTCCCACACAGCTGATTTAAAAGAAGCTTCTTTTAAATCTAGCTTCTGTGTGTTATCTGAACTCGCAATACTAACTTTTCTTCTTCTTGTATTTTGTTCGATTTGTTGTTTTATTCTTCTTCATTTGTTCTTTAAGGGTGGCTGGCAAACAGCTTTTAGGTACAATACCGCCCCCTGGATTATATATAGTGTAGTGGATACTGCCCTGAATGACAGACTTTTCTCCCACTCGTAAAAGAAAAGGCGTATTCGTCGTGTGACTGCATGTACCGATCCGTGACGGTACGGGATGAATACGGATACCGTTACACCCCTAATAAACAGTCAACAGATTGTCCCGATTGTGGGACAGTTGCGCATGGAGGACATCTTTATTTCTGAAACTAGAAATGCCCTGCCTCTAGCAGCAGCAGCAGACTATTGACTTAGGTTGCATTCACACCTAATAGTCCGCTTCTTTGGTGTGCACCGGCAGAAGGTTTGGTTTGCTTTCACACAGGCAAACCTCAAACAGACTATAAACAGTCAACAAAAGTAATGTGCACGGAAATGCTGTTCAACAATTGGTCAGACATTAAGCAGGTAAAACCATGTAGCATCGGCAGCACCCTGTGTGTGTGGAATAATGCCGAAGCGGTGTGCATACAAGATCCGTTTATTCGCCATGCTTGTATAATCAGAATATTGTTTGCATAAGTAGGCTATATTTTTTGTTTCGTTTATTTAATAATTACATTTCAGAACAACTTTGGGAATTTAGTTGAGAGAGAGAGATTTTATAGAGCCTCTTCAGTGATGCCCCGTGGCTTGCCAAGTTGGCATACCTTTGATGATACCATTGATGGCACCCCTGTTTCCCCCTCCACCCAGGCACGCAACCTTGGCGTTATATTTGACCCCACCCTCTCCCTCGAGCCCCACATCCGTCAAGTTGTAAAAACCTCATTTTTACACCTCCGCAATATTGCCAAACTCCGTCCCTCTCTCACCCGCCCTGCAGCTGAGCGACTCATTCACGCCTTCATCTCCTCCCGCCTTGACTATTGCAACTCCCTCCTCTACGGCATCAGCTCCACCTCCCTCAATAGACTCCAGCGTGTCCAGAACGCAGCCGCCAGACTCCTCACCCACACCAAATCATGGCATCACATCACCCCGGTCCTCAAAGAACTCCACTGGCTCCCCGTTTCACACCGCATCCACTACAAACTCCTGGTCCTCACTTTCAAAGCCCTCCACCATCTGGCCCCCCCCTACCTCACTGACCTCCTCATCCTCTACCAACCACCCCGGTCCCTCAGATCCACCTCAGCCGGTTTGCTTTCCATCCCCAAGGCCTAACTCCGGAGCTTCGGGGACAGAGCCTTCTCTGTGGCAGCCCCGAAGCTCTGGAACTCCCTCCCCCAAATACTTCCCTGAGTCCCTCACCCTGTTCCAGTCCCGCCTCAAAACCCACCTCTTCAACTCTGTATCCATAAGCCCCCCCCCCTCTCAATCAACTTCCTCCTGACTGCTTTTCTGTTTTTGTTTTGTTTCTTTTTGGCTTTGTTTTTGTTTTTGTTTTGTTTGTCTACCCTCCCTCCCAAATGTAAAGCGTCTTTGGGTTCAAGAAAAGCACTATAGAAATAAAATATATTATTATTATTATTATTATTACCTGGCAGATAGTTTTGAGCATTTGAATCGACTCAATCGGAGTCTTCAGGGGAAGTCAGTGACACTTTTTCACGTGCAAGACAAAGTTGAAGCTACAATCAAGAAGATGGAGATGTGGGCCAGGCGCCTGGATCAGTCAAACTATGACTCGTTTGCAAACCTATCAGATTTTTTTGACACCGGAAATGCAGCTTCCAAATAATGTGAAAAATGATGTCAGGGAGCACTTACACAGTTTGAAAACACAGCTACGGATGTACTTCCCTATCCCTGACACAACTGCGAACTGGATCAGAAATCCATTTGCGACCCTGGACGATGACATCCTCACAAACCTTACGTCCAGAGAGCAAGACAGCCTTGTTGAACTGTCCTGTGACAGTGCTTTAAAAGTGGATTTTTCTCAGAGATGCCTGCCTGCCTTTTGGCTAAAAGCTGCTTCAGAATACCCAGAGCTGTCCGACAAGGCCTTGATGTTTCTTATGCCCTTTCCTACCACTTACCTCTGTGAGTCGGGATTTTCATCACTGGTCTCGTTGAAGACAAAATATCGGAACAGACTTAACATTGAACCAGATCTCAGATTGAAGATGTCATCGCTGGAACCTGACATCCAGATGTTGACGCCTGCGAAGCAACATCATCCATCTCATTAGCTGAGTGATAAGGTTAGCTTGGACTTGCTGTGCGTGTGCGTTGTTTTGAGTTTAATTAGCCTATAATTGCACAAAATCAGTTATTTTATTTATTATTTCCTTATTACACACGTTTATGTTAATTTATTTTATATTCAGTGTGATTGATGAAGATTATTTGTTTCCACTGGACTTGCTGTGCGTGTGTAACATGGTTGTTTTTAGTTTAATTAGCCTATAATTGCACAAAATCTGTTATTTTATTTATTATTTCCTTATTGTACACGGATACAATCGGATGTTGAAAGAGCTGAAGCTGCAGTTCATGTTCATTGATGCAGCTGTTGTGTTCTATGAGTGTATGCAGATTTGAATATATGGTCAAGGACCATTTTTACTTTTGATTGTCTATAATTAACTATAAAAAAATATCTGCGTTTTAACACTACGTTTATATGTACTTATTTTTACGGTTTGCATATGAGGTGGTCCGCGAAAATCCTCGATGATAAATAGTGGTCCGCAGAAACAAAAAGTTTGAGAACCCCTGATCTAGAGAGCACATCAACAGACTCTAGCAGACGGCACATATGATCATATAATCGTACAACGTGCATTAAAAAACTTTATAACAGATATGAGACATTCTGCAGTAAGGAGGAGGTTTCAACGATGACAGGTGGCAAGTGTAACGTGGCCCTTTTGCTGTACATAGGGGACCAGAGAGATGAGTTGTCACAAAAGCAAATATGGCATAGCTTATGTTTATAGTTGGGCTCACTATGGGTCTTGTGTTCAAGATATTGTGGAGTTTGTCATACCAAATACAATTGTCTTTAATATCGGGGGAGCTGTCACTTTTCTGCAGCGCGTTGCTCACTCGTGTATTGGTGACAGATAGGGGTGCAACAACTAATCGACTTAATCGATTAAAATCGATTACCAAATTAGTTGCCAACTAATTCGGTCGTCGATTCGTTGGTGACGTCATCACGTGTGTTTTACGCGCTGTTAAGCTCCAACGTTATTGGTCTTTTCATCGGTACTGGAGACATTTAAAAAAATATATGTCATGTATTATTGCTACATAAGCATTATATTGCAGTCTTATACCTCATTCACACCAACGCAACTCCGGTTCAAGCTCCGTGCTAGAGCTTTTCAGGTTCAGAACCGATTCTTCTGTTTAGCTCCGGCTCTTTCCACACCGCCCAGAGTCCGACTGGTGCTGCGTCATTGCCTCATCGTTTGCGTCATGACGTAACCGTTTGCGTGCCTGCTTCATAAAGCCAAACCGCACGGAAACTCCACAGCTGACACCAACAACAACAACAATGGCCGATTGTGCTCCAGCTTCCTCTGTACCTCTTCGGAAGACCAGATTCCCAGTAGGGTTGCCAGAAACTGACCATGATCAAAATCGATTATTTGAGGTTGAGGTGTGATATACCAACGTCTTTTCGCAGAGCTTGCATTTCACTTCCTTTGGACTTGTAAGTTCAAAGTAGTTCCACGAGGAACTCTTTTTACCTGCCGCTTTGCTCATCTTCAGTCGCACGTGTGAGGGAAAGGAGGGGGGGGCGGGGTCGGTGTGTAGCGTGCTGCAGCAGCAGTCTGCTCTGCACGCAGGCTTCCTCCAAGTTTACAGTAGAACAAACTGGTGGTGTGACCAATGGCCATTTACAATTATTAATACTATTACTATTATTAGCATTAGTCGATATGTTGGTTGAAACTAAGCCAGAAAAAAAAAAAATTAAACATAAATAATAAAAAATATATATATAAATAAAATCGATTTTTAAAAATAATATTCGATTATGGAGACTGTAACGAATAATCGAATAATCGCTGGCATCCCTAATTCCCAGCAGGTAGCTGGTCTCTTCAGTGGACCACTGCTGCTTGTTAAGTTTCTCCATCGTTGTGTACAAACTGGATAAAACGCGGGCTTTTTGTTGTTGTTCAGGAGTTGATCTGCCCCCGCCTCGACGTAAGCGTGACGTATGTGGTGCTTTTGCTCTGGCCGGACAATTTTTGGTGCTTGAAATGAACCGGATTCCGGAGCTAAGAGGCTGCTCCGCTGCGGTGTGAACAGTTTTTCAAGCTCCAGCTCCGAACCGGCCCTGAAACACTGTTGGTGTGAATGAGGTATTAGTGTCACCAACTCGTTTCTAACATGCAAAAAGACAAACAAATGCGTCTATGATGTATTTTCGATCTTTCCAATCCAGAAGAGAGATATTTCTCTCCCCCGTCTGTGTGCGAAGGGGCGGGGCAGTTTACACACACACGGCTGCTACATGCATGCAACACACTGCAAAGATGGCGGAGAGAACTCGCTCCGAGGTGTGGTTAAACTTTACGCGTCTCGATCTATGGTCTCGATGTGGACAATGCTAGTTACCTAAAGTGCAATAAGAGTTTAGCATGTAAGGGCGGTAACACGAGCAATTTGTCTAAACATTTAGCAAAAGTGCACCACATTCAGACGGAGAAATGCACCGAGTTCGACTGTCTTTCTAGTAGCTCTGTAGCCCCATCCACGAGTAACTTTTCAGGTGTTATGTATGCTAGCACCAACACACGGAGTTAACTCAATTATACAAACATGGGTTAATGATTAGAGGTAACTGAGTTATTTATTTTGTTAAAGTTTCAGCTATTCTGTTTACAATTCTGTCATCACATTATTTAATACGATTTGTTAAAACACTGTTGTTTCTTTTGATGTGAAATATTTATTTACTTTAAATAAAAAGCAATGTTAATTTTGTTCAAAATGTGTTTAGTTAATTTAATAATATATGTATTTTTGAATCAAGTATTCATCTTTATTGTTTTCATTGTTAGTTTCCACATGCCTAAAACAACCTCAATCTAAATCTAAAAGTTGATGGCTAAATAAGAGCGTTTGAGAAATTGTGTAAGGCATAATAGTCCAAATAGTCGATTAATCGTTTCATTAATCGATAGATTAATCGATTATCAAATTAGTCGTTTGTTGCAGCCCTAGTGACAGAGCTTTTTTACTTTTGCACAACACTATTCAACAGTCCGGTTAAATCCATTCTGCTTCCTTCTTTAGCTAAAGATTTTGAAGACCTCCACGTTCTTGTGTACCTTTTCCAAAAGTTGAGAAATGTTCTCTTCTGTCCAGATATCCAGAAGGCATCTGTGTTCTTTGTAGCTCCGCGTTTTTCCCCTGCCACTCATTTTGTTAGCCACAACTTGCTAACTTCTCCTCCGGTAACTAGAACAGGAATTTACGCGTAAATTCTCCGCTTCCTATGCTTTGGTGCGGACTGCATTCACACCAGCGATGAACCGCTCCAGAGTTCACTAGCAAGCGTTCACCACCTCTTTTAGCCGGACGAGAGTCTGGTTGTTTAGTTCACATCAGAGTTCTCGGACTGCGTTCAAACGAACCGCGGCGAGGGGTTAAACGTTCCAGTGTTCGAGTAAATCGTACTTAACAAGGCTGGTGTGAGCGCGACCTTAAAGACTTAAAAATCCATCCTCTTTATAGTCAAATTAACTAATTCTCAAAACCTTTTAAAGCCGCTCCCTATAAGTTGGAATCTTTGTTTACTTACTTTTAAATTACGTTGTTTATTTCTTAATAACAATTGTCTAATAGTGAAATGATGTAACGCTGAAAGCCATTAGGCCACCCTCATTAGGTGGACCCGGCCTCTTTCTTCTTAACCTTCAGCTCCATGTCACTCATTTGCTGTGATATACACAGTGTCACAGGTCCTATTCTGCAGTAATTGGTCATGGAACATGTTGGACTGATTTTCCAACTGGACAGGTGGACTCCATGCAGCTGGCTCGGCCCTCGTCTGTACAAATGCTTCCTGTATGCAGTGCTCTCTGACGGCTTGGATGTGACTCGGCTGGCGCGCACAGTGGGAATGAAAGAAAACTGGCTGTTAGTTGAATGTTTCCCCAGGCTTTAAGTCAGGTTCAGTCTCCCCTATTAATGAGCCTCCCACATCATTAATAAAGGACCAGTCAACAGCCCCAACCAGTCACAGCTGGCCCAGTCTTCGGCCCCTCTCAGGGACCCAGTTAGAGACTGCATAGAGGATGTTTGTTTACTTCTCTTTGAGGCTGCTTTAAAAATCCAAACAACCAGTTGTATGCTTCATTTAAGTATTGATTACATGTCTACCATAACAACATATTCATTTGTTAGTGTCTTAAAAAATTAAATGACTTATATTCACCATAAAACAAGTATTACAAAACTCTTAAGTTCCATTATCCTATTTAGTTCCCCAGAAACAATAAAATGTTCCAAATGTGTGGCATTGGTGCGCAATTTCCTGAGTACAGTACAAAATTATATTAAAAAAAACTCTTAACTTTTTTTATTTAATATTCTATATTTCTGATCAAACTTCTATTGTGACAATATTGTTGGATTTAATACTGAATCTTTAATTAAATATTTAAACAATAATGAATATGTGTTGATTTAATGAGGAAATG
This sequence comes from Harpagifer antarcticus, assembly GCA_902827135.1. Classification (NCBI taxonomy): domain Eukaryota; kingdom Metazoa; phylum Chordata; class Actinopteri; order Perciformes; family Harpagiferidae; genus Harpagifer; species Harpagifer antarcticus. Next base: position 5,421,683 of record CADEHL010000091.1, read on the forward strand.
TAAGCAAAAATAATAAAACAGGCAGTTAAAATATTGTAAAAATGTGAAAACAATGACATCCTTTTACTGTAATGCATCCCTTAAAACCAGTTAAAGACACATGCACTATCTTGATTTAAAAGCTGAGGCGATATCGCTCATATCATGATATTGGTATAGTATCCATACATTTCCCAGCCCTATAGAGTGGCGAAGTCCCTCCCCTTCCGGGGGAGCTCCATGGGATCTTATTTCGGAAAAATTATGTATTGAAGTCAATGGAGAGAGAAAACGTATCTTTCGATCCCGTTTGAATTGTGCCACGAATTACACATATGATGTTTGTCAATTTAAAAGTGAAGTAACACATTTTTTTTTTTGTGAAACGCTCAATGAACTACATCTCTGGTCTAGCAGACTCTCACAACAACACAGGTTACCAATATGGCCGTCACTACTGTCTTGTCAAAAAAGTGATTGACTGCCCTCACTATCAACACAATGAAACACGTCCAGAAGAATGTCATGCAAAGCTACCTGCCTGCCTTCCTTCCTTTGATTCTCTCTGAACTGGCTGATCTTTTTAATGTTTAATGTCAACCATTTGTGCAGATAGCATGAAGTAGAAAAGATCGCCAGTGCTAATGTAGCGTTAGCATTTCTCCCCCGGGCTTAAATGGTGTATTATAGAATGATCACACCGGTGTGACAGTACTCTTCAAAGGGTTCACGAAATATGACTACTACTCTTGCTGTTTAACATTTTGGGTTACTTCATGTTAAGGCTAATAAAAATAACATGGCGAAGACTGTAATGCTAACTAACGTGCTTGCTACTAGCTAGGTAGCTAACTTGATCCAGCCAGCCACTCCTGGTCCTTTCATCAGACGGGAAGCGAAAGAACGAGCAAGACCCATTGCTGGTCTTGTTAAAGTTATCTTATCTTAGCCAGCGCCATATAGATAGATTATATCTATATGGCGCTGATCTTAGCTATCTATATGGTGCTGGCTAAGATAAGATAACTTTAACAAGACCAGCAATGGGTCTTGCTCGTTCTTTCGCTTCCCGTCTGATGAAAGGACCAGGATCAAGTTAGCTACCTAGCTAGTAGCTAGCACGTTAGTTAGCATTACAGCCTTGTCATTTTTATTATCCTTAATATGAAGTAACATTAAGTAACCCAAAATGGGTAGTCAATCGTTTTGTTGACAAGACAGTAATGACGGCCATCTTGGTGAGGTGTGTTGTTCTGCGAGACCAGAGATGTAGTTCATTGAGCGCTTCACACAAACAAATATTACTTCACAGTTTTACGACACATCTTTTTTTTTTCGACTTCCAAAATGATCTTTTAAATTGACAAACATCATATGTGTAATTCGTGGCACAATTCAAACGGGATCAAAAGATAATCTTTCTCTCTCCATTGACTTCAATACATAATTTTTTAGAAATAAGGTCCCATGGAGGTCCACCGGAAGGGGAGGGACTTCACCACTCTATTGGGAAGCAGGAACTTGCACATCAGAACATTTCTGAAAAAGATATGCTAATTAACATGAGAGATATTTTCAGAGTTTTCCTTTTAACCTCTTTCTCCTTTTTTTCAGACGGTGAGTCGTCACTTCAGGAATATCCCAGTGAACGAGAAGGAGACGCTGACCTACTTTATTTACATGGTAAAGAGCAGCAAGAGCCGCTTGGACCAGAAAGGCGACGGCGGGAAACCGCTGGACTAAACTTCGCAACACAAAGCACAGTAGCTACAACGAAACCATCAATAATCAACAGCTATTTCAGAAACCCGGACACCACTAACGGCAACAACAACAACTGCAACCCTGCACTGTCCTCTCCTCTGTAAAGACAGACTTGTCGTCCTCAGAGGACATCTCACTGAATTGGAGGAGAATTCAGGGTGCGATCAGATATCTCTTGCTTATTATCCCCTTTTCATATAAAAACTGTCTCTGCACATGTTGTCACAATGGTCATTTCCTCTCCCTCTTCTCCGAAAAAAGCCAGACTGAGGTCCCGGGACTCACGCCACAAGGTTTTTATGTTGTCATACTGTAATGTAATCTGTCAATATGTACAAAAGAACAGTGTCCAATCTTAAGTAAGTTGGTTGACTGCAAAGTACAATATAGCTGCCTTAAGAGTAAAAAAAACGAAACGTGTTTCTGTAAATTTGGGGGAATCTTTCTTTGCCGAGTAGACTGTTAACACTTTCACAGAGAGGAATGCTTGTGCCAAACAGAAACGTTTGTTGGAATTGAATGATGTTGAGTGGGATTTATTTTTCTTTCTTTTTTAAACGTGAATGAATGAATTGTTGGAAAGGGGCGCTGCCTTTGCTGAAGTTACATCCAGGGATCAGGGTCAGTTTAAACAGATCAAGAATTCTTGATTCTCAATAATGTCTAAAAGAAAGAATCTGATCTCAGTCCTACATTTTAATCTGTATTTGCCCCTTTTCCAACTGGATGTGATGCATATGAAGACCGATGGTGGTGAATGATGTAGCATTTAGCTATGACCCACTCTTCTCCTTATTGCTAGCTGTTTAATGTACTTAACAACACAAACATCACAGGTGTTGGTAGCTTATTTTTTCTTTGTAACCCAGTTTTCTACTAAATGTTTTAGTTCAGCCTCAAGTTGTATAAAGTCTGTGTGGATATAATTTAGAATTGTTTTGTCCCATCTTTCTTTTCTACTAGAAGTGGAACTTTTGTGTGTGTGAGAGATAGGGGTCTAAGAGTAATTATTTGCACCATTTTAATATTTAAGAGCAGTGTTTATATTTGATTGAAGTCTTGATTTGATACTTAAAATACCCAGATGCATTTAAAAAAGTGTGTTTTCCCTTTGCCTTTTTAAATAATTAATTACATGTATCAACAAAAAAAAGATATTGATGCGTGCCTTCCATATTGGCCAGCAACAATCTAAATGTCAGTAGAAGTTGGCTAATGAGGTTTTAAAAGTTATTTCATTTGTATTCCCAGTTGAATTATAACTGCTAATTAACATTACCCTCAATGTCATAAAGGAAAGGTCTAGTTTGGCACCAAAAGTCGCATCACAACAAAACGGGATTTGTTTTGAGTTTGACCATTTATTAAATGATTTACTGTGTTAATTTCAATGAAGCTCAGTGACTCTGCATTTTGGCAATTATTAAATTCAGGTAATGGATTCACTGTTTGATGAATAGTCATTTTTTGGATCGTATTTGTCAATAATATTGAGCCAAAACTGTTCTGGGGAAAGTAGCCTTTGGCAGGTAGCCACTTGTGTCACCTGTTGCAACATTTGGTGTGATCTAAAACTGCTCAAAAACTAAATTGTATGTATATTCCTAACTCACAGCTAACACATCTAGACAATTGACAACTATGGGTTTTTGCATCTTCCCACAACAACTCTTCTACATGTCCAATTATTTGTTGTTTTCATTGTGGTGACTACATTGTACACACAGTTTGGGATTTCTGTATGGATTTTTTAATCACTTTGCATCCTCTGTCACACATCTTATTTAAGGTTGTTCACCAACTGAGTTGTCCTTTCAACAAAGGTTTATATTTTTATTTTGGTGTCTGTTATATTTTCAGTTCTGCTTGTAGGTTTTAGTGTCATGTAGATAACACCCAACTTTAACATATAGGCCATGCCACATTAACCTTACTGTTGTATTAGAAAAAAACATATTTAAATATGGCTGCTTATTGCTCCTTATAATAATAAATGTATTGTACAGATAGAAACAACGGTCTTGTCTCTATTCATTCATACTGCTCAAATGTTGTATATATTTCAGCTGCTTTTACAATACGTTATGTCAACACCAAATTAATACCATGAAAATGATATCTGTACCTTTTCAAATTAAACATGAAGAATGTCCAGGTTGGATTTGTTTCAGGAACTGCCATCGATCACCACTAGGTGTCGCTACAGACCCACATATTAGTTGGAGTGGAAGAGAGAAGCTGTAAACACCCAGAGACCTTAGGAGACTCCAAAATCAACCCAAAGGCAGCAGCAAAATACATGTTTAAGAGTAGATTAAACTTGTTAGGCGGGAAAACTTGTTTGTTGCTGTATTGTTAAATTATATATCACAAACATTTAAAAAACTTAAATTACTATGGAAGAGTTGAGAAGACTGCAGCCCACCGGGTGCCTTTGAGCCAATAAATACAACTTTTTGCAATCCAGCCTTTGTCAATTGTAAATGTGGATTTACAGAATAAATGTTGCAAATTACAAATCGGCACTGGAGAAATGATGTTCTGTCATTAAAAAAGTGTATCAAATTATACATGTAGAATACAAATGTTGAGGTTAAGGCACTGGAAAATGAGATTATAACAGTCCTTACGTCTTTTATTTTTATTTTATTTTTGTCATATTTTGTTAGACTGACCGGTGGATTGGTGAAGGCCATAAGTAAGGAGGCTGAGAAACGACATAATGCCCACATTTGTGCATTTATTTAGAATGAATAGCATGTAGTAGCCTACTCTGCAGCCATACCCTCACTCACTGCCACCTGCACTGCCTGGCACAAAATGAAACTTTTACAGCCCGAGCCACCCTAAGGTGCTATCTAGATAGAACATGGGGGCCTCAGACCGGTTTTACATAGAATACTGAAACAATATAAACATATAAACAACTATCAATGATTTATTTACAACATAGCTATAAACATACATCTAACCAGTGGTGGAATGTAACTAACTTTACTCAAGTATACTCTACATTTAGCTACTTTATACTTTTACTCCACCACAGTTTGTAGGCAAATGTGTTACTTTGTATTCACTTCATGTATTTTACAGATTAAGGTACTATGACTTGGCCGTTTTAAATAATAAGATACAAATATAATTAGAATATAAAATCTCTAATATATTATTGTATTTTATTATAGATTAAGCTAGCCAGTGTGTGTTTAAAATAATTAAAATAAACCCACCTTTAGGCTACCAAGTCCAACATTGAAGTTATGATCACATTAATACATGAATACTAAAATGATGGTGCTTATTGGTGCATGACGAGTAATTTTTCTAAAAGTAGGCCTATATTTTGATGCTAATATACTTTTGGACTTTTGCGTATATGTACAATTTTGAATGCAGGACTTTGACTTGCAACCGAGTATTTCTACACTGTAGTATTGCTACTTATCATCTGGGTAGTCTACTTCTTCCACCACTATGTATTAACTCCAGAATGAACACCCTCCGGAACGATAAATAGGTGTTGGTTTCACCGCGGAAACCTTTGTTCGCGCACGGAATTCAACACAGGAGAGCTCAGGAAAGTGTGGTTTACCTGATACGCTCTTATTAATGTATCCATCCACCTTTACATGAACGCTTTCAAAACTGCATAAGAGACGTATGCTGTTCATTCATAATATGTTATTTGATGTATTGATTGATCCATGGAAAGATCTACAATATATATGAAGTCATTCCACCCGCGTCTAGATAACACATCATGATTTCAAGTGGCCTGCAAACATTAAACCAATCCAAAGAGGTTCTTGAACGCAACATCTGCTTGTTATATTCCATTATTGTGCCAAATATGCTAAAATGGCCTACTGTGTAAGGATCCTGCAAGGATATAGGCTACTGCAAAAATAAAGGTGGGCCCATAATGAAACTCATTAACAACATAAAAGTCTCAATACGTAAAGTTTTCAGACTTGTGAATTTTTTAAGCATTTATATAGTCCATTTGTATTTTAAATAATAATGTAACCAAGTGGTTTTTATTTGGTTAATTCCAGAGCAATTCCTGATCCATTGTTTCCGATGATTATACCCGTAACGGCAAGAAAACGAGGACATTTTTTGGTTATTGGTGTGTAGTATAGCCTACTGTTTGTTGAATATTACATTAATTAATTATATAAGTGAAAACACATTGGTCATAGCTGAAGTGACTTAAAATAATTCATTTATTTACGGAACAATATATAACTTCACATCCAATGTACATTTCAATCAACATGTCGCACAGAAATAAACCTTTTTTTTTTTAGTTTTTAGTGTTTGTCGGAGTGAAAGCTGTGCGTTAACGGAACATTCTGTGTCTCAGGACGGACAGTGACATTAATTTTGAGGTAGATTCAGTAAATTCAATAATGTTCAACAAGAAACATCAACAACAGCCGGAAAAGTGTATGCTACATTCAAGACTCCATTTGAGTTTGTATGTAACATATCTAACCGGAAATACTTGATTAATAATACTGTAAATATTCTGACTGCCAAATTCAGAGGGAAGAAACAGTGACAAAAAATAAAAAAGATTCCCCAAAAAAACGTGTTTCCTCTGTGCTCGGCTCCCACCAGGACTTTAAATGTTTTTGATATTTCTTTTTTTCATATCCGTTTTACACGATATCTTACAACAAGGCCTGCCTGGGTTTTAATGAGTTTATCAGTTAATTCATGGATGTTTTATAGTTGAATGAGCTAAACCGTTTGTGTGATTTAACACCACGTCAGTTTGAATGTGAACCGTTAAAAACGGTTCTACTGAGCATTGTAATACAATGAAACTAAATCCGATTTGTATAAAATGTTTTGATAGTTTTAATATTTCTACTAAAGGCTGGCATCACGGAGCAAAACAAATAAAGTAGTATATGCCAGAATATTCTTTCAAAGTTATAATTATAGGCAAAGTATTATAAGATAATTGGGTTTATAAGTAACTGCTTTGTTATTGCACAAAAACTCTGCCGTGCGGCTCGTGTGACTAATTTGTCATAAATTACGAAGAATTTCAGGCAGAAAAAACCTAGCTGAACCCAAATAAGTACAACATATTTGTGGGTTACTCTGTAATGCTGTTCCTATCCGACCTCATCTTACATTTACTCCATTTGTTCTGTGTATGTTCTGCTTTACGTCCTCATGTGTACAACAGCACCACTCAAGACACCAGATAAAAACACATTTTTCCGGGGAGACAGATGTGTTTTGACACCGTGGCAAAATCTGGTCTACAGTACAAACATCAACAAACAGAAATACCACAAATATCAAATACCTACAGTCAGAATTGTCTGTGGAGTGAACCACACCGGGAGAGAGAAGATCAACAGAGTGTCCATGGTGCTCTCCTCCTCACCTTGTTAGCATGTTGTCCTTTCATTCTCTCATTTTGTGCTTCATTGCACTTGCACAGCGGTGTGTTTAGGTTCAGTCAGGCAGTGGTTTTTTATCTGATTTGAATCCAGAGTCTCGGGGTGTTTTAGGGGGGTGGGAGTGGAGGAGGGGGGGGGGGGGTCACTGGTTGAGCTCCAGAGCCCAGACCTGCTGCGGCCACCCGGTCCGGCCCTTCGCCTTCTTCTCGGCTCCTAATGCCTCCTGCAGCCCGTCAGGCTGTACCAGCAACAATACAAAATGAAAAGACACATTATTAGCTACCATCTGAGAGTAAGGCTCAAATGTAGCCTACTAACTTCAGATTATGCAAACATTTTAAAGAGAGTCAATATTGCTTATTTCTCTACCCCATGTTGGTCCTATTTATAATTTAGGTTTACCTTAGAAAGTTTAAATACACTGAAAAACCTACTTAATTATCATACATGCTGTTTTTCGTCGCAGTTGGGGCCATTACAGGCTAATTATTTAGGTTTAACTTAGCCTATATTAACTTAAATAATTATACAAATAGCTAACACTGTATAATATCACGCTATGTAATCTGTATATGCAGGTTTTAAATGTATATCAAAGATATTATTTAAAGCAGAATGTGAGTGTTATATAAAATATTGGACTATTTATGTTTAACTGTAATTTAATGCAGACAAAAACGATATATGGTGAGCAGTATAGCTACAGATAGTTGGAAAAGTAGTATAATATTGTTACTGCTACATTACAGTCAACATGTGACTTAGTGATACCAATTTGAATAAAGCTATACACGTTTAATCATCATGCTTATATTCTATAGAGTCTACAGCTGCAGCTTCTTTGATGAGCCTAACTCTCGCGTTATTATAGTGAAGCATAATCGATAAATAAATACTACTAAATAGGCTGCACTGCAAATTCTTATGTTGGATGTATTTGCTAGAATACAATTCAATAACCATTTTGATTGGAATTTTATTTTTTATTGAAATGATAATCAGACTCGAAAAGCAAAAATCGTAGTCACTTATGTTTTTAAACCCTGTGGTAGCTGTCGTCTAATAAATCAGAGCCTATGGTTCAATTTCTGCGTAAAATATAGTTTTTTCTATTTTAACCAATTGTTTTTTACATTTACTTAGAAACCATACTTGCTGATCTGTTTTTTCGGAATGAACTAATTTTGATAACCATGATACACACACTCATAACTTACCTGATCACGTTTCCTCTTTAGATCCCGGTTTTCAAATTTCTTTATTTCGGCCTTAAAGCCCTCGGTCTCCCCGGTGTCTTTGGCCAGGACGTCCATCAGGTAGGCGATGTAACTGGTGGCCAGGCGTAAAGTTTTAATTTTCGACAGTTTAGTGTCCGCCGGGACGTTTGGGATGCACTCCCTGAGCTCTGAGAAAGCTGTGTTGATGCTCTCCGTCCGCCGGCGCTCCTTCTTCGGCCCCGACGTTCTCCTCTTCCCCATCCCCGCCTGGAGCCCCTCCAGCCGGGCGTCATGCGTCGTTCCGGGCGCTCCGTGCTCCGCGGCCGGGTAGGGGGTCTGGATCTGGAAGTCCGGGGGCATCTCGCCGTGGTTCACCACCCAGCTCTGGAAGTACGGTGCATCCTGGTGACACCGCTGGACGAACGGGAAGGGCTCGTGCATCAGGTGGTGGTGATGCTGGTAGCCCCCGATGAGGTTCATGTTGAGCGGTTTAACGAAAGTGGTCTTTGCCGTGTTTTCCCTCGCCAGGTCTGTCTCCGGTGCTGTCGCAAAACGGTCTCTGCTCGGCAGCCAACAGAACTCATTCAATACTTCTATATGTATTCCCTTGAATGTGTTAACGAGTCAAGCAAAGCGCACACTAACTTAACATGGTCGTCATTCCGAACGTTTTTTCAACGAAAGAGGCTGTAAAAAAAGTGTATAATTCCAAAGAACAAATCTCGGCGATGTGTTGGGCTCCAGTTTCCTGCGATCGCTTCCTGAAGAGGCTGCTCTGATTTGCTTCAAGAAATTTGACCCTGGTGAAGGTGTGAGGCCCAAGGTTTATATGATTTGGATGTCAGCGTGGTCAGGAGGCAGCCAATGGAGGAGAGCGCCCAGGGTGGGAGGAGAGTCCAGAGACGTTTGCAATAAGGTTCCATGGTGCTGTAATCTCACAGCAATACACAGGGAGCAAATATCTGATGGTTGGATTTCGTTGCTGGATACATAGATTATGAGAAAGTGGTTTAACTATCTAAAATTTAGTAAATGGTTTGATTATTATTTAAATTGTTTTGTCCTTTCAAATACTTGAAGGGATTTTACGCACAGATTTTACGCACATTCAATATGGCTTATGTTTATTAGGTGTGTTTTTGGAAATCCAGAGGCAAATCATTTCTATTTTATTCTTGGTCTATCATATGGTAAATTGACATTAAGACGGTATGAATTAAAACACTTAAAAATAAATCTCTAAATCCATTTGATTCTGAATTTGCGCACATAATATAAGAGAATAACACATACAACTGTCATTTGCTTTGTCTCACAAATTGTGAGACAAAGAAATTGTGAGACAAAGAAATTGTGAGTCACAATTGCAATCATTTTGAAGGAACACATTTGATATAAAGGCTAATGTATTGAGATGTAGTACCTCTTTTTTTAAGAACGAAACTTCGATTAATACATTCATTGGAGATGAACACATTGCAATATACAACTAAATCTGCGTTTCACTGCAATGTACTGCTTCACGCTATACATGACTGATTTCCTTTCAATCTCCCTGAGTCAGTTGCTTTTTCTTAAAACATGTTCTCGGATTTTCTATATGTTCTTAAACGCGTAATGATGGTTTTGTGCGTTAAATGACCAAATTCAGACAGTGTTATCAGTCTCTCGTTTTCTGTAATAACATACCGTAGCCTATAAGTCAGAGCTTTCTGAGAAGTGTAATGAACAGTTTGATGGATTATTTGGTACTTTTGGGACAGACACGCTCCACCGGCCTGTTGTCATCACACCTCAGCAGTATAAGGAACATCGGCGCTATCTCTGCATTAATTCCCCGCAGCTCCTTACACACTAATCATTATCATCTTGTCTCCATCGCCGAAAAACATTATCCCATTACATTGCATGACCTTGACGCTATTTAGAAACCATTTACGGCCGTGTCTTATCTAAATACAGCTATAAATCAGGTGGTGTCACCGGCTGCAGGGCTGCATGTATTCCATAAAGCTCTCCTGGCCTGTGCACTGTTTACATCACGGCCTTTTGCGGCATATTTCACCGTCCACCATCTCATCATAAATAGTCATCAGTCACAACTTTATATTTCTCTTTACACGCATGCACAGAATTTTCTAAGGAAACATTCAGATCATATTCATAAACGCGCATAATGCTTCATATTTGAACCATGTTGTTTTTATAACAATACATATATATACATCTATAATAGTCTTGAAGCTGAGTGTAGTGTTAATATTAGTGATTCTTGTGTTATCATTCAATATTACCAACATTTTTCAACCAATACAATCTGTTTCATTTCTCATTATGAAACAGTGGAATTTAAGTCTATATATTTTTGTTTAACTTTACTCTTTAAAAACATGTATATATATATATATCATATATATTTCAGTCTCTGCAGTAATGAATTTCTTCCGCAGATTCAGATTGAAAAGTCGAAACATCATAAACTCATAACTCATACCATGGATTAGTTTCATACCCAAAGGGGTTACATACACCACGTGCAGCAACACTAAAATGCTGCTTTCAATTTAATGCATCATTAATTTAACACTCAGAAAGTAACCCTTCCTAATGAGCATTTTTACTTCAGACATATTTCGTGACTTTTACTTCAGTAACATCTATAGAAGCATTTTATAATGGCATTATAATAACTGTTAATAATAACCTTTTATTACTAGTTTATAGGTTGTTGTTTTTTTCTAAATAAAGTGCTTCAATGCCCAAACTGCAACACAAGAAATAATTTGGAACATTCAAAGAAAAACATCCGAAAGAGTTGAAAAACACTATAGGCAATAAATAAGATAATGCATGGTATTAAGTTACCTTTGTTAAAAGACATTTCTTTTAAAGTTGCCTTAAGTTATTCAAAACCAGAAATATTTGATTTGTCCCACAGTTGGGAAATTTACAACGAAAAGTAAAAGCCTTAACAATAAGTAACAGAGTATCTAAAGTGTCTGGTCTGGGTTACATGATTATTAAATTAAAGCAGTATCCCCGACTCGCTTGAATACTTTTGTTTGTATCCGACTTCCTAGTATGTTTGTATATTTTTTTGCCACTTGTAACCCTGTAATAGTATTTGTATACCCTGGTTCCTAAAACCTGATGTAACCCAATAGCTGAATATTAATACATGTTGGCATTTAAATATCCCTAATGTTTGCAATATTGTAATGATACAAAAGCTTTTGAACATTGATGTAACTTTTGTTTTATTTTGTGAGGGAGGGCATTCATTGTAGTTATTTGAATGCTGTTGCTGCTTATGAGCGGTATGAGGGCACATCCTCCTCTCCGTCCTGTTTGCCACTCACATGCTACCTCGTTGTCAGCATGAAACACACCATGCAGCCTCCTGAAAGAAAACCTGACACTTTTGATTAAGACGTCCACTACACAGAGATGAAATACAATACTGGTCATACTCCCATCCCCCTCTTACTCCTTCTCTCTCTGCATCACTCTCTCCTCCATTTCTTATTCTACCTCTTTCCATTCTGTCTCTCAATGTCTCTACCAAACTTTAAACCAGAACCCTTCCTCTATTTGATCTCCTCCTTCTCTTTTTTCCTCTTCACTTGCTATCACTGGAGGAGGTGCTGAAAGACCTGGGCAGCAGTAATAGTATCTTCATATTTTGCTTTCAACCCCAATAGGCTCCAGTCATCTCTATCTCTCTCTCTCTCTATCTCTCTCTCTCTCTCTCTCTCTCGCTCTCTCTCCTCTCTCTCTCTCTCTCTCTCTCTCTCTCTCTCTCTCTCTCTCTCTCTCTCTCTCTCTCTCTCTCTCTCTCTCTCTCTCTCTCTCTCTCTCTCTCTTGGTGCTTTGCCAAGGAGAAACATCCAAAATAGGAATTGTTTGTGTCATCATGTAGATTTTTCAATAGACACTGCTTCCCTCCTCCTCAGAGTGCTTACCCTAAACTCTATATTTCCAAACAAATATTCCCCCTGATTCAAAGCCGAGCAAATGCTGCGGAGCACGCTCAACCCCTCAGTGTTTATCATGCAGCTGCTCTTACAGTATATATATCCACCTCTGGCGTGCATCGACACTGACACGCAAAGCTAATTAAACCTATTGGGTACAATTAGACATGGCGGCTCCTCCTCATTCTGGGAAATGTGGGCAAACTAGGTCATGCCATGGAGCTCTGGGAGTCCATCAGAGGCCCAATGCCTGATGGGAGCCTGAAAACACGTCCCATTGTCCTCCCTAAGCCTGGCTGTGGTAGAGCAAGCCAGGGTACACATGGTGCAGTAAATACTGTTTCTATTCAATTAATACATATCCTGCTCCATTCTATAATATTCAAGGTCATGGTGAGGTCAGGTCTCTCTCATCAAGCTAACAGAACATGGCTTTGGAGAAAATCGAATCAAAAAATGGGATAACCAGATCAGCGCTCGTAAAGCAACTTCTGGTTATTCTCATCCCATTCTGATTTCAAGAAGTTTCAAATCACAAGCTGCACCATTTTCAATTTGGTTTGCTCTCAAAGTCAATGTTCAACGCAGTCTTCTTTTAGAAAATGATAAGATGTAAGGCTCCGTTCTCACATATTTGAAAAGACAAAACAAAAAGTTGCCTTAAGTTGTGCAAATATAGAATTGTGTTTACGTCCCATTGTTTGGCTTTATCTCAGTCTTTGTGTATAGCACTCTTCTAATAACTTTTCTTATTATTTTTTCACCAAAAATACTAGTAGTCTTTGAATTATTTGCATTAACAGACAATGTTTCTATAAAAATTGTTTTACTTTGGAGTTTTTTAAGATGTAACGGAGCTGTGCTGAGAGCAATTATTGATATAAATGTAGATATTTCCAAACTTGGAAAGCTTTACCTCTTGAAATAACAGGGTTTAACAGGGTTAAAAGACCCGGTTTATCTCCCCCCCCTAAATAAAAAATAATTTTTCTTATCAGTGTGTCATCTTACGTTACATTTGCATTTTTAAATTGTATCTTTTTGCGATGTCTTTTCTGCCCGTTTAGTTTTTAATGCATTTTTTAACAACTTACAGCAACAATTATTTTCTTCATAGTGATGCAATTTGTAAAACTGACTGCAAAAGAGAGCTAGCTTTCTGCACGCTTTCTACCATAAATCAGATACACTCAATCAACCAATGTTGACTCTGAGCTAAGACCTAATATCTCTGAGCTATTCGACGTGTGTGTGTTGGTGAAATATGATTTACACGTTGCGTATCTCATTAAGAAGTCTGGCATCAAATTAGCAGCTTAATTGACTTTATGTGTGCCTGACCCTATCCAGCCTGCAGAACATGATGTGGCTGTGAACAATCAGCCATGTCTATTGTTTTCTTTTCACAGTATTTTGCATTTGTCAAAATAAGAATTAACTAAGCTTTTGTTATTTATATTTATTTATTCGTAAAATGGTTATGGTTAACATAAAATGACTTAAGGTGGAACGATGTTTTTTTGGATTAGATTAGTAAAATATAAAGCATACAAAACATGCAGTGTTCCTTACACAGAATATAAAAAGTATTACATTTTTCTTTGTATAGATATACAAATCAGGCTCTGGGTCTGAGCTGACTCGTCTCAAGCTACAACTCAAGTTGAGACTAAAGATGACAAAAGTTTATTGTTCGTCATTTAGAGCTTTACCAGACCATTTACTTTTACTACAGCCTCTCCTGTTTGTTTAAAGTTATCTCTCACTTTCTCATGACACACAGTGAAGTCCCCGCCATGACAGGATGCCTTCTTCTCTTCTTATACGTATTTTATTCTCTTCTGTCATGTATCCATTGATATGTGGTTGTCGTCTTTAGCCTCTGAACATCTGTGTGTTCAGATCCAGTAACTGTCCTCTAACTGCAGTAATTCTGCCGTCCTCAGCCAATAAAGATAAGAGCGAGACGCTGGAATGTGGAGCAGAGAGGTGACAGTGACGGGATGAAGGGACGTAAATGGACATAAACTCCCAACACTTTCCGTAAGAACCTACTAAGTATTTTTATTTTGCCTCCTGGAAAATAGATTCGACAGCAATGATACAGCACTTTTTATATAATCTAATGTCAGTTGTCCTCTTCAAAGTGTTTTATAACAGTGCTAATTCAACCTAAGCAGCTCATGATGGGTTTTCACTTGTTTGCAGGCATTTAAAAAATATTTAAGCAAGAGTTGCTACATGTTTAATTAAATAATACACTTAATTTGAGTTAAAGTCAATGTATTCACATGAAACTAGAATGAATATTTTGATAACCAATTTATCTATATTCATTTAAATTCAGTTGACCTATATAAAGCAGATAAAGGATAATAGGCTATTTCAGAAACTGGAACCAGATTATATTTGATATGTTGCCGTATAAATGGCTGATCGATAACTGACCGATTTTCAAATTTGATGTCAATTGTTGTATTTTTTTAATAATCTTTCTGATACACCGGGATTATTAAACAGCCTGGCAAGATAACATTAATATTGTAAGTGCTGAGACAATGCATCTATTGGTTATTCCTCAGTAATGATAATAAATTAATAATGTAAGCTATTAGTAATTAATGCAAATGTGAATTCACAAAAAGGGAGAAGTCTCTGTTTTATCATTTCAAACCTTTTACATTTTGTTTTGGATTTTTTTTTTATATGAGGAATGTTTCTTTAACCTGAAAATTGATCATAAGAAACATGAGGAGTCTTTGCAATTGTTTTGATATTCATATTTCTGACCTCTATAAGACTGTATGATAGATGGTTAATTGAAAGGATAGGTTACAGATCCAACATATAAAACCATACGGCAGTGTGAGTTTACCCAGAAGAACGTGTAATTCAGCATCAATCAAAAGCTTCCCTTATCCACGTTGATCCTCTCTTTATACTTACACTGGTCAGGAGCATCAAACCAAGCCTCCTCCCCCCCCCCCCACACACACAGAGCCAGGTCCTGTGCTCTGGACCCGCGGACCACCGGCAGGTCGGCTCTAATGATTTCACAGCAGCAGATTTAACAGAGGGTGGCTGCTCTGTGTCAGACGACCCCAGAGGGTTTAGAAAGGCTGACAGTCAAAACATCGACATAAAGGTTTGACCCTGAGAAATCTTAAAGGTGGAGACGTTCAGGGACCGACTTCTCTAAAAGCATTTTAACACCACTGAGGCTGCAACGCTGAATATTTGAAAGTGTGAGTAATAAGTGTTTTAATCCTGAAAGGGAACAACGTCAGCCGACATTCATGAGCCTGGAGTATGAAACAGTGACATTTGGTTGAGCTCACATGTACCTTGTATGCACTTTTTTACACCCTGTTTATTATAATAATGTTGCCCAAAACAACTATTGTTTAATATTCTGTATCTTACTAATTAGTTTTGTTAAATTTGACTATTATAGTTTTACATTTTCTAAATTATATTAAGTTTTCCAGGACAATCTTATCTTGTCTTATCTTAAATGATCTCAACTTGAATTAGATGCACTTGTTATCATTTGCACAGTTGCAGTACAAAGCAAACCTATGTAAACTCTATAGTGTAAGGATAAACATTGCCATTAAATAACACGTTTAATTCATGGCAAATATTCGTCCACAGCTAATACAATAGCAACGTTCTTTTTACGCTGTGGCTTACTTTATTTAAGTTTTGTGTCAAAATAAGACTAAATTAAGCTGATGAAGGGGAGCAGCAGCTTTACAAACTAAACAGGAATTTGAAAACGAGGTTTGAACATAACGACTTTCCAACATGCAATACTACGGCGACTATGTTATGGGACACTTTCCAAATTGGTCTGTACATCTACTTTGACTTTGTGTTTTGTCTACTGCTGCCAAATATCTATATATATATACACACCAAAAAAAACCTGCCCTTCTCTGCAACACTGAATTTTGTTGTCATTTCAAATTGTAGAAATCTCAAAGCTGTGATGTAGTATAAGTGCAGACATAAACACATAATATCTTGAGTTACTGTATGTCAACACCTTGGTTGATTTTTGTATAATAAATCACCTTAAGATCACAAAAATATATTTTTCAAATGTAAGTTGAGTAGAAAGAATGAAAAATCTATTTATTGTTATTACCTTTTTAGGTCCATGCAAGTGTTTATTTTAGAATATTTTTCTTTCGACTTCAAATCTTTAATATTTTTCTCTTCTCTGGCTTAGACGTTCAAAATAAAGTAGATGAAGTAAAGATAAATGTACAGATGATATCAAGAGGCTGTATAGCATCCTCGCTGATGTCAGTTTTTAAAAGTAGCTACCCTTAACGTTGGACAACTTATCTGTTCTCCAATTACACAATAAGATCTATAAAGAAACACATCAGATGGAGCAGTGTGCAGGCTGTTGTGTATAGTAACACGTTGTAACCGTGTTGAGGTCATTGTACTTGGTAACATAATTGCCCCACAGGCTCTTAATGGCAGAGGCAGCTAGTTAAAGTTCCTGCTTGTCCATTCATGCTCAGCTCTCTCCACCTCTCTCTCCCGCTCATTAAAACAGTGAATGGCCCACAGATGTGGAGTCGGCCATTAGTCTTACCTGGAAGGAG
This sequence comes from Harpagifer antarcticus, assembly GCA_902827135.1. Lineage (NCBI taxonomy): Eukaryota > Metazoa > Chordata > Actinopteri > Perciformes > Harpagiferidae > Harpagifer > Harpagifer antarcticus. Next base: position 5,438,662 of record CADEHL010000091.1, read on the forward strand.
CTTTGGGAGAGGTGAAGCTAGGAAGCGAAGTTAAACACCAGGGTGAGGGCCTTCGTTTCCCAGCTGGGGCCACCCAGGCTAAATACGTTTTCACCCACGGTGCTGCTAGACGTGTCCGTCCACCGACAGATGTTACCTGCTGCAGGTTGACAAAACGGCCAGTTTGAGATGTCCTCAAAGACAGGCTCCGGGGTATTTTACAACATACTAACATAAATTGTAGGATCTGCTCTTTCTGCTTCTAAAGTCCCGCATCAATCTTTGTCCAAAAAAGCGATCCCTTACACCTGGTTATGCTTATAGGATCAATATGTAGAGCATCGGCTCAACTTCTAATCTCCAGCAGAGGTTATTCATTGTTTTAACAGGCTTTTTTGGAAGAAGAACCACAAACAATTGAAGAAAGTTATTATTGTGTGTTAAGTTATGTTATACACAAGGTTTCTTCACAATATAGGCAGAAGTAGGTGGCCCTACGTCCACATGCCTTGTTTGGTCTGTGTTTTATAGTTTAGGCCCCTTTGTACGCTTACTATACAAGGAAATCTTAATCATGACTTTTGCAAAAGACACCGAGACTCAGAGGGCTAATGTCTCTCATCACATATGTAGAAATGTGAATGTCATGAACCTGGCTTTTCTTTTAATTGCATTTTAAACTGACCTCCAAATGGTTGAAAACCGATTTGCCAAAAGCGCATTTCATTCTTTTTTAGTTGTCCAGACTTTTTCCAGACAATTTGAATATGCCAAAGAAATAGATTTGTTCTGGCATGCAGAACAGGGCCTTACAGTCATCAGGTGGAAATGAAAAGATACAAAATGAATGTTGCAAGAATGAAACTTTAACATTTATAAATTACAATACAGTTCATGCGCTAAATCGAAAAATAACTTGTCTAAATGCATCCTCATCATTGACAAACTCAGTATGAATCTGATGACCAAGTGAGAAGATAAAATCAACCGTGAACAAGATGGAGACTAATGTATATTGACTAATGGCTACATCAAGGAGTGTAGCTTCAAAATCCTAATTTTACGACCTGTTTACCTAGAAAAATGCTACGCAGAACACACAGTCAATTTGCTGGAGAAGGAGACTGCTTCATATTTCCTAAATTGTCCATAATATCAGTTTAGTTTTCAATTACAGATTTCTCTGTGACAAAAGTCCACCCCATATTAGCATTAGCTAATTCAACCCTACATCTTAACTGTCAGTTTAGTTATGTAAACAAATGTATGAACATGCAAAGCATTTTGTGTAGTATCTCCTGTTCTAACCACGGCCCTTTTCATAGTAGATATGTTTAAAGTATTAAACAGTTTTGAGGGTTGAAGTAACACGTTTGAACTGCAGCAGCAGTTTGTCTTGCTTGTGTTGAAACTCCCTCCTATCTATAAAGACAGAAATAGCCTCGCAGCTCTGTGTCCCAGCCAGCATCAGACCTCATGATAGTGTCAGATCAGCCTGAGGAATGCAGCAACACGCTCTCACACTCAGATTGGATGCTTATCACAGCAATGTGAGCTCGGGATTGGATGCTTATCATAACCATATCCTGTTGTTGGCTGATGGAGTGACCTTTACAGTATCAGCCTGGGATGCCATGGCAGGGCGAGGCGGCAGCGACTGGAATTTTCCTGATATTTGTCACACCTTTTGGCTGCTTCTCCACCTGCGGCTTGTGAGCCAAATAACTATTAATATAGAGTTCCAAGGGCTTTGCTGAGGGGAACTTCAGGTTAATGAGGCAAACATATCTTACATCTCACTTCAGACTTCTTGTGTGTGTATTTGTGCGTGTGTGTGGTTCCGATCTTTATAAAGCATTGTAAGGTTAACCTATGTCTGATTAAATCTACAAAACCTGTGATTCATAATCATAAATAGACTAAACTAAAAAAGACACCTTAAAAAGTATACATGTATTTATTGTTGACGGTTTTACCTGTACATTTGTAGTCGCTGTTAGTCAAAGACACTTAATGTTACATTAAAAGAGAACACAGTAACAGACTTCTCAGTAAGCCAATCACCTTCAAGGATTTCTTATTGAAGCTTTATGTTGCATTATTTTCTTTGTCTTTAATGGTGCCAACTAACCTTTGTGTATTCCCGAACAAATATCTTTGCTCCTGCTCCTCTTTGCTAACTGTCTGGAAGCTTGGTGTTTAAAGTTCTAAATGTAATTTTCATGCTTACAATGCCAAATAAAAATAGGCATTTATGTCTATGTTAAAAAGCTCTAAAGATTACTACTTGAAAAGATAACACATTGGACAGAGATGACCGGAGAATTGTAGGGTTTATTTCTGAGGCCGGGACATAAATCTGACCATGAGTGCTTTGTGGCTGCGCAGGTCAGTCCTCCTGTGGGAAAACAGAGATGAGAGGCTTGGGGTCAATCTGTGCTAAGCCCTGCTGGTGCCAGTGGACCCTCTGGTTCCCCGGACAGACCCTGAGACACGCTGACATCAGTCCCAGGTTAGTCTGAGAAAAGGACTTGCAGCTTGTTTCAGTTGTTTGGAGAAACTCAGGTATTGACGTCAGGTATGATGTCAAATCATGCACTTCAATTATCTTTAAGTAATTACATTTGTCTTTACTGGGAGGCCAACCAAACCCAGTATCTCCACAAACACTTCAAACAAATCATTGTATTGTCAGAAGAATGCTGAAATCCAAACTATCAAAAAAGGCAGAGGAGCATCTGAAAAAGTACATCCTCTTTAACTTGAATTAAATGAGGATATTTCATTTGTAACATTTTACCTGAGTAAAAAAAAGGCATTTAAAGACAATTTAGCAAACTGTGATGTTGAATAATCCTTCGTGGCAGCACTATACCAACATGTATCCTGACAGGAACTGGGAATAGACCAGAATGCAGAGTAGACTGCTCGACTGGTTTGAACTCATTGGTGTTTCTCTGTGTTATAGCTACTATAAGCTACAGCTACATGTTTGTTTTCCGACATTTCCAAGACCACATTTGGATCTTTTCAATCCTGCAGTTAACTTCAGGAGACAAAGCAACCTAGGAGCTCATGCTGAGGAAACTCCAGAGCTGACGAAGTGGACTCAATAACTAAACTCAACTTACTAGAACTGATTTTAGTAAAACTGAGTGCAGGGTTTGGGAGCTCGGCTCAGGCGCGATCAAGCCGCCGTCTGCACCATTTTCCCATTCCCTGGCTTTTCCACGTCTACTTCGCTCTGCAGCCTCGTTCCTGAGGAAAGACAGACGCCTCTTCTGCTGCCGGCCTCCCCCCCACCTCCCCTTCCTCCTCCTCTACAGGCTTTCTTCTCTCCCCCCAGCCCCCCCCCCCTCCCTCTCACTTTGCCCCTTGGGCTTTTTTTATGGCAGGGCTTCTAACACATGACCTCTGCCATGCATTATACTGCATCTACACAGCTATACACAAAACAATAAAACGTGATAAAGTATGTGAATGTGTTTTTGGATGTGCATGTTGTGTCCCAACTGCCTGGCTCCTCGTCTCTGCCAGTTTGTTTAGCGGTGATAACAGCATTTTTGATTCATCTCCTGCGAAACACATTTGTACTATAATCCAATCAAACAGCATCCTCGGAGAGTAAGAAATCATCTTAGCCACGTGAGGATTTTCATTCAGCTCTTTTCTTGTCTGCCTGATCACTTCTGCCGATTGTCCGGCTCACCGCTGCGTTATGAAAGATGACAAGCTGTAATTTAGAGTACACATTTACCTCATTTGCATGAGAAGCATTTGTGCTGCCCTTCACCGAGCTGAACGAATTACACCGGCGGTTATTCTCAATCTAAATAACGGAGGCAAAATGATGAGCGATGCTGGGAAGTGAGGGAGTAACTCATTACAACAGAGCAGCTTTTTGTTTAGTTATGGCCTCCCATTTCTCTCTGCACATGACTTTCAGGTGAATGACGTCAGGCGTTTATTTGATGCTGCCATTATGACTCCAAAATAGTCACATCAACAAAACCACTAAAGAGATGACAAGCAACTTTGAATGAGAAAACGTTTCACCCATTGGAAAGAAAATGTGTACTTCATTTGCAGAATAAGATCTCCAATCTGTCGCTTCATGATGCAATCTAGACATCTTTTAAAAATCGAGAAAATAAAGGAGCAGCACAGAAAGTTTTAAGAACTTAAAAGTTGTAGCTAATACATTTTGATGTGGTTCTTAAATGGTCTTTTCTGTTGATTGTGTTGGGCCAGTTCAGAGACATAAAGCTCTCTACAATACTGTTGATTGTATCTTTGAGACATTTTTTGAGCCTTTTTATTGCATTATTTTTTTAAAGTAAAATAAATATATTTTGGAGAAGCACTAACTTTCTGACAAAATACCAAGTTTGCAAGCGTCAATATTGGGCTAAACATTTAACAATTAGTTTATATGCATGATCTATTGATTTATCCAACAAACTGACTTTGCTCAAATTGTTCTTTCAGTTGACCTATATTGGTAAACCAAAAGTAAAATATATTTTAATTTATTTTTAATATATATAACCTCTCCTTATTTTGTCAAGTAAGTCCTTTAGTCAAGACATAAATCTGGCTAAATGTGTGTTTAATGAGAAACGGAAACAGCTCTACTTTTTGTTATGGAACAAACCACTTCTCGGAAGCATTATTTCATTGTTCTAAATTATAACAAGGGCCGCTGTGCTCATTTCTAACAACATTTGCATTTGAATTTCTCCAGACCTTCATGAGTTCGAAGAGATGAAGTGTTGCACACAAGATGACATCCAATACATTCCTATCCTTTCTCTGTCCTGACATGAAATCTACAACAAACCGTACAACATCGTTTATTTGGGGTTCAGTTAGTACAGCGTGTCAAGAATTAAATCGCAGTTATTGGCCTTTTCTGCAATGGACTGGCAGTCATGGTGGCATCAAGGAACATGGGACTGGAAATATTAGCAAGACTGAACCATCATTTCAATATGTCTTTATGCTATGGTAAGAAAAGTAAACAACATAATGGTCGTCCTTCAACAGTGTCTGTGTAAAGACTTGGATATAGATCTTGAACAATGTCATCTACCAGCGGGTGCACACGAAACACAGCCATATGATAAATGCTCAGGTCTTGACATTTTTTAACCTCAAACATGCATGTGTCTGGTACACTTTGTAAACCAAACTCAACTTTGCCCCCGTCAGTTTGTCTAGTTTAAATCTTTTTGTTTTGTAAACCATCCCTCAACTTAGCCAGTTTCTCTCTCTCTGTGACAAAAACATCTGTTATAAGCAAAACCTTTTTTGGGAATATTTTTCCCATTTTCATGTCCACAAAGATCACTTCTCAATTATTATCATTATTCTATTTGTGCTGTTTGAAGTTGTAATAATCACCATGCATTCACACAATAACAATACACGTTTTCTTTACATTGCAATGAATAGCTGTGACTTCAAAATGCTGCACCATCTAACAGCGTAACTGTAAAACTATAGCAAATAATACATATATCAATAAATAAGCCAGACATTATTGTTATAAAAAAAGAGTACTGTGAGTCATGTTGTTTTTCTAAAGCTGCTTCTGAGGACACAGAGGTCATGGCCTCTGGTCCTGTAATATTTCTTGACATTTCGGGGGGTTAATGACCCAGAGAGAAGTTTACATTCCACAATTACACGTGTTTTTCTTTTTTAGGTTGAATCTCATATATCGTTAGACTAAATATCTTTGAACTGACTGTTAGGCAAAATACATTTTTAAAAGTATATCCTCGACTTACTATCTGGAAGTGTAGAGAAGACTTTGAAATCATATGTAGACCATATTAGGGAAATATTGTTTCGTTTTTATTTCCAATAATCTCACAGGGCACTACAGTGAATATCTATTTGTCTGTGATCATAGGATTCCCAATGCAACATCTGCCCAAAATTCCATCATCTCAGTTATCTTTTGTTTTCAATTTCAAATATAGGCATCAGCATCAACTTATTTACCTTCTGAAGAAAACTATTGAAGGCTGGTTTTCTATTGCTTCAATTTAGAAGAAGCCCACAGTTTGCATAAGGTTGTTTGGGTTAGGATTAAGGTTAAGTCAGTGTTTCTTAAACATTCTTGTGCAGACATAACTCTGATCTGAGCACAAGCTCTGCCCCTGTATTTCACTTCAGTCTGTCAGACAGAATGTCATACCGTATTTACATTTCTTCCTAATTCTCTGAATTTGTTAAATCTGTCCAAAACCTGGAAGACCAACTGTTGTTTATTGCTTTGTAAGGTCTTCTATTTTCAAATCTGCCACCTTTGATTTCTCCGACTCTTACATACTTTTTAGACGATGTGATGTGATTTCAGAATGATGTGAGAGCGGTAAGCTGCACTGCTTCCTCACATCATGCTGTCAATATTTCTTCCGGTGCTGTCACAAAGCTTTCTGTCAAAGGCTTTTTTGCTGTACTTTATGATTAGGTTGCTCAGCTAACAGGTAGTGTTTTGAACCGTCTCAGATTTAGTGCAGCGAACTCTCTCTCTTGTCCATTTTTCAGCACTGCAGAGGTGTGTGTGTGTGTGTGTGTGTGTGTGTGTGTGTGTGTGTGTGTGTGTGTGTGTGTGTGTGTGTGTGTGTGTGTGTGTGTGTGTGTGTGTGTGTGTGTGAAGAAGTAATTCTGAGTGTATATTTGCCTGCCTGCATGTGAAAGTGTCTACTCCCCAAGCCCCCTCGTGAGAGTCGTACGTTATATATCGTTTATTTGTGAGAAGGATTACAGCATTCTGGAGCCCATAATCCATTTTCATTTTTAAACACAACCCCCCTTACTCCTCAAATCTACGGCCTGTCGGCAAGGCCCGAACTCTGAACCTGCGGGTTTCCCTACACTTGTGAGAACTAACCAGCGACCCACCCCTCCCAAAACAACTGGACCGCCCCCGGCAGGCTGCGGTGGAGATGGGACTCGTTGTTTTACGGCACGATCCGTCTTGTATGTCTCAGGCCCGAATCCTATTTTTACAGCTTGCTTATACATTCCTGCTGCAAATGGTTTACATACCGAGGCAGGGAGCCGTCCTAAATCAGCTGGCAGCTCCGGGCAGCTGGGACAAGGTGGAAACCTTGTCATCAGCCTGCTTCACCGGGGATTAATGAACCCCAAATTAAGATAATAACATCTCGGTGTGACCCGGACCAGCGGATTACATCACTTCCGCGGAAATTCAATTTTGAGTCTTGTCGCTCTCAGTAAACCGCTGGGACCGGCAGTATTTACCCACCTTGTTTTTTCTCATTGATTTATTTTTGCGAGGGGGGCCGGTGCCCATTCATGAAATTTGTGGCGTGTTTTCTCATTCTCGTAGGGTCCTTCAGTGCTGTTCAAACACCGCTGAGTGAAGGTGGAGAGGCTGTATAATGAGCAGAGGAGTTAGAGGGTGATGACTCTGCCATTCAGAGCCCGAACACAATCTGCATCAGTGTTTCAGGCCAAGGCCCTCAAGTCCAGCCACACAAATCCTCTGTTACCTACTCTGTTTAAAAACCTTGTTTCATTCATGTTAGCAGCTCATAAATGGCCGCCCACCGCCTCAGCAAAAACAAGCAGAGGCCCTTTGGTTTTATAGGATGCAATCTGCTGCGGGCCCTAATCACCCCTCTGGACGTTCTTTAATAGTGGAGGCTTTGATTTGATAAGAGGTGATCCTGAGGGCATGGATTTATTCATTTGATGTACCGGTTTATGGAGAAAACAGCAAAGACCTCCAGGAAAACCGTTGGACCTGAGAACATCATTAGGCAGAATGTTGCGTTTATTGATTGGAAGGGTAGCTACACTACTGCCCATTTCAACTGCTTACCTCATGATGGACATGACGAAAACTAATTTAATATTCACTGTTATAACTTTATGTAACATCTCCTGTGAGCACTACCGGGCGGCTGGTCAATATTTTGGTGCCGGATAAGCTTGAACACATCATTTGTTACTTGAACTGGACTTTTGGAAAGCTAACAAATATTAACAGCACTGTTAAACACACTTACTTGACAAATAACATAGTGCAGATGCATATGTTAAAATACAACTATCCGTTAAAAGCTCTGGGGAATCATGAATTTTAAATAAGCATCAATTGTTTATGATTCTACAAAATCAGAAAAGTGTCAATTCTGATAATTTTCTCTTTTTATATTTTCTTAATATATTATTTTCATTTTTAAACACTTCTGCAAGTTTGTCTAGAAAAGTTGAAGAGTAGGCTGTCATTTTGTAATTTTCACACCATCTGCAAGATAAAAACTGCAAATCAGTCATATGCAAGTATAAGGCATTGTAGATCAAATTGTGCAGTTTATGTTGCTGTTTAAGTATTAATCAGTTCTCTCGTCCTCCCCCTCACTCCCAAAACTCCCTTATGCAGTCACTGATTCTACAACGTTAGAAAAATAAGTTGCATTTTACATTTGAGTCTCTATTCTCCCTCCCCTGCTCTTTCTCCTCTACATCCTTCCCTTGTTGGAGAAGAACTGCTTTTCCTTACATGTGGGAGAAAAAAAACAGTTCTTAAAGGTCTTATGAGAGAAAAGGATGTTACCTCATTAAAGAAGAGGCCATAAATCTGTCTTCCTCCTCAGCAGCACCGCTCCACATCTGGCCGTTTGCTCCAGCCACTCATTTCTGCTCATTCTCGCTGAGCCCTGGATGGGATTTATGGTTCATTCAGCTCGTGTCACATGTTGTTTAGACCTGCTTCCCTATCAGCGATCTCATGCTGGTACCATTCCGTATAATGTTTGGGATTGTTGCCAAAGTGTAATGCTCTCTGCATCAGGATAGTCTAGGTCTAAGTAATATGTGCGCACTGTGGCTCTGAAGCTGAAGGTGTTAATTTGTGCTGTCTTGGATGTTTCTCCACATCTACATAACAAGAACGCAACCTTAATATGAATGGTCAAGTGAACAGTTTTCCACAGAGCTTTATTTCTCTTTAAAGAAATGAAATGTATTTACCATTTAAAAAAATTACTTTCTTATAACTCCATTTTGTATTTAAGCGTCTTTGGGTTCAAGAAAAGCGCTATAGAAATAAAATATGCTTATTCACATATTCCTATCCCTTTTTTCATTTCATAATAGAACAAAGAAATATATATTTTAGAAAAATACCAATAAAGCTATTTAGATCAGATCAAATATTCTATTTGAAACCCTTCATATATATATATTTTTTTTTTTTAATTCCTTCTTTAGATTTGTTCTATTGCTTGGTGTAACTTCTGGCTGGATTGTCTAAAACCACCTTTCCAACATCAGAAATAGGCTGGAGCTACAAGTAGTCTCCAAAAAATACAATATAGCCACTTGATCGCAGTGACCACATAATTACTTCCGCCTCTTTTAGTGTCAACAACTTAGTCCAACCCCAGAGAAAAGTCTGAAAGTGTGCAGTGACACCGGTTATACAATGGATTGTCAACAATAAAAAGACCAACACACTACAAATAAATTGGGGAGGCAGTGGGATTAAGCCGAAGGAAACTTAGCTTTTTGTTTAACCTTAAACAAGTATAAACACTTTTGCCTTATATGTGTTTGATACAGAAGCCATCCTACAGTAGCATCACCTCTAAGCCCAAACCTCACCACAGCCCACTGTTGATGTTTTGAAAGCCAACACGTTTTACATTTGAGTTTCATTGGTAAAGGATTTTAGATTTTGTTACAAAATCTGGAAAATGAGTTTCACAGATGGATTGCCAAACGTTGGGCTTTGGCACGGGAGACCACTGTTTGTTTTTCAATCCCTTCAGATAGTGAGTATTGGTTTCTTTTAACCATGATCACAGTCTTTTCCTAACCATCACAGATCCCCTAATAGAAGTAGTATTTCAAACCTTTCCAAGTTGTGCCTTAAGATAACCAAACTTTAACCACAGATATATTCCCAACAACATCTAAATATCCTCCTTAAAAACCTCTAAAAACATCTTCCAAAGCTCAGTCACATAAATAACAAAAGTCTACACAAACCGCAGTGCCTCCTGGTTTAGTTTGGCTCCTGAAATGCCTTGGAGTTTCTATTCTCTTTTACTTCTTCATAACCAAATGTGGATGAGCCTTATGGGCAGACAGGCCTCTACTCCCTTCTCCCACGGTCTCTCACAGTCAATAGATCAGTGTAAAAGCAAACCTGTGACGTTGGGTCATGATATACTGTGACTTGACTTTTAAGTGTGTGTACAGGTCGGAATCTCTCTGTACGTGAAGACAGAAGCACTGAGGTTGTAGGCTGACACACAATGCCAGACGCTTCCAATTACATCTCTGTATCTGTCAGGGGCCCTCCAGGCTTTGCCCTTTATGAAAACAACGAGCGGCACAAGAGCAGGCGAGGGCGCTGCGGTCAGACCGGCACCGACCCACTCGACTGTTTGCAGCCAGGAGCAGCTTTTCACGCTCGTCCGAGGATCTCATCACGTCTCAGCTTCTTATGTCCTAAATCATATACAAAATGATACAGGGGGGATCTTTAAAATGTCCTTTTGTGATGTGGATATAACTGTAAAAGGTTGTCTGTTCAACATGTTGATAGTCACAGGCTTTTGTTTCCATTTTCTCTAGTTTGTGTTATCAAAATCCCTATTTACCTACGATAGAGCTCACACAACTAACGCATGACGCAACATTAAGGTCTGACGTTAAACAGATTTGTACTCGGCGCCATAGCTTCTAATTAAGACGAAGAAGTCATGACCTCAGTGTTGTCTCCTGGTGTAGGGGGTTTTAATGACCCAAGGAGGAAATTAAGCCCAAATCCATGATTGAAATTACATTTTAAAAAGTGACTTTATATTTCTATACTGCTGATTACTTATTATTGCTTGGAAGGAAATCTATTCAGCCTCAGTTGTACTTTGTTACCTTGGTATTTGGAGAAATTACCTTAAAACAAAGACTTTTAGTCCAACTAGGGACCACTGGTTCATGTCCCTGCTGAGCTCTCTCATCACTTTCCAACCCAAGACATCTCAAATAGAGTCCTTACATTCCCCCCAAAACTATGCAAATATTAGACACATAAGCATGCCAACTGAACTTGGGTTAATATGTTGGTTAGTGAGTGAAGCTGAAATGTTAAATGGTGCATTGTGAAATAGTTATGATTCTAGTTAACTTGCTAACATGCATGAAAATGAGATTTGAGATTTCTTAAAATTCTCTCAACTTAGTTACTGTAGTTAATTCCGGCCCCACACGTACTGCCAACTTGTATGTGTTTCAATCTTACTTATATATGTATATGTGACTCGTGGTAAACATCTAACACCAGCAGAGTTCTACATTTTGTATCAATCTTATAATTTTATTTTCTGGTGTGCTTGATTACCTTGTGCTCTTGTTAGTGAATCAGGGAAACGTTAATGACCTGTGGCATGGCCCTTTAATCACCTGCAATGGAGCCCTTTTATTTGACCAAATGAAGCCTCTTGCTGGATGTAGATTTAATTACATCACCCAGAGAGCAGCACCTCCAGTTCAAACAGCACACATTCATCCTGTCAGCTGCACGGCTCTGACATCAGCTGAGTCTCGGCCCTGCGACACAGCGAGCTTCAAAGCTGCTGCTCGTCTGGCTCACGCCACAACCAGTTACAGTGGTGCAGAGCAGACCACCGCCACACAAAGGAAGCTTTGCTTTAATGTTATCAGAGACTGATCCACGTCTGTACAGAGCTGTAATGATGCTGTATTTCCCTGCCGGTCTGACAATGGCCTTATGGCTTTTATAAACGGGCCCTAATACAACTATACTCCATTAGAGAGCCACTTTTATTACGTTTCCAGCCCTGGAGAAGCCCATTCATCTTGAGTGAGATGGATTGTTCTTTTTGTGATCATCAAGATAGATGAGTTTTTGTTTCCCTCTGGCTCTGGAGGAGAGGTTGATGGTACCACAGAATATATTTAATCTATTTGTAAAATAATATATCTAAAGGCAATGTACTTGATTTCCAAAAGGGGATCTGTTGTTGGTCAATTTGATCCTGATGTCATTTTACTGTTTAGTTTGACAGTAAGAGGCTATATCAGGTTAAGTTGGCTTCTTGCTCATGCTGTATTACTCAAAAAGCTTTTAGTATACACATCCTTGTACATTTTTCTGGATTAAGTATGGGACTATCATATGCAAATTGAACATTGAATCATATGAACACCTTCTAAATACTGTTTACTTATGTTATCAGCTATTACACAAAGGAATATGTGAAATATACATTTTAAATAAGTTGTAATATAACCCTCATTCTCATATTTTATTTCCAACATTTTACTACGTTGTATCCTATCCTATCCACTTTTGTACAAATACTGTTCAAATAATTTGTTTTACGTTTGCGCTATTATAAGATATTATAATTATTAAGATTTGTATATGTTTGACATTCAATGTATTAACATATTTAATATCTCTGTAAATGTCTACATTTTTAATATAAGAACTGCACAAATTAGATTAGTAATATCCTTTCTAACTTTCAGGATATAACTAATTAAAGACAACACATTTTCTTCAGTCACTGCTTTGAAAGTGACAGTTCCAGTCTGTGTAACGCTCCCTCTGACATCTGAGGACCCAGTGACAGTTATGGCATGTCGCTCTTTATCCACCGCAGTAAGTACAAGCTCGACCATAAACTCTTTATCAGGACCAAAGCAGCTTTGTGTTGTTCGCTGTGTTGTGTTTATTTGACACAGAGTTGTAAAAGTTGTGCTAAACTGTCCTGGTGCGGGGTCAGACTGCTGCCGAGGCTTTGATGAGTCACTGTAACTGCAGAGCCCCCCTACACCCCCCTACCACCACCTACCCCCAACCTCATCTGTGCATCCCCTCAACCACTGAAAACCCCAAATCTAAATGGGGGTCTTTGATGTGGCTGTATGGTGCCTGTTGTGTTATTGTTTGTATCAGTGCTTATCACTGCCCACTCCCCCACCTTACCCCCATCCTGATTCCTGACCACACACTGCAGCACACACTGCAGTGTGAAAAGTTGGGCACAAAAATTATGTTTTATACTTTTTTTGCTTGTTAGTAAAAATACCGCCTTTTCTCTTATTTCTAAAGCTTTCTATTTCTCTTCTTCTTCTTCTCTTCTCTCCTCAGTACAGCCAGACTCTCCTGATAAGGATGATGGATGGGGCAGAACTCTGGCTCCAGCCAAGCCCGGCAGCTTCCTGGGAGCTGAGAGATACTGAGGGGGAGACGGAGAAGTGGTGCGGTAGGGGGCGGTAGTGGGGGGGGGGGGTATTGACGGAGGGGTTTGCTTGCCAGCACCATGCGTTGCCCCATATGACTGCCAAATAGGATAATATACTCCACTTATTGCTGATCTTTGCTGTAGGTGAGGCGAAAGCAACAAGGAGGAGTACCTTTATTTAACAATCAGACTTTACTTGCACAAAGTGTTTTTATAAGCCAGTGGGTGGCAGGATTTTCACTTTCAACTATTTTCCTATTGACATTTTATGCCTGGTTAAAATATAGGAATTGTACATTTTAAAGTCACTTTCATTTGCTTATGAGTTTACGACTGACGTATAATAGGCTGTACAGGTACATCTAAGAAATTATTTATTTGTCCCACAGAGGGGACATTTTATTGAGACAACAAAGAGACACTGCAGAAAATAAGCAAACATTAGATTCAGATTAATTAAAGAAAATCAAATATGAAATACTGGAGGGAAAGTCACATGTCAATTTGGACCCTTTTTTACATGTTTTTAGTCACAGATACCTTGTATGCCTAAATTAAGTATTTAACCCAATGTCATCCAACCTAATTCGATTGAATGTGTTTAATCTAGCGTGTTGAAGTTCCTTGTTGTATTTTGTCTGTTTGAATGAACTGTCTTTCTTTCTTTATCGTTCAAATTGCAAACCAGCACAGAGGCCATGGGCTTCCCTTCTTCGTTCACATCACTAAACCTCATTTAAAGCAATATTCTAATGCTTTACATTCTCCAGATCTTCTATAGTATCAGTAACTGCAGTATCTGAATATTATTTACAATATATCTACAACTTCTCATTAGAGTCATGAATATGGCCTCAAAGTTTGGAAATAGTTAAAGATTCCTAATGGAACTTAATTTAACAGCGATGTCTTCCCTATTTTTTTTAAAATAACAATTAGTTTACTGTGACCTTCAGTAGCACCATCAGGTCACATCCCTTGTTAGTGGAAACTGCAGTGCGACTCTATCTCCGACCTACTGTAACTGTGGTGTGTAACCTCACGGCCACACAGTGCCGTCCTTCTGGAAAACTGCGATTACGTTAATGATTTGTTTGGGTTTCAGCAAGACAGAGGGAGGAAAGCCGAGCAAATACATTGTTAAATAAAAAGCCTAATCTGTGTTTACATCCCAAGCTAAGACAGGCATTTGCTTTCATTATGAATCAGACGAGATAATGTTTCCCACAGACGTGTTGTGTTAAAATACATTGAGACCAATTTTCTGCAGCTCTATCTGTGCAGCCAGGATAAAGGGTGCAATGTCTGCAAAGCTTATAGATGCCCTGCTGTCGTATCTCCGTGAACATCCACAGGGATAGCTGCCAGGAAGCTGGCAAGTGCAAGCTTAAACAAAATCTGTTTAAAAAATAATGGTGTGTACTCATGTCTATGTCTTTTACCCGAGACTTACATTCCCTCCATACACACCTGAACTCTGTCACACTCATGATTCAGCGAGAGATACAGCCAAGGGACAAATATCATTTACCAGAATTCCTCTGTCCCCCCATAAGGTGTGCACTCACAGCTCCCGATAATGATTTAGGGGTGTTTATCCCGCTCGCTTAAACATTTACTTTTCAGCAGGTGAAGCTGAAAAGAAAAATGTCTCTCTGCGGGATTCAACCTCTGGAGGATTTAACACCATGTCTCTCCCCCCTCTGCACCGTTGACGTTTACAAGACGAGCAATTTGTGATGGCACCCAAAGAATCATGGGATACATATTAAGGCCCTGGGCTAGCTCTCAAAGCGTGCGAGGGGGCCGCGCATGTATATTTTGTAAGGTCACGCACGGAAGTACATTGCGTTTTGGTGTAATTGCTACACTGAGTCTGGGAGGCATCTCCATTTTTCATCGCAACACATTGTTTTGATCCAGTTCCTCTTTTTAATGACCCATAATCTTTTACTGTAAAACGGCTGGATGGAGATCCAAAAGCTCCTGCTGAGTGACTTATTATCAGTTTATGCTTTAGAATGGAGAGTAAATAAATGAACATTTCCCTGCACGCCCTGAACCTTCACCTTTTTTATGGTCTTCATCTGAGATTTTTCACTCCTTGTTGGCCGTTTTATTGCTACTTTTGTCCCTTTTTAGAAGTTCTTGCCTCACTCTCCCTCAAATGTCCCCCCCTCCCTTTTCTCTAATTTTGCTCCACTCACTTCCCGTGTTAAGCCTTGATAATATGCAACACCTTGAGCTTTTTAAGAGACTGCAGTTTCACAAAAGTTACTCCAGAGACGCTGCTGCATATTTAGTGCAGTGAAGGGACTCCATTTAGGATGAGGATATGGGGGTCGTGGAGGGGATGGGGTTTTAAGTAGAGCCAGATCGGGGTCAAAATTGTAATTAAGTCTGAGTGATTGTTTTCAACCACTTGGAGTATCAGATGTTTTGGTTAAATGGAGTCAAAAGTAAAGTATGATACATTTTCAGTCACAGAATCCTGGAATAACATGTTTTAGTTCATGTTATGGGTGTAGGGGGAGGACGCGTGTGTGTATGTTTGGGGGGGGGGTGGGGGTCCCACTAATGGGGGGTTTAGTTGAGACACATTAAGACATGTGGAGGAAAAAGGTTGAGCATGATAAGTGACCGCCTTAATGGCATAATGTCGCCTCTATTTCAGTGTGTGTGTGTGTGTGTGTGTGTGTGTGTGTGTGTGGGTGTGTGTGTGCCCTGGGGGAATGCACAGCACACAAAAACAAGAAAGGGTGTCCACTCAGTGGCCCAATACAAAAAAAGATCAATACTAAAATGTACTATCCGTACATATCGTATAACATTTATTTTGATGTTACATTACCTATATGAATGGTTCTTTTAATGGTTAGAGCTGGTTTAGTGTTGGTCATTTAGCTTAGTTTATTATGAAAATAAAAAACGAGTCTCAATCCATTCTAACAGTAACACTTGATGGTGATTATCATTATGTATTATAATGTAAAAGATCATAGTGATCCTGAAAGTCAAAAGTAACTTGTAGCATGATTTACTCCAAGAATTTAAACAAACGAGTGCTTTCGTTTTCTAAAATCTTCATTGGAAACAAAACTGTTGACCCTACCCAAAGGTCATTTGGCGAAAGCAAATTATTGTATTTACTCATAATTTCTGCCAAACATGAAAAATATGTTGTGCAGAAAAAAGAGCAAAAGATTCGCTGGTTCTGCTTCCCAATTGTATCAACTGCAGACACATATTGTTCTATGGTTTGCAGCTAACATGTTTAAGAGTGGTTTAGACAATCAGACTACAGTCCTTTCTAAGTGCATCTTGAGGGCATACTCAGCCTTAATATTGGTAAGATGTATCTGATTAGACTGCAATCAAAAGGACAATATTGGACCCATTATGGATGTAGCGGTGTGTGTATGTGTGTGTGTGTGTGTGTGTGTGTGCGTGTGTGTGTGTGTGTGTGTGTGTCAGACATGCCGTCCGCTGACAGGCTGGCTGAGCCTTATCTGCACTGCAGGAGTGACGTTAGAGAACCAGGTGGGGGGGAGAGGGAGGCCAGGGGAGTGGGACAACAGATAGAGGTAGAGGGGTGTGTGTGGAGGGGCTTTCTTAGAATCTTTATGTTTGTCACATGTAATGCTTAACATGGAGCAGAACAAATGGACGCAGAAGAAATATTTCCGTCAGGGTAAATCGTATCTTAAGTTATTAAAAATGGTAATAGCTTTTCATTTATTTCACAACATTTGAAAAACTAGGCCCTGATACTCTTAGAAAAAGACAAACAACAACATGGATTTTGGGCTATACAGTCCAACCTTCGAATAAAGTAGTTTTTGTCAATTTCTAGTAAATGGAGCATTGTTTTAACAAGTCAGTTCTGCGGCCTGGTCTCACTCCTAATTCCTAGAATGCAGACGGTTGGTCACCGAGGCACCATTTAGAGTGTATGAGAGAGTAAAACTAAAAAGACTTTCCCACACTTTATTGCTGTTTGTGTCTGAAACTCAACATTAACTTATTTAACCTTACTATTGTTTAGTAACTTATATATTGAACAATGTTCTTACATATCATACATAGTTATTTTAACCTAAACACAAATGTTTTCCTTGCACACTAACAGCAGGAGAACCAATACAACCTAAAACACATACACGAAGGACCTCATCTTGTGTTCACCTGTTTCCCTGTCATCAGTTCAACAAAGTCACACACAAAAAAGACACTTCCGGTTATGGGACATTTATTTTAAAGGAAGACAATGAAAAAGCAGAGATGGTGGAGAAGCTGATGAGGGTTAGACGAGGTGATTTGAGACGGAGGGATGACAAGAGTGGAGAGATGAGGCGGGGGCACAGTGAGGAGAGAACATGAGGTAAGAGAGTCGTGGGAAAGATGAGAGAGAGTGACCGAGGAAGAGGAAAAGTGATGACAGAGAACTTCACCAATCTGTACATCTGTGACCTCTGTGAGCCTTTACAGGGGACCAGGTGGAAGTATAATTGCAATGTACCTAACTCCCTCCATCTGAATTCAATGGTGTGTGGTGATGATGATGATGATAATAATAATAATAATAATAATAATAATAATAAAGAGGATCCACAGACACTAGTGGCGCATTACAGTTATGCAACTAAAATGTAGCATTTAAAACTTTGCACATTTTCCCCTGATGCCCCATTTAAGGTCAATGTGCTCTCAGAGGTGGTAAAAAAACCTCAATGTCTGTCAGGAATGTTTTTTAAATTCTACAATATCTTCACATATGGTATTGGTTAGGATAAAGGACATATTGTTGTTACAGAAAATTAATTATTGTTAAAGTATTGGTAGGGTTTGGGAATTCAAACGGGGAAAGATTGTTGTCATAGTAAAAAGTGGAATGTTAATTATAATTGCAGGTCTGAGTTTAAATGAGAACTGTTCAGGCATGCTACACACCCAATAGCTTATTGCCTTGCTGCAAAGAGGGACGCTTTACTTTATCTTTTAAACACCGAATTATAGAAATACATGTGAATTCTGAGGTGCACAATTATCCAACATTTTTCTTTTTCTCTAACCACAATCATCACATCAAATGTGTGCTATGGTATGACCTCAGCTGTTCTGATTTGGTGCTAAGTAGCAGCCTGAGGAACATAATTAGCATTATACCTGCTAAACGTCAGCATGTTAGCAGCCATTTAGCTGTACAGCATTACAAAGACATTAACATGTCTGTAGTTTAATAGTCTTGTTTGATTAATGTGTGTTTGTGATGTTATTTTGTGGAAGCTTCTGTTGCCATCTACTTAGCACCTGGGCCCAGTGCTCCCAGTATAAGCTGCTACTTCTCTCCTGGGAGAATCTTTCCATTCACTGTGTTTGGTTTTGCCCACAAACCCATGCTCTACTTCCCACTCACACCCCCAACATTACTGCAATTCCATGTACTTTTTCAATTCATTTTTGGTGTCCTTATCTAAATGTGGTCATGACTGTTTTGTTCACTTTTGTTATTTCTGAGGAATTTGCTGCAAATTTCCCCACATTATATCATTGTCATGGATCGGGTCCATGATGATACCATGAACTTGTTTAGAGGAAATTATTAGGAATAAAGGAGGGAGTTGTCAGAATAAAAGATTTGTGGAAGTCAGCATCAAAACAACACTGCTGCCATGGCTCCGAGCCTATTGCCTACTATGCCGTTGGTCAAATGAAGAAAAAAAGACCAAACATCTCGACCAGTGGATGTGTTAATCTTCTTGGGACGCAGAAACATGAATTTGGCAAACACAGAAAAGACTGAAAAGTGCTTCGAAAAGACAGCTGCAAACATCAAGAAAGTAGATTGTGAAATAAACAGCGGATTAGATCTCCTCCATTAAACACAGCAGTCATTTTCATCCAAGCTGATATTTTCATGTCAAGTAGAGCTCATTAAAGCATGTAGAGGAAGTCTGTTGATATAAAAACAGTTGAACTCAAGTGCAACAAGCAGCAGCAGCAGCCACTTGTTTCTATTTATTTCAACTTCGTGCTGTTTGTGTGATGATACAGACTTCAAAGAGTAGACAGACATCTGAGATAGATAGTTTTTGGTTTTTCTTTCTCTCTTTTTTTGGATTTCTTTCATTTTTTTTCCTTCGCTCTATCTCCGTGACTCTGGGGAACATGGAAGCCGTGTGACCCTGGATGATTTATCAAGACATTTTTCTTTTTTCCCCACTTCTCTCTCTCCTGTAGTAAATGACTGGTATGTAGAGAGACTCTGGAGAGCCCCCCTCACAGGCTATTAGGCCGCCCTCCGCCTCCCCCTGTGGAGAGAGGAAGATAAGGGAACATTGAAAATGAAGAGAGAGAGAGAGAAGAGAGAGATAGAGAGAGAGAGAGAGAGAGAGAGAGAGAGAGACTTCACTTGCATCTACAGGCAGACCTCTTGTTCTCCCCCACTATCTCTCTTTCGCTCCCTCCTTTGAGCTTGATTAGCCGCCAAGCTTAAGAGGCTTGTTATCAACCTTGGAGACGATGGAAGTTCATCGGCCACAGGACTTGACTGATGGAGACGGGGATGGAGGCTTTTTTTCTCTCTCTCTCTCTCTCTCTGTGTGTGTGTGTGTGTTTAGCAGCGTATATCTTTTTGACTGATGTGGAGTCACGTTAGAATGCGGTCAGTTCATTCGTATCCGGGGCCACGGGGACTCCAACATGTCTGCTGGATATTTCTCATTCAGTCCCATGACTCAAATACGTGCTGCAAACAAATCTGCTCTTAACTTCGAGTAAACCAAACCCCAAAATTCACAGTGATGGACCCAAAAGTTCTACTTTCAGGCTAGAAACCCACACTTTGGATCAATTACATTTTATTTTATCTTAAAAAGAACAACAAGTCCATACAACAAATCCACAGGTATTTGTGTATCTTGTAACAACATTTTGTGTACAGTAGGTGTTTTTTGTTCCAATCTGCAACCACTATAGTTTGGTTAGGGTAAATGGAACTAAGGCTAGCCTACTTGGTTAAAGAGAAACTATACTGTATGACTCATCAAAATCGGCATATAGGTCTTCTGGAGTAAAGCATATAAGTCAAGCTTGTTTAGAGCCTTATCTTTATATTTAAAAAAAATGCAAAACAAGTGACGTATGGAGTTAAGAAGAGTAAGTGTGCTAACAAATTAAGGCCACAAAAACCGCTTCTAGCACATGTGAGGTTAAAGAAGGCAATATCTCTGGTTCTGCTACATCTTTTAGTTTCATTGTCCATGATGAATCATTGTATAGAACACAATTTAAACTATGTATAATTAATATTGGTGCAACACAATCATTCATACTGTCCCTTCTTCTAATATTGATACTATTACCACTCAAGGCTTGTTTACCTTGTAGATGAAGCTGTACACAATGAAGTTACGATGTTTCTTGTTTGTTAGCAATGTCAAGTACTGAAACCTCTGCCCTGAAAGTACCACTCCCAAGAGCTGAATTGTCTTGCTATCAGGAACTATGGTTGAGAAGTTTAATTCGGTCATGGTTAATCCAGTCCAGGGACTACATCAGGCCCGGTTCTAGAACAAAATGACTAAGGGTGCATCTGAGATTAAAGAGGGTGCAGTGGTAAAGTGCTATTTTTATAAATGGGAAATGGACATAACTCTCTAGGGGTCCTCACCTCCTCTAGGGGGGTCCGGGGGCATGCTCCCCCGGAAAGATTATTATTATTTTTAAATATTGAAGTTAAAAGCATCAATCTGGTGCACTCTGAGAGCAAAATGAAGAGATCTATGGATACATCTCAACACCCATATGAAACAGAACTGTAAGCAGGTTTACTATTTCTTTATGGATATTTTACAAATCACTCTCCTTTCAAGACCGAAATGTCTACAGGCATAGCAGAAGATGGCATCTTTTTTAGAGGAATATTCCAGCCAATCTCTGTTTTGAAACCATGATCTGCAAAATGAGCGCCTTACCCCACTGTACAGGCGAGTTGGGTACTTTTTTAAATATACCTGGGCAGGCTCTGTTTTCCCGAGGTCCTCTGGCACTTGTGGGCCGCCGAGGGGTGGCGGTGTTTGGGGCAACGAAGAGAGCTGCGGCTGCTCCGCCTCCGTGGGCGAGGCGGGCAAAGCCGGCAAGTCGAGCGGGAGGACGTTAGTGTCCACGACAGTGGCCGTGGGTAATGCAATGTCTCCATGATCTGAACTGTTATTACCTGCAGTAGATGTAGTGTTACTGCTGGCGATAAGGGCTGGTTGTTTTAACAATTTTCTGAGTTCCATCATTGACTGCTGTGTAAGCACTTTGCAAATGACGAGCACGCAGCGGCACAGGTCACGCGCACCTGACATAATAACGTTACTTACCGTTTAAATTGACCAAATAAATGCAGCAGACAATGTTATTTAACCACAATTACAATTTATTTTATTTCAACTATATTCTTATTATTATTACTACTATTATTATTATTGTTAATATGATATATGTAATATTTTTCACTTTTAATTAATATTTTTCACTTTTTTTTTTTTTTTTTCACTTTAAATTTTTCAAATGAGGGTGCATAACAACTCAACTGAGGGTGCAATGCACCCTTATGCACCCCCGTAGAACCGGCCCTGGACTACATGTAAGTAACATTTTTGAATTTTACTGAATGTATTCCTGGGGGAAAAAAAACTGTTGTGGAAACAGGCTATTGGTACATGTCATCTTTCCAAACGTGGATAAGGATAAGAAATCAGATCATGGTTTTACACGGTAGAAAGTATGTCAGAAAATATCCTTTTGCATCTGCATTCTCAGCGGCATCAATGCGGCCTCCAAAGTTAGAAAGTCAATAGAGCCGACTCCCCACACAGAACCAGATTAAGTTCTGCTTCATGTGCATTATGTGGCACTTGGACATGATAATGATCAAAGAATGGTGATATATGGTCTTTTTTAAATAGAAAGTGTATCAAAAAGGTTTATCAGAGGTTTTTGAGCACTTTCTGGTAGTCCTATCAGATGCACTATCAGTGATAATTCATGACCTGATGAACATTGTCTCTAAGTGTGGCTCTCTTCTCTGTCTGAGTCCTCACCGGCTCTGGATGAGGCCTCGGAGGGCGACAGGGCCGTGTAAACATTCCCAGCCCTCGAATCTGCGTGTCTGCCGGGGGTGATGCATCTGTCCGGCCCGTTTGTTTACTGGCCGAAGAATGTTAAGAATATAGGCTTCAGTCTATATGTGTGTTTGCAATTTTATGTCGTTGTGACCATGCACTTAAAATAGAGTGTGAGGAGGCCAGGGGGACACTTTAGTGGGGCAGGGTCACGAGTTTTGTTTCCTTTTGTATCGTCTTAATGTTTGTAATGATCCAATGGGTTGTGGATCTGGTGAATATTGCACAGTGTTTAGTCTACCAATCACCACGGTGACAAAAAGTCTAGGTTTGGGGGGGTGGAGGTGGAGGCAGGGGGTGGGGGTCAGAGTAGTTAGTGGTGTCGTGGGTCAGGCAGGACTGCACTGCAATGAAAATCCTCATAAAGTTCTTCTCTAATTGTGACATTGTAGGTTTTGCCTTGTTACCTAGGACTTTTCCTCCCACCGGAAGTGACACAATTGAGAAGAAACCAAACAAACAACCCATTTTCTTTAATAATGACTGAGTGCTGCATGCAGAGACAGCTGCTTAGTGTCACAGTATGGCTGGACGGCACATGAAAGTGCCATGTGTAGTGTACTAAAAATATATCGTAAGATTTCAAAGTCCCGATTTTTCTATCTGGGGCCACCTGTGAGAAACTTTGAAGTCTCGAACTGGATATTAAAAGGTTGCATGGCTGAAACATTTTTTAATTCTAGTCAAGAAAATGATGGTGAATACTTGGAATTAAAGAGATTTGAAGCAAAACGAAACTTTAAATTGATTTAACCCTAGATGCAAAAACTGTTAGACATCACAAATATTTGACAATATGCAAAATATTACACTTGTCAAAAGATTTTAAATGAAAGTATGTTGGGCCGATTTTTTTACAAAGGTGTTAGCATTTCATTTGGGAGGAACTCTTGTTTTGGAATTGAAGTTAGAATATTGGTTGTTTGGACTTGGGAATTGACCAATACATCAGGACCAAAGGTTGACACTTTCTTTTACTTGCAATACAATTACTTTGTTCCATCTCTGGTGTGATGTAACAAGCAAATATACAGTATAGCTTGGCAAACATGTCAAATAAGACTTTTCGTAATCCTTTCATGCTAATAAATGGGAAATTCTTCTTTAGTAAGTAGCTGGGTTAAGAATCTGCCAAACTCTACCAGTAGCAAGAAAAATTCCAAGTATCCAAAATCTGGATTGGAAAAGGTGTGACACACCACACACACACACACACACACACACACACACACACACACACACACACACAACACACACACACACACACACACACACACACACACACACACACACACACACACACACACACACACACACACGCCTCCAGTCTCCATGCAGCTGCTCTGGAAAGTTTAAGTTCCTGCAGCCTTTGAAAGGTAATTCACAGGCTGCAGGCTTAGCGTTAGACACTATAATTCTCAGCAAATCTCAAATGTTGGAGTCACTGTGGCATGTCACATATCGGGTAAATCTCTTGGGAATATCTTTTATCTCTTGCTCAAAAGCTTGGATTTGGTGTGACCGACTACTTTTGTTTTGCATTATGTTAATTTCCCTCAATGTTTATGTCACACACAGAGCAGAAAGACCTAGGAGCATCTGACCGAGGCGGAGGAGGACATTCGAGATGGAACATATCTATATGGTAAGATGAAACAATTATTATTATTTGTTTAAAGTACTCCCTTAATAAATCACTGTAAAATACGTTTATGCCTATTTCACTCTCCAAAATAGATTATAGTTAATATCAAATACAACCTGAACATGTTGGTGCATTTTTAGCCAGGAAGAAATGTTTCATTTCTTTCCTTATTTGCAAGTGTAAACCTTTAATTAAAACATATTCCTAATTGCAGACGCAAATCAAACACATTGTCAAATATATAAGTAGTAAGGTATTAATATTGTTAGTGTGACAGTGGGTGAGTAGATGTGTTGTGTTTATAGTCTTTTAAGCCAAACAAAGTAACACACTTGTTTTTTCTTCCTGAAGCTAAACAAGTCTGTAAAGTCGCTGTCCGACACAACAGATGAACAACTACATCCACTCAAGAGTTATAGATCCTATTCACTCTTTCAATGAACCTTGAGATGCACTTAGGGGTTGTTTCCAGCAGCCGTATATCAAGGCTAACAACAGTGGAGATCCTCTTCAGGAGCCTGGTTTCGGTTTAACTCCCGGTAATGCCCCCTAGTGGAAGAGCAGTGTTGAATAAATACAAGTCAACCATTATTGCTCCACTTAAATGGTGAGTTAGGGTTAGGCTTTTTTTTACTTTGGCATTTAGGGCTGACTAATTAATGTTTTGTCTTTTTTTTTGTCAATGTTACTCAATTCACAATTTGTTTGGTCTATAAAATGCTAAATACAATTAGAACAAAATGTATATTACTGCTTCCCAGAACCCGAGATAGTGTCTTCAAAGTTATTGTTTTGTCAAGACATTCAAAAACCAAAGATGTTCTATTTTGTATGATATAAAAACAGAAATAAACAGCAAACCCAGACATCTGAGATCTTGAACCTTAACAATTGTTGGAATATTTGCTCAATGAATGACATAAACACTCAATAGTTGGTTCTTAATCTACTCATTATTTATTTATCTTATATTGAGATAGCTTCTAATGAGACTGTAGAAATCTTGCTGCACAGTAGAAATTCATTCAGTTTCTGCAGGAGAGTCCTCAGTCTTCTGATTCTGCCTCGCTGCTGTCCGGTGAGTTCGCCAAGTGTTCAAGCCCTCTGCTATCTGAATGACAAGGTTCAGTAATCAAAGAATTTGTTGACCCTTTCCTCCCCTTCACCCTGCTGCTGCTACACCTCCTGACCTTCTCTTTTCTCATTTGTCTGAATGTGTCACAAACAAATTAATGTATGTACACAGAAGGCAGGCCATGTCCCCAAAAATGCAATTAGGTTTTAGTCTTTCTACACTAAACCAGAGCTTATGATCACAAAAATGTAATGTCATGGTAAGATGGTTGTCATGAAATGGCAATAGTTATACCTCTCGTAGGAGTGTATCGTAGGAATTGGAAAACACATTTAGGCTTCTCGCTGCTCTATATAATCATCACACCAATTTCTGCATTAGAGCTTAATACATTATAAATTATAATAACTGATAAGTATGGATAGTGCTTATCAGCAAGTTATTTACCATTGTTTAAAAAGGTCAATGCAGACAAAGAGGATTCAAACAGGATTGGAAAATGCTAGTGTTTATGTTTTTTGAAGATGCAAAAGATCTTGATGTCAGGGGAAGTGGAAATGTTGGTTTAACAGCTCTTTAAGACATGGCAACTCATCAAACATAAAGATAACTACCCCTCACACACATGCAGACACACCCTTCAGATTTTAATAGACACTGAGACACTAAGATCACGGAAGGATCAGATAATTCTTGCCCTGCGTGCCCTTTTGCCCCCGCCCCCTGCCTCCCCTACACACACTCACACTGCTACATCACCCACCTCCACCTAGCTGTCTCTCACTATCAGCTGCTCCCTGCTGCCAATGTTTTGAGAGGTCAGAGCTGTTTGTTTGCTTTAAGGCCCGTCGTCTGATAGCGTGTGTCGGACTACGCCTGCCCCTGCCGCCTCATCTTAACCTGAGCCGTTATCAGACGACTCCCCTGCAACTCCAACCTTGTCTTTTGAAAGGAACACTTCCCCTGGAAATTATGGACAGATAGACAGTGTCTCCATCTGTCATGGTGGAAACCTCCGACAGACAGGATGACACTCGGGAAGATTCCATGATCTCCAGGTTCAAATCCATCTCATGACCTCTGATTAACATTTAAGGATTCCCTACTGAAGTAGTTTTTAAGGATGATCCTTTTCGGCTTTAACAATTGTACTTGAATAATACAAAGATCATTTTTTAAAGAGCAGATTTAAACTGATTTCCAAGAGGATGTTTTATTCCCACACATATAGAAAGGTTGGTGCCTTCTACTATAAGGACACTGTAGTTTATTTGAACCAACGTCCTTTGTTGTAAGGAGAGATCTGATATACTTCCTAAATTAGGAAAATAACAGAAATTAGTTGAAGACATCATAAAAACCTTATTTTGTAAAACTAAGGATGAAAGTGCAATACAAATATTACAACCTGTGAACCACATTAATCAAACTGTTCCAAAGTCTTTGAGATGTGAATGTGTACATGTTGGAGGAAGAAAGAAATGATGTAGATCACAATAGCAGAACACAGTTAAATATTAAAAACAAGGTAAAACAAAGTCAAATCAAATCATCGGCATGAAGATTTAAGGATGAAACCAGTATAAATGAAAGACAAAATAAGAAAAAATAATCAGTCTTAATAGGCCCTCAAATGTTTCAGATTCATAGTGAATTCCTAAACAATAAATAAATAATAACTTTTTTAATTTAGTAAATGTATTCGATGTTTCCAAATAATAAAAAATGACACTAATCCCATTTGGGCTTTCGGAAACCTCCCTCACCTTAGAACATTCATCTGGCTTGAAGTGCAGCCGGCCAAGTGACCACAAGAAGAAAAAAAAAGCTGTGATAAAATTACTCCCCCAACACTGGATCAATCTCAGCAGGGAGGGGGGGGTGGGGGGGGTGGCAACCACCTGATTAAGCAACATGGAGGAAATGAGAGAAGCAAAGGGGTCCATTTTCAGGAGGAAACCCCAGAAGAAAGAATGGGAGGGGATGAACGAGGGGGGCTAGGTGGGATAAGCTGTGTACATATGTGTGCGTGGGGGGTGTTGGACGGTGTGCGGGGTTAAAGTCACAGATTTTAAATCAGTTCTTTGGCCTGTAAGGGACGCAACAGAAGCCCAGTATGAGAGAGCAGAACAAAGAGGGCAGCAGTGGCCTCGACCAATTAACATTCCTGCAGCCTTTATGAGCCGCCTGGTCCCGCCCCTTCACTCACACCTCGTAAAAGTCACAAACATCAATTCTTGCAAACCATAACTGTCATTATAATCCCATTAAAAACAACCCACTGAGCAATTTACAGTGAACACCAGGGCCAAGTGTGCCAGCAGAGGGGAGGGATCGCCTTTGCTGGAGTGCAAACCGGACTAATAGGAACGTTTATTGGGCATAATTTGACAACATTTCACATGATAGTGACTCCGTAAATGTATTGTTTGAACTGAACAACAAATAATACATCTGTTCTTCTCCATCTTCTTTTAATATAATGGGTATTGGCAAGTATGTAGCTGACCACACAGTACAGGTGTTGTTATTTAAAGCAGCCTTTGTTTGTTGTATGGCCACAAGAGGGTATAAAAGCACAACAATAAGCAGACATACATAGCCACAACTTATAATGTCCAATATTTACTCTGTTTGAGCTTTGGTTTTGTCTCCAACCATTCCTTTCCAAAAAGCTGGCTCTATAACCAACACGTTCTCACTCCCAACCCGTCACACGTTGACGGATGGTCAGGGCCCCTCCCCGTCACGTTTTCAATGGGCAGGGCGTCCCATAGACATTCATAGACCTCCCATAGCAGTGGTTCCCAACCTGGGGGGCGCGCCACCCCTCGGGGGGGCGCCAAAGATCGAAGGGTGCGCCAGGCCTCAGATGATTTGAGGCCAAATATCATATTTAGACTTTTTTTTTTTTTACTTTTTTTTTTTTTACATATAATTGTAAGGCAATACATGATTGTCACTAAAAGCCTTGTCTCTACATCACAATAAAATATAAAAAATTATTGACTAATTAATTTTAATAGAAATTCAAGTTAGTATTAAAGGCATAAAAAGACAGAAATGTATAATTCTTTCTTTAATATAAATGTTTCTTCTGCCCATAAAGTGTCCAAACCAGGCTTGTCTGGATAAGATGGACGTTTATTAATCCTCGTGTGGAAATTGTTTCTCTGCATTTGACCCATCCCAGTGTTAGGAGCAGTGTGCTGCCATTTTGAACGGTGCCCGGGGAGCAGTGTGGGGAATGCCTTGCTCAGGGACACCTCGGTAGCACTTGGTCTTGCCGGGACTTGAACTGGTGACCTTCCAGTTGCCAAGCCAAGTCCCTATCTGCTTCGCCACCACTGCCCACCGGATAAACGCATTTTTAAAACATAGTCATTGTCCATGCCGGTTTCAGTTGGAATATTTGTCGCAGTTGCTCCGATCAGATCGGTCTCCTCCATTTTGTAGATTATTTACGACTTTTGAATCCATATAAACACATCGGCAAAATCCGGCTTATTTTGAGCAACAGTTTAATCCCTTTGTGAATTGTTTCCACTTGCGCCGTCCTTTCATTTCTTCATACAGCGGGAATCCAAATAAATTAATCCTGAGTCCAATAACCATCAAAGTCACTCCAATAGTGCTCCTTAATTACGCTTTCATCCTCCTTTAACAAAATACAACTACTGCTACAACTACTGTCACAAACTGGATGAATGTGAAATTCATCCAGTTTGTGACAGTAGTTGTAGCATTTTTGAGACTTTTAAACTTTAATTACCGCTGTTGCATGCCCCCCCCCCCCCCTTGTGTGTGTGTGTGGGGGGGGCGCAACTTCCAACAGGAGTCATTTGGGGGGGCTCTTGGGAAAAAAGGTTGGGAACCACTGTCCCATAGCATTGATAATAGACGCCATGAGAACGTTTCCCGACGGTTGGTTGTTATTGTCAATATTAATATAATAATTATTTATTTTTGAATAGTCGCACTCAATTTCGCTGATTTTCTTGTTGCCCCAGCTGGTCGACACCTCTTTTAGCAGAAACAAAGGCTACATTCATGTATTAAATCGATGTTAATCCATGTGTGTGGTTGTGGAATTAATGGACGTGCCGTTGTCCGTTACAAACTCTTCAACTACAACCCTAGTTATATTTATAAACATTTTAGAAGGCCTCACGAAATACTTTCATGTAAATTTAAATTTAAATGTGAAGGGATGTGTGTAATGTGGTGATTGACATTATTCACCCACAGATCTATGGGTTGGGGTATTGTTCCGCACGGACATTTTAGTTAACCGGACTTCCTGTTGATTTCCATAAAGGTTGGTGGCCGAAACTACTTTAATTATTTTACACAAAACGAAGTTAAAAGTGGATAACAATTTGCCATGATAACCAGCAACTTGAGAGTATCTGTTATTGAAAACTTGATTATTTTCTCAATGTAAAAGATGTCTTTGCTCCTCCCTCTTAAAGACATATCCTTTAGGTTTTATTTTATTTATTTATCTTAATTGTGACCTAAATGCCTCTTGTTAAATACTTGGGGGGACAAATACAGAATATAACTTACTAAATTGGCAGTGTTTTAATTCAAGATAATTTCCAAATGTGTTTTTATAATTAAGAACTATGTCATTTAAAACTAATTATTGAAAAAAACTAAAATGTTCCTGTAAATAAAACTATTAATACATTATGTATTTATTACTGGAAATGTAACTACCTATATATGGTGAATGTTTTTCCTGTAGACACATTTCCATTGTATCTGAAATGAAATGACATTTGCAGTATGTCTCAGATTTAAAGGAGGTCTGAGAGTTTGAGAGAATTTACATGAGTGAGGTTTGAAAGCAGCATTATGCAACTTACAAAGGCAGAAAGACATTCACTATCTGTGCTAATACAGAACCGTTCTTTAAAACACTGACATTGAGCGCAGGAAAGCTTCATTTTTTTTTTGTTGTTATTTTCCCTCTCCTGTGCAGGTGGTTGTCAGGTTCATGCTTCTGATCCACTGTGACCCCACATGGCCTCAACCCTCTATACAAAATGTTGGCTCATTGGGAAGAATGTGGCTCCCTCTAGCCGCTAGGTACGGTGTCACATCAGTATTTCAAGTACATTTAATTAAAGGTGCTTTCTGTACATTTTCTCTGCAATATGCTCTTTGTGTGTTTTCCATCTGTGAACACTTGGTAATGCATGTGATTTGACCTGCTCTTAACAATGTTCCATATACATATGCAGACAACAACATAAAATGGCATTCATTTGTTATTATTGATAATAGCTGAACTATTATAAAAGTATGCTTGCTCAACATGAAACAAAGTAAAACCTGCTTACTGTAATTTAAAATGAATGGCTGTACCCTGATTTTCTATATACAAATATAATAGAAATACATCATTTAAAGTCTGAAGTCTGTTTAATACATTGTAACTTTGTCAGATATAATATATGTGAAAACAATAGTAGTTTACAAAACGACTGTCATGATGATAAACCCATGCTTGGGTTTTGCTTAAAAACAAAACTTAAACAAAGTACAACAAAATGCCATTCATAAAGGCTCTTCAAGAACAGTTGCCTTAAAGTCAGCGGACAGTTCCCTTTAACCAAGATCAGATACAATTTTTCAGTAAAAGTAAGCGTTTTCGTCTCAGGCAGGAAACATAAAACTTATAAAACAATTGGGGTGTAATACATTTAAAAAATAACTTATTTCTACATTCCCTGCTGCCAGAGCTCCTATTATGCTGTGGGAGTTATCAATCATCTTAGCTAATTTTATTAAATTAGTTTTTCAGGAACACATATTGCTTTTCAGTCATTGACATGACTGTATTAGGTTGGTTGAAAGCAATAATATTAAGTTGAACCTAATGTTCTTTAAGTTAACGTAATATTATTGCTTCAAACTAACATGTTGCAGTTATGCGAAATCTGTTGACACAACACATTAAATTAAAGTCAACGTTTATTTTCTTTCAATGTAGGCTCGTCTCTTTATAAGCTTCAGTGTACAGTGTATTTATAATGTTTAGATGTGTTAGAAAAGCTGCAGCAGGCTGTGTGTTAATGGAACATGTTACAGCTTTGGTGGTGGTCAGGAGACAGGAAATAACTCATGTGTTCTTGGCACTGACTAGGACGACTTGGAGGTTTCTCCTCCTCATCTCTCTGGACATCTGACACCAGCTGCAGGGTGTACAGAAGGTGGCAAACAGACAGTCCCTACACATGGTGTCCTGCAGGAAATACAGTCAGGTGAAAAATAGGATTTACAGGCTGCATAATTGATTCTGATAATTATTCATACACTTGGTTTACCTTTCTTAAGTATTTTTTAGAAGTAATTCTAAAGTAATTTTTTTTAAAGTAGGGATACCAAAACCCTGAAATAGCGACACTTTCCTTCCAGGACTGAGGTTTTTTTTTTTACCAAAGGTCCACAAAACCTTCAAAAAGTTGCTTTCTAAACCCAAGCCATGATTTCCTCCCAACTCTAACAAAGAGTTTATTGTGTGGAACTTTATTGTGTCAGTAGGAATACAAAAAAAACACACACATTGTCTTAACCCTTAATGAAATTGTTGTTTGTTGAGCTGTTGAAAATCTTGAATATCACTTTCATATTTTTGTCGAATTAGACACTCGTGATTGTTAACAGTTTCTGGACATTTGCTTTACAAGTTCAAATCATGTAACCTGACATGTCTCCCTCAGTCTCAATGAAATAAAAAAATGATAGTGGATCAACAGAAATCGCAAATAAAACTCAAATATTTCTGCCATCTGACACCAACAAAAGAGAATCGTGTCTTACTTTGATGCCGTAGCGCTGCCTCATGGAGACCCTCATGGACATGGAGACGGCAGGGACACCACCAAACATGTCCAACAGGGGGAGACAGAGACACTGCCCATATTTCTTGGTTGTTTTACAGGCGAAGCAGGGACAGCACCAGAAAGCAAAACAACCTTTACCAGAAATAAACAAATGCCAGATAAGCAACCAATAAACATTGTAAAAATGACCAACACCGTAAGATCCCAGAGAAAAAAAAAACACACAAATATGCACACAATCATTTAAAGGTCCCATCATATGCTTTTCTGATTATTACCCGTCCCCTTGTGTGTTATGTAGCTTTTTCTGCATGTAAACGGTCTGCAAAGTCACAAACCCTCAAAGTACACCCTGTAGCGAGTAAAACTCTAACACAGAAAATACCAACCCAGTCTCACAAACTTGGTAGTATTTCTACAAAAACGCCTCTGAAATTGTAAGATCCCTACGTTTTTTTTCACCATTAATTTCCAATGGCTGGGGTCTATGTCACGTGATCTTCAAATTTCTCCCTGCAGAAAAAAAAACATGGCCGAACTTCATTTTATCCTCGGTGGAAAATGCCTATTTTAAAGTTAGTTTGGCCATTAAAATGCGTTTTGATGTCATTTGATGCGAGAAATATGAGTTGTTATTTCAGATTATGTGTGCAGTGGATGTACATGATCTTTAATTTGCTAGTTATTACAAAAATTACTTCAGGAAATTGTGTCCATTCAACGTTTTCATTGTTACCAAGGCGGTTGCTAGGGACGCTGCTATCGATATTATTTCTGTCATGTTGTGTAACTGTTTAATGGTGTTATCTTTATTGCTACCCCCTTCCCCGTCAATTTATAGTATTGGTCCACAGCGCAAACGTATTAGTTTAACAAAATCCGCATCTAAAATTGTGGCATAGAGACGTTATTTCCCCCTGTGCAATTCTCCATTTACTCAACAATAACACATAATTATCCTTGTGTTTATTTATTTGTTTGATTAATAAACACAAGTTGGAGTCCGTCAGGACCGAGGGTCGGAGCAGCTCATTTTGCTTTAGAGAATATTACACCCGGAAGTAAGTATTCTCTCCGCTTCGCTTGACAAACCCTGTGATAGTCCTCAAGCTCTGTGATTGGAGAGTGTGCTCCGAGGGTTACGCCGAGCGTCGAACAGCACTTGAAATGGGATAGAACCACAGACTGTCCAAAACTGGATTTGAACGGGTCCCCCCCTCCCCCACCCCCCACCCCGTCCCCAGAACTACACATGCTGGCTATTCTGTTTCGCAACATGTTCTCTATCTATGGCACGTCTCTACTGGGAGTTGTAGTTTTAAAAGACGTTTTCATATTTCCCATAATAAGAAGTTGCCACTATTAAACTGGGTACATCCCTGGAGGTTTAGGGGATAGGAAACACTCAAATTTAAAACATATAATTAATAAATGGGTGAAAATTGCTTGTGCCCATAATGGGCAGCATTAATATATACCCACACGACAGCTAAGGTCAGAAGAGCTTTATTTAACAGCTGGTCTTATGTCTGTGACCCCTCCTGTTGTTCATTGATAAGCCTGAAACATGCACTTGTCAAGGTTCAGAGGCACATTTTGCAAATATGGCAGTAGCCATCGATCATCTTAAGATAATATATACTTTATTGATCCCAAGTTGGAAACATTTGCGTTACATCAGCATGTGTAACAGTTGTAAATATGCAGTGGTGTTTATTTGTAAATCATTTAGTATAATCACACACATTCTGTGTTTTATATTTAATAAATATGTGTTCTTTATTTATTGATTGTTCAATACCTGACAAGGTCGAAGATGAAAAACTTGGGTCGCAGGTTCCTCAACAGTGCTTTACAAGACATCTATCAATATGTGTGTATACCTCCACCATTAAATTGTAGTATTCTGCACATGTCTTATACTATCTACATATCTCTTATAAGAGTATACTACATATGTATAATATCGGTTAAAATAAGTGCTTCAACATAGTTAACATTGCTGGAGGTATACACACATATTGATAGATGTCTTGTAATGCACTGCGACCCAAGTTGAACAGGTCTCTCTTGAAAATGAGACCTTGTGTCTCAATGAGATTTTACACCTGTATAAATAAATAAAGTTTTTCATTCAATGCATAACTACACCGTAGTTGTGTATTATGATATGTTAATAAACCTTACAAAATCTTGAAAGGGATGTGGAAAATAGTCATTATATACAGTCTTTAATTAACTATTAGTAGAGAATAACGAGTAATGCATATACTTTATAGGGATCCTATTAATATCTAATAATAAAAATAATGAAATTCAATAACATGCTTTAACCACTAGGTGTCCCTTTATATCAGCTGTTCACCGTTGTGGTGTAAATACAGCCTATCTACCAATTGGATCAAATATAAAAGTCAGCCAAATTAGTGTTGATACTGCAAGGAGACGTATTGTGTAAAAAAAAATGTAAGATGTTGTTTAATTGCTGATATATTTATGATCCACGTCACGTTTTCAGTTTTGGCGGCAGTTCCTCATGTTTGTCTAGAAGTCTTCTCATCAGGGCTCTATAAATAGAGAACTACGGCAGATATGTAATATTTAATGCAGCCGAACCGTGTATTACAATGCCGTTATGTGATGACTTTCAAAGAGAAAAGCAAGCACACTCGGAATAAAGTATTATTATTTTTTTGTTTGTTTTCGGTCTGTTTCCGGTATTTGTTTATGACGAGGTGATGTGAGATGTGAGACTGGGTTGGAGAATTGCACAGGGGAAAATAACGTTTCTATGCCACAATTTTAGATGCGGATTTTGTTAAACTAATACGTTTGCGATGTGGACCAACACTATAATTTGACGGGGAAGGGGGTAGCAATAAAGATAACACCATTAAACAGTTACACAACATGACAGAAATAATATCGATAGCAGCGTCCCTAACAACCACCTTGGTAACAATGAAAACGTTGAATGGACACAATTTCCTGACGTAATTTTTGTAATAACTAGCAAATTAAAGATCATGTACATCCACTGCACACATAATCTGAAAAAACATTACATTACATTGCATTGCATTTAGCTGACGCTTTTATCCAAAGCGACTTACAATAAGTGCGTTCGACCAACAAAATACAAACTTGAAGAAAACAGAATCATATAAGTACATCAGGTTTCATAGAGCAAAAACATTTCAAGTGGTAATCAACTGGCTTTAGGTAAGACAGTCCTTTATTAGTATATAAGTGCTTTGTTAATAGTTCTATTGCTCGAAGTGGAGTCGAAAGAGATGAGTTTTCAGTCTGCGCCGGAAGGTGTGTAAGCTATCTGCTGTCCTGATGTCAATGGGGAGCTCATTCCACCATTTTGGAGCCAGGATAGCAAACCCACGTGTTTTTGCTGATTGGGTCCCCTTGGCAGCCAGGGTGCAGCGAGCTGTTTGGCTGATGCAGAGCGGAGTGCACGTGCTGGGGTGTACGGTTTAACCATGTCCTGGATGTAGTTAGGGCCAGATCCATTCGCAGCATGGTACGCAAGTACCATTGTCTTGAAGTGGATTCTAGCAGTTACCGGAAGCCAGTGGAGGGAGCGGAGGAGCGGCGTGGTGTGGGAGAATTTAGGAAGGTTGAAGACCAGACGAGGCGCTGCATTCTGGATGAGCTGCAGAGGTCGGATGGCACATGCAGGTAGACCAGCCAGGATGGAGTTGCAGTAGTCTAGGCGTGAGATGACGAGAGCCTGGACCAGAACCTGCGTTGCCTTCTGGGTCAGCTGGGGACGTATCCTCCTGATGTTGTAATGCGTGTATCTGCAGCAGCGGGTTGTAGCAGCTATGTTTGCAGTGAAGGACAGGTTGTTATCTAGGATCACACCCATATTCCTTGCAGTCTGAGTCGGGGAAACAACAGAGGTGCCGATGTTGATTGTTAGGTCAAGAGTGGGACAATCTTTTCCCGGAAGGAAAAGCAGTTCAGTCTTGTCAAGGTTGAGCTTGAGGTGATGAGCAGACATCCACTGAGAGATGTCAGCTAGACAAGCAGAGATGCGTGCGACGACCTGGGTCTCTGAGCGGGGAAAGGACAGAATGAATTGGGTGTCGTCAGCCATAGCAGTGGTATGAAAAACCATGCGGGCTAATGACAGATCCGAGTGAGTTTGTGTACAAGGAGAAGAGGAGGAGACCAAGAACAGAGCCCTGAGGGACCACTGTAGTTAATTGACAAGTGTCGGACACCGACCCTCTCCATGTAACCCTGTAGGTGCGGTCTTTGAGGTATGAGGTGAGGAGGGAAAGTGCAGAGCCTGAAACTCCAAGTTCTTGGAGAGTGCGAAGGAGGATCTGATGGTGCACCGTGTCGAATGCAGCAGACAGGTTCAACAGGATGATGACAGAGGAGAGGGAGGCTGCTTTAGCAGTGTGCAGTTCCTCAGTGACAGCAAGGAGGGCAGTTTCTGTGGAGTGACCTGCCTTGAAACCAAACTGGTGCGGATCCAGAATGTTTTTCTGATGGAGATAACAGGAGAATTGTTTAAAGACAGCCCGTTCAAGTGTTTTAGACAGGAACAGGAGGAGAGAGACAGGCCTGTAGTTTATAACATCAGACGGGTTGAGAGTGGGTTTCTTTAGGAGAGGGTTTACTCTTGCTTCCTTGAGACTGTTTGGAAAGTGACCAGAAGTTAGAGAAGTGTTGATGAAATGGGTGAGAAACGGTAGAATATCAGGAGCGATAGTCTGAAGGAGGTTTGAAGGGATAGGGTCCAGAGGACAGGTGGTAGGGCGGGCAGAGGTAATGAGGGTAAGAACCTCACTTGGAGAGAGAGGGGAAAAGGAGGTCAGTGTGTGGCTGAAAGGAGGGTCTGGTGACCCAGCGGTGAGTAAAGGTGAGTCAGAAAAAGAAGAGCGAATATCATCAACCTTTTTTTCAAAGTGGTTAAAAAAGTCGCTTGACAGAAGTGAGGAGGGGGGAGGGGCTTTGAGAGGGTCCAGGAGGGTGGAGAAGATGGAAAATAGTTTTTTGGGATTGGAATAGGAAGATTGGATCTTATCTTGAAAGAAAGTGCTTTTTGCCTGAGAGATGGAAGCAGAGAAAGAGGAGAGGAGAGCCTGATAGGTTAGGAGGTCATCACGGTGTTTGGATTTCCACCGTTTCCGCTCTGCTGCCCGAAGGACGGTTCTATTAGCACGCAGTGCGTCATTTAGCCAGGGAGCAGGAGGGGACTGACGAGCCTGCCGAGATGTGAGAGGACAGAGAGAGTCCAGAGAGGATGAGAGAGTAGAGAGGAGAGTTTCTGCAGCAGAGTTTGGAAGTAGGAGTTGGAACGAGTCAGAGGAAGGGAGGGCTGAGAGCACCGATGAGGCAAAGGTAGAGGGGGAGAGGGAACGAAGGTTACGGCGGACAGGTGCAGGATGAGAAGAGATTAGTTTGTTATGTTTGGAAAGGGGTAGAGAGAATGAAATGAAGAAGTGATCGGATGTGTGGAGCTGGTTTACAGAGAGGTTAGAAGTAGTGCAGTTCCTTGAGAATATGAGATCAAGGACATTGCCAGCTTTATGAGTTGGTGGGGATGGAGACAGTGAGAAAGCAAAGGCGGTTAACAGAGATGTTAGTTCGTCTATCTTCCCTGTCTGGAGGTTGAAGTCTCCGAGAAGTACAGCAGGAGGGCCAGTTTCAGGGATGTGTGAGAGGAGATTATCTAATTCCTCCAAGAAATCTCCCAAGGCGCCTGGTGGACGGTAGAGAACAACAATGGTTAATTGTATAGAATGGGTTACTGTGACGGCATGGAATTCAAAGGTGGAAGGAGTGAAGTTAGGTAGCTTGAAGAGGGAAAAGCTCCATTTGGGAGAGAGCAGGAGACCAGTGCCACCTCCTCTGCCAGTGGGTCTGGGTGTATGGGAGAAGGAATATGCTGTGGAGAGAGCTGTTGGGGTGGATGTGTTGGATGGAGTAATCCACGTCTCAGTGAGAGCAAGGAAATCCAGGGACTGCAGGGATGCGTAGCCAGAGATGAAGTCAGCCTTAGGAACAGCTGACTGGCAGTTCCACAGGCCGACTGAAACGAGATGTTGGATGTCAGTGGAGCATGTGGGATAGACGAGAGCAGGCCGGTTATATCGATGACGAGATACACGGGGCCAGTGATAATTGCGAGAGGTCACATGAACAGGATTGGAGAAAATACACATGATTATAGCATGAGGGGCTAAACAACCAAATGAAATAAAACACCAGCGATACTTAGCTCAATCAAAGTAGGATTTGCGTCCTCTTTGCCACCCTCGTGACTCCAGCAACAACTCATATTTCTCGCATCAAATGACATAAAAACGCATTTTAATGGCCAAACTAACCTTACAATAGGCATTTTCCACCGAGAATAAAACGAATGTCGGCTATGTTTTTTTTTTCTGCAGGGAGATATTTGAAGATCACGTGACATAGACGCCAGCCATTGCAAATGAATGGTGAAAACAAATGTAGGGATCCTACAATTTCAAGTGTAGTTATTACACATTTTTTTGTGAGACTGGGTTGAAAATACGTGTCCATGCTGCCCCAGAACGCCTCGTTGGAGATTTTTTTTCTTCCATTTTTTTCCTTCTGGGTCCTATTAATGTAACAAAGTCAAAATGGACAATTGGTCCAATCTGCGGAGCTCCACACACAGCCTTATCTTTTCTCAGCCGCGGTGCCACACACACACACACACACACACACACACACACACACGGCTGTGAGTGGGGTGGGGGGGGAGCTCCAACAGGGCTTGTATAGGACAGAGAGTGAATACACATACTATACAGAGATGCTGTATGAGAAACCAATGCGATTTTGGAACATTGAACAATGTAAATCTATTCTAGTAGACCTCAACAATGGAATTATGATAAGTAGAAATGGCCTTTAAGATACTAATAAATAATTAGAATAAGTCAATTACCTTTCCTTTCTTAGGAAAATATTTCAGGTTCACTTTTTTTACATCAGATTTGGCTGTGTATTTTTGCTGTTATTTCATAAAACATGGATGAGTATCTAACATTATTAGGTTGAAGTATTGAGTTCAAATCGACACATAAGATTGGTAGGTTTGTTGCAAAAAATGACACATTAAATCAGTAAGGAAAGGACACAATGTACTGTAATCCTGTGTTTTTATGATGCAGCTAATATGAAAGATTAATGTATTTGAAAACAACAGAATAAAAATTAACAACGTCTTGCCCTTTGAGTAAGTAAACGATGCCCTTTTGTCACATAATCATAGCATGACTGTGCACAAGAGATACAAATCAAATGTAAACTATACTTGTAACTTCTCTCATAAAGAGATGAAGTGCAGATACTTACACTCAGGCACATTTTGAGTGCAGTCACAGATCCCTGATCCCCACTCATCAGAGTCCCGGGCGTCCATCACAGGCTGAGGCTGGCTGATGACCATTTTGGAAGTCATGATGGCTTTCTAAAGGAGGAACCAGGACTTAGAGTTCATGTCAAAAATGTTTGTTATTGGTGCTTGTACAAAATACAGTCATGTGCAAAGTGGCAAAAAATAAATAGGTGCTGGCAATACCCTTGCTACAAGATTGAAACAAAAAAAACACACCACATACTTTACGTATTTCATAGTTTCAGTTAGAACGTTACATCATTTTACAGTATAATAGAATTTGTTCAATAAGATATTGTAGAAGGACACCCAGTGCTGCTCTGGTTGAGGCTTGTAAGCATGTGAGCATTAGAAATATAATACTAACCCAAGGACAAAGTATTGAACATTTTTTGGGCTTTTGGCATGGCGAAAAACAGGTTCACAGACACACCTTTAGACAAAGCTTCAGCTAAATAACATGTAATAAATGTAATGTAATCAACGTGCTTTTGATAAATGTGATTTACTTTTATCATGGTCGTGGGATTTCCCTATTAATAACCAAGTGGTTAAGTAACCATGACAAAGAAGTCATTTTAAATTGGGTTTTTGTAGACACTGACACTGAATAACTGCCTGCCGATAGATCAGATATCACCAGTATTTGTCATCCCGGATGGGAATTACAGACAATGTGCTATGTCATCATTTGAGTGACTTGTTAGAAAATAAAAGTCAGGTAATTTAAATTGTCCAAACAAAATTCTTTTTTTTTATCAAGAAAACCTTTTCCACATCTCTAGAGTTTCTCTTTGATTTGTTGAGGGAAAAAAGGAACCTGATGGATTCAAATGTAACAGTGAGTCTACGTATCACTGTGAATTTATTTAGTGCTATAGGGCTTCCTTGCTGACCTTTTGAACCCTATTAGAACATATCCCATTAGCCTTCAATGTTGCAAATTCTCTGACAGGGATATTTTTGTAATTCAATTTCATTTCAATATATTTAGGGTCCAAAAGTCCTCTGCCATTTGAATTCTCACATTCTTGTATTTTCTTTTTTGACAATAACAGTTACATCTTTCAGCTAACCAGATAAATGAAGAATACACACATCTATAAATGGTATAATAGGGAGGCCTGGGCAAGACACTTCATCCCAAATTGCTCTTGTGCGGATTGTCCACAGTATTGAGTATGTAAGTCGCTTTGGATAAAAGCGTCTAACAAGTAACATGTAATGTCAACAAAAGTATTTTCTTTCTGACCTATGGATATAAAGGTAGAATAATATTTCATGGCAAATTGCCTTAAAGCAAAGTTGGTGCTAGTTAGTGCTATCCATAAAAAAAAGCACACACTCTACATTAGAGAAAAATAAGATGACACGAATACAGACAGGTTACAAATAATAAAAGCGCTATATATAAATATATAGAGCAGCTACTACTTATGTATTATCATGATAGTGCCGAGTTAATATCTTACCTGTGTATTTGTGTGTTGAGAGAGCTCTGAGTCGTACGTCCTGTTACAGCCGGTGTCTGCACTGAAGTGCATATCTCTTTAAGATTATAAATACCTGCACACAACAGAACACCTGAAAGTCAAAACTGGACAAACCAGTCAGCCCTGCTCTCCGTGAACATCGCTTTGTTATTATTTATTGTAACCCGCTCAGGGGCGCACCTTGCGAACAGGCAATGCAGGCAACTGCGTCGGGCGCCGTCAAATACTGCTTATTATCTTACATTTCATTGCCTTGCTCCGCTCCAGTGGGGGGGGGGGGACGGTGTTCGAGGGGCTCCCGGTGGATGTTTGCCTAGGGCACCCCCCAGTGAGTAAAGCTCTAACACAGAAAATACCTGTCTATGCTGCCCCAGAACGCCTCGTTGGAGATTTCTCATTTTCTTTCTGGTACTAAGTGACGTAACGACGACCCAAATGGACCCATTGGTCAATCCGTGGACACACACACACACACACACACACACACACACACACACACACACACACACACACACACACACACACACACACACACACACACACACACACACACACACACACACACACACACACACACACACTTATGTTTGGCTGTGAACATTTTTTTTTTTATTATGAAGGGCAGACCATCTATTTGTATTTATTTTGTGTTTTTTAGAAAGGGACAGTTCACATAGGATTGTATTCTTCTCCCTGCTCCTTTTCGCTCAATGGTGTTTTGGTAGAGTCATGTTTTATTGGCAATTATTGTACATTTGGTTTTGCTTGCCATGAGCGGGATAAATAAAGAAAAATGAAATTGGTTTAAATTCATGATTTGGGTAAATGTCAAAACATGATCAATCATTGTTGCACAGAAGCTT
The DNA here is from genome assembly GCA_902827135.1 of Harpagifer antarcticus. Lineage (NCBI taxonomy): Eukaryota > Metazoa > Chordata > Actinopteri > Perciformes > Harpagiferidae > Harpagifer > Harpagifer antarcticus. The sequence continues at coordinate 5,480,408 of CADEHL010000091.1, forward strand.
TTTACAAATAGCTTGAAAAGAATCTTGCATATTATCGATATACCGTCATTGCAGCAAAGTATTCAAGACATATCAAAAAATTGAGAAAACGGTAAATAAAATATGCTTAATCAATGCTTGTGTGGAAAAACTTCAGTCTCTTCCTGGGAACATTTTTCTTTTTAATTGTTATAGTAATTCACATGCATGAGGTGACTAGATTGTCATATGCTGAATAGTTTGGCAGGGTGAATAAATACTTTGCAGCTACTCTTCTAGTTTAGGCTGTTAATGAGCTGGAAGAAGCTGGATTAGATGACTTTTTATTCTGGTATGAGTTTTATTTTTCTTAGAATGTTATTATGAAATTGGAGGAGAGGGTGATTCTCTTTTATATTCCTGACATTCACTCTCAATCTCTTGGCAATTTAGACCGCTTATATCTCTACAGTGATTAAGAACTTGGTTTCTATTAATGGAAGAGAAGAAAGAACAAGACAAGCATCAACTAATCAAGAGTCAAAATCCCACGCTCAAGTACACACAACCACCCACCTTAACCACCCTTAACTCCTACCCCTTTTGCCTTCGGGAGGACCATCATTATTTGCATGAGCACAAGAGATTTCTTATAGGAAAAGTAACCAACAACCACTTTGTTATTTTATTCTGGCACAACAGTCTCTTAAACTGAAAGCTTCTTGGTTACATTTATATGACATTGTGTTGGAGAGGAGCTGCAAGTCCTTTTGCAGTAGGTTATAATGGCAGGGATTGAATGAATCATTCCTGTTGACTTGGAAAGTGCTAAATAATGGACCAGGTGGAGGTCATGCAAGGTGGTTTTGGGACCAAACAATACAGGAATATGATCGGGAACAAATAAACATTTCCCTTCCTTTTTAAATATGACGAAGAAATATTTTAATGAGGCACAAGAGCATCTGCGAGCCACACACCACAGTAAAGGCTGTGAATGAAAGATATAATACTATCTGTAACTGAACAAAGCAACATGAAGAGGACAACAATCACACGGCGAAATAGCAGACACATGCTGTTAACAAAAGGGGGCAATGTCAAATAAGGTAAAGGTTTAAATTGTGTTTTATTCAGTGCTTAATGCAAGTCTAATCTCTGTTGGCACTGACCTGTTTTACCTAGCATTCCTGTCCAGCAGACAAAGAACGCTGTAATCTCCTCTTCATCTTCATTTCAAATAAGGTGACACACATTGAAGCCTCACATGGAAATGTCTCAATGCCTTGTTATTTGAATGAGCACTGTACTTGTTCTAGCCTCAGTGATTTATCGGCAAATCAGCTGATTAGAACCAAGTGTACAAGAAACATCTTTTAATAACACTTCCTCTATGTGTTGTAGTAACAGTAACTGTTCTAAGATTCAGTGGTTACAGTATATGTCACCTCATTTATAATGATGTACGCTGAAGTTTTGGATATTTCACCATTTAAATAAATATTTTATCCAATTTTTAAAATAGATTGTTGTTTTTTGATCTATTTATATACAGTAGAGTCAGAGACATTTTTTGTTTGTGGGGACATACAATCCTGTTTTAGAGTTATTAGGAATGTTTACAGAGCATTTCACAACCTTTTGGCAGACTCAAAGTGCAAGAATGAACAAGGAGTTACTTTTTCAACCTCAGCTGTATGTAGGCCCTGTTTCCAAGGCCCATAACTTTGACCCAGTTTATTAGTTCATACTGTCCTAATTGAGCACACTCACCTGTAACCTTGGCTGCTGAGCTCTCAATGTTTTGTCTTCCTGTTCCTGCCTGTTGGCGTCAGCTGATTGTAAGGTTTCAGCGTTAGAGTTCTGTTAGCTTATTGTTTTGTGTTTATTCTTATGGCCTTGCATTTTATTTTGATGTTGACTCTTTCCTCTCGTTTCACGTGTCATCACTTCCTGTCGTTGTGTGTCACCTGCCAGCTTGATTGTGATCTCCTGCTCTTGATTGTTTTCACCTCTGCCCCATTAACTGTTGTGTATATGTAGCCCTCTTCTCCTTTTGTCTTTTGTCGGTTTGTCTTGTCTACCAAGTCCATGTCTGTATTCTCTCGTGCAAACTTTGAGTTAGTCGAACCTTGTGAACTATTTAGTGGTCCCAGTTGATCCTAAACCTTTTTTGTATAATAAGGTACTTTTTGAAAACAAGGAAGAATCGTGCATTTGAGTCTTTGCGAGTCCTTCGTGTCACTGATAGAGGTATGATTCTATCTTGTTATGCACAGATAGAGTAATGATTCTATCTTGTTATGCACAATGTTGATTATTCTCTCTGAACTAGCTAACTACACGGGTCTGGGGTAGAGTTCTTCAGAATTGACGTGGCAACTCTACCGTGAAGTCAGAAACTCTGGCTCTTGGACTTGTTTTGTGAATTCTCCGGCCGAAGCTCCAAATAAACCCATCAGTGTTTGCCATCAAAGCTCTCGCTCTCCCCGTGTCTCCTTTGAGTCTGTCACGGTTGAGTGAAGGAAGCAGGACCCAAGCGCAGATAACTTTGATAAACCTTTATTTCAAGGCTAAAATGGAACGAATGCAGAAAAACACAGAACACTCACCGGTGGAGTCCGTCACCAACAAAAGAAGCACCGACACTGAACACAGCACGAGACAAGACTAAATACAGGGAGGGCTAATTACCAGACACAGGTGAACACAATCGGTAAACGAGACACAGGTGAGGAGGGAGGAGAAAAACACAAGAGCCACAGGTGAACACAATTAGCTAAACGAGACACAGGTGAGGAGGGAGGAGAACATACAGGGACACTAACGACAGGAGGAAAACATGACAGAGAACAGTGAAAACACCCAAACTTAGACAGAACTGTGACAGAACCCCCCCCTCAAGGGACGGATTCCAGACGTCCCTAAACCCCAACACAAAAACCCAAAAAAAATCCAGCAGGGTGGGTGGAGGGGGTCCGGAGGAGGGACGTATCCCTAGGCCACCAGGGTGGGTGGAGGGGGTCCGGAGGACGGGACTAAGCTGACCGCCCAGGAGCCCAGTAGGGGACCAGGAAGGGATCTCGGGCGGACGGCCCGGGGGCACGGCAGAAGCCGAGAAGGGGGACTCGGGCGGACGGCCTGGGGGCAAGGCAGAGTCCATGGTGGGGGTCTCGGGCGGACGGCCCGGGGGCAAAGCAGAGTCCATGGTGGGGCGTAGGCCACAGCGGGCGAACTCAGGGGGCCGAGCATGAGGGCGAAGGCAGCGGCAGGAAGAGTCAGGGGGCCGGGCTCGAGGACGAAGACCACGGCAGGAAAAGTCAGGGGGCCGGGCCCGAGGACGAGGGCAGCGGCAGGAAGAGTCAGGAGGCCGGGCCCGCGGACGAAGACCGCGGCTCACAGAGGGTCGGGATCGAGGGCGAAGACCAGACAGCTCCGGAGGCCGGACAGGAACCGGAGCCGGCGGGACAGGCTTCGGCAGGATCCCCCACGGAAGAGGACCAGGAGTTGGCAGGACCCCCAGCAGGAGAGCGGTTGGCGGGACCTCCGACGAGACAGGACAAAAGGTTGGCAGTACCCCCGGCAGGAGAGTAGACGGCGGGACCTCCAACGGAACAGGACACAGGGTTGGCAGTACCCCCGGCAGGAGAGTAGTCGGCGGGACCTCCAACGGGACAGGACATGGGGTTGGCAGGAACCCCGGCAGGAGAGTAGTCGGCGGGGCCTCCAACGGGACAGGACATGGGGTTGGCAGGACCCCCGGCAGGAGAGTAGTCGGCGGGGCCTCCAACGGGACAGGACATGGGGTTGGCAGGACCCCCGGCAGGAGAGTAGTCGGCGGGGCCTCCAACGGGACAGGACATAGGGTTGGCAGGACCCCCGGCAGAGGGCTAGTCTGCGGGACCTCCAACTGGACAAGACATGGGGTTGGCAGGACCCCCGGCAGAGGGCTAGTCTGCGGGACCTCCAACTGGACGGGACATGGGGTTGGCAGGACCCCCGGCAGAAGACTAGTCTGCGGGACCTCCAACTGGACAGGACATGAGGTTGGCAGGACCCCCAGCGGAACCTCCAACGGTACAGGACATGGGTTGGCAGGACCCCCGGCAGAAGACTAGTCTGCGGGACCTCCAACTGGACATGAGTAGGGGCTTGAGTGGGGACTCGAGAGAGGGCTTGAGAGGGAACTTGAGAGGAAACTGGAGAGTGGACTCGAGAAGGAACTCGAGAGGGGACCTGAGAGGGGACTTGAGAGGGGACCTGAGAGGGGACTTGAGAGGGAACTCGAGAGGAGACCTGAGGGGAAACTTGAGAGGTGACTCGAGAGGACACTGGAGAGTTGACTTGGGAGGTGACTCGAGAGGACACTGGGGAGTTGACTTGAGAGGGGACTCGAGAAAAGACTCGAGAGGGAACTCGAGAGGGGACCTGAGAGGGGACTTGAGAAAAGACTCGAGAGGGAACTTGAGATGGGATGAGGGAAGGGACTAGAGAAGTGACTCGAGGAGGGACTTGAGAAGTGACTAGAGGTGGGACTGGAGAAGGGACTAGAGAAGGGACTAGGACAGCTGGGGCCAGAGCTAAGGCTGGAACCATGGCTGCTGGGGCCAGAACTGGGGCTGGAACCATGGCTGCTGGGGCCTGTACTGGGGCCGGAACTATGGCTGTGTGGGCCGGTTCTGTAGCCGGAACCATGACTCTTGGGGCTCGGATTGCTAGCCTGGACTTGCGACTCCTTCTCCTAGAAGCCGCCTGAAGGCTCCGTGGACCTCCAAAAGCCAGCCGAGTTCCAGAAAACGCCTCTTGGACAGGAGCAGGAACTGGGGCGGAAGCACTGGTTGACTCCAGACGGAACACACCGAGACGTTTATAGTCCGCAGGCTGGAAATCACACGCCCAGATGAAGTTCAACATCCAGTCAGGTAAGAACTTCACCAAGTCCGGTTTCTCCATAGCCAACCGGTGCGCCTCTACCAGAGCGGCCTCCTTCTGCCGAACACTGGACGCTCCCCTCCACCAATCATAGCAGCAAGCCAAAGCAAATGAAAAATGCTGTAATTCCAACTCAAATGGGTCATCTGCTGGGTCCATCTCTGGTCGGTGCTTTCTGTCACGGTTGAGTGAAGGAAGCAGGACCCAAGCGCAGATAACTTTGATAAACCTTTATTTCAAGGCTAAAATGGAACGAATGCAGAAAAACACAGAACACTCACCGGTGGAGTCCGTCACCAACAAAAGAAGCACCGACACTGAACACAGCACGAGACAAGACTAAATACAGGGAGGGCTAATTACCAGACACAGGTGAACACAATCGGTAAACGAGACACAGGTGAGGAGGGAGGAGAAAAACACAAGAGCCACAGGTGAACACAATTAGCTAAACGAGACACAGGTGAGGAGGGAGGAGAACATACAGGGACACTAACGACAGGAGGAAAACATGACAGAGAACAGTGAAAACACCCAAACTTAGACAGAACTGTGACAGAGTCGGTGACTCCTCCTGCATTGCTACACAGAAGTTTCCCACACAGGCCCAAAATAAGTAGCTGTCAAAAGATAACATCACAGAAAGATTGAAGGAAATGTTACAGCAGTGTTGCTGAAGGATTGCATCTAAATGAGGGCTGGGAATTCCCTGCAAACAAGATGAAAATACTTTAACAATTGTATGAGTTTGAGATGTTATAAATTATTTTCTGAATTAAAAAAATACATCAAATGCCTTAAGTGTTGGTTTATTCTCGATTGTTTTATGATTGTCAACAAATTAGACAAATGTCAAAAAACTCAAGCATCTGGTGAGTATTTCCTGCATCATTACACTGTGGCTGTCATTGAGATTGATTGGTTGACAATGAAGAAAAATAAATTAATCAGTTTTTACACTGCAGACCTCACTTTTTAGTTTGTTCCATTCAATAGATATGCTGACAATAAGACTGGGTATTCAACAGCTTTCCTTTCACCTTTCACCCAGATAGATGGCTACCATGAGCCAGCAGAAACTGAGTGAACTGACCAGCTGTTACACAGCTCTCACTTTTTTTTCTACGTAAACCTTATCCAGATATTTTATGGATAGAGACAGAGCTGCTAGTCAACTTGTGAAAAATAGCTTTTGTAGGCTGACAATCGGATTAAGTGAAATATTTGGAATAGTTGTGAGCAGATAGGATTTAAACCTTGTTGGTGCAAACAATTGTTATAAGGCTACTTTTCCCGCGCTGTTTGTGGGTGAATTTCATCCAGATAGGCTGCAATCACGAGATTAAAATATAACAATGTCAGCACTGTCATAAAAGTGGTCCACAAACTGAAATTGGAGACCAGTATTGGTTTATGAACAACCATTTTTTATGAATTCAATAAAGTTTCTATCATATTGTATAATGGTTTCCATTTGAGGTCCAATGTGATTATTGAACCAATCTGTGACTTCCTGAACCCTGCTACTCTGTTGAAAGGAATATTTGGTCGCTCAGTGGACACATACCTTAACCATGGAGCTTTGTCCACAGCAGATAAACCTACTGAACTCAGCAGGTATAGAGAGATCAGAGCAAACAGACAGCACAGCAGCAGCCTGCAGACTGAGGGTACAGTCCATCTACTGTCAACATAATCCTTTGTACTGAATCCAAAAACGTGTTCCTCTGAGTTTGCAGAGTTTAGCATCGCGCCAGTGGAGTGTACGGAAAGCAGGAAGATTATTTGTATTAGCAAAATGTATGCAAAAACTACAGCAGCCACATCTCCTAAATACTTTAGTTATTTGCAACAACTGTTTTGAAAGAATAATAATGGCGTATTTTCAACTATTGCTTTTATCCGTTTTTTTTACCTTGACATAGCAGACCCATACACAAACCTCTGCTCCTTTCATTATATAGTTCTACCAAAAAGATGACCTGGTGAGGCTCACATACATGGGGATAAGAGAGAGAGAGAGAGAGAGAGAGAGAGAGAGAGAGAGAGAGAGAGAGAGAGAGAGAGAGAGGGTCGATCCAGAGTGCAGTGGTGATTCAGCCGAGAGAGAGAGGAAGAAGAGAAGACGAGATGAGCCCGATGAGAATCCCACTCTGGAACCTGGTATTAACTAAATCCTTACTTATGTTACATTTTGTTGTAAATATGTGTGTACAATGTACATTATGCATGTACTATATATACTCTGGAGCTGTTGCATGATTGAAACATTTGGTAAATGTATACAATGTTTTCACTGTCCTAACATGTTAGATTAGATACATTTATGGCTGCATCATTCTATGAAATTAAAACATTTTGATTTCTTGTCTATCATTTTGTATGCTTTTTCCTAAATGTACGTCACAAATTGGAATTGCAACTAGTAATGTCAATCGTATTTGTTTTCTTCCAGCTCCTTTGCAGCCAGGAGCCAACTGCCACTTCCTGCATTTGATGCAAGGGTCTCCACATCCAGAGAAGGATTTTACTTTTGTCCACACATCTGCAAGAACAGTTTAAAACACAAAGGTTAGTTGAGATTGGTTATGTAATTTTCCATTGAAACGCAGAAGGAAAGAGATTACTAGGAAGTGGTGCTTTGATATTTAATGTGAATTTAACAATATTTCACAGGATCTCTGCCTCCCCTTAGTGGCGACAGGCTGAAAGAACAGGGTATGTCTGAGCTGCGGCTACTCAGCACTTAAACCAAGATAACTATAACCAATTTTGCAGTATCCAGCAACTCTGCAGCATGTTTCAGTGTCTTTCAATAATAAACCCACTGAATGCACCTGCACTTCAACAAAAAAAAGTGACTGGCTGAAACCATGGCTGAAACAGAGAGCAGCTTAATAGAAAGACATTTCTCTGGTTACAATAAAACTAAAGTAAATATTGGACTTACATTCATTTTGCAGAAAAGTGTAAGTTAATGTTGCTGAAACGACTTACAACTCCACTACAATTTTCACAATCTCTCTGCGACACTTAGTAGGAGTACGGACCCCCATGTTGTGAACCAATGCCCTAATCTCTTATGATACACTGTAAAACCGAACAGTACAAGCTTCTTGAAGAATATGGGTTGTTTTAACCCAAACATTTATAAAAGTTATTTCACCACAATTTTTCTGATGACTATGAACTGATTTGTAATATTGTGTATACAGTATTCATCCACTTTGGGTTATATTGGGGATTGTACTCAAATGTTTTTACTGAATCTGTCTGACGTCATCACGTATGTGCTCCGCCCCCGACGTGCATCACTGCCTCACTGCTCTCACCCATGCGTTCGTTCATTTGAGTCCGCCATTATAGCTCCTCTCGGATGAAATCACTCAAACTCAAACATCCAGAAGTATACTTTGTCCACCGTGCCCTCGAGTCTCACTGCCGGAATTTGACTGCGCTACTCTGGTAAGTTACGTCTTGCCTTTATTTAAATGATTTGTTATTCATTTCTGCATCTAATGCTCTTTGTGTCGCATGGTGTGTTAGTTTGATTTGAGCTCTTGTTAGCTAGCCTAGATGTAATATCTGCCTCACTTAAAAAATGATTTAAACCTGTAAGACAGTATTTTATATTGCTTTAAGTTATATATCAAAGTGGAACGTTTGTGTTGCAAAAGTTCTCTGGAAAATTCGAACCACAAATGGCGGGAGTTTTTTTTCTTCTCTTTTGTTACTGCATGCATGTATGGTCATATTTTATTAACTTAGAGGCATAGAGGATTTAAGTTCATTTTATCCACTACAATTACCATAACCATGCATTCTGCATGTTTGTAATACTTGAAATACTAGACTATTCATTTTACAATGGGTTTCAAGTTTGCTTGCTTTTACAAAATATGCAGAACACACGGTTGTGGCACAACGTTAGTGGATAAAATTAACGTAAATCCTCTATGCCTCTAAGTTAATAAAACAAGCCCAGACATCCATGCGGTAACAAAAGAAGAAAGCGCGCCGCCTGCCGCCATTTTATGCTCGAAAATAGTGTTTCTCTGATCATTTTGTGAAAACTTTGCAACCCAGCTAACCCTCAATGTTTTTTCTCTTTAGGCTGAAACTGAAGCAACTGGCAGATAAAGGGCTTCTTCAACCTGGTAAGCAGTGGAGAAACTGTAACGCGCTTGGGAGGGGGGAGCCTGTGATGCTAGTGGAGCCTCGCAACAGCGAAACTGTGGTGGCTTACACTTAGGTGCGCCGCTTTTGGGGGGGGGGGGGGGGGGGGGGGTGCTAGTGTGTGTTAAGATGAGAGATAAAAACCATCCCTTGATTGCAAAGTTAATGCAGACTACCTTTGCCCTGCTGCGCAATGAGATCATCAATGATGAGCTACCTGTTGGAGAGATCCTGGAACGCTGGCCTGCCTTGACAATGGAGTCACAGGTGAAAATATTTGAGATATTGCAACTATATAATAATTTTGTGTGCCTTTGTCACTGATAACTTGGCATGTTTACTCAGATTTAGCATGTCATGTTTCTGTTTATCTCTGCTGCCTTCAGTCCACATATACATTGTACTCTGAATTAAATAGTCATTTTATATGTTGGCAGATTTGTGCAGAGTTTCACAGGATAACGAACCTCAACCTGAAGAACCACTTTTACGTGGAGTTGGATCGGCATGCTGTTGAGCTTGTTCAGGAAGAAGGCTGCACGCAAAGGCGAAGTGTCTGAAGTTCAGCTCTTCACCGCCTATGACCTCCAGGTGAGTCGGTTAAGCCTCTTGGTGTTTTATTATCATACTAGAGTGGATTTTCTGTGTGTGTTGGGGGGCGGGGGGTCAGCCTGATAGATTTAGATTTGTTATTAAGATACTTGTGTTTGGGGAGGGAACAGCAGTGGTAATGTTATTGCACCTTGTTATTGTGCTAATGAGATACAGGTGGGATCGCAGACGCCTCAATTGCTTCAAAATGGTAATCTCTTCAGTCATGGAAGAGCCCTTGTGATATAAATTGTTGTGTGGCTATGCTGTTTAACATCCAAAGTAAAACAAATATGTTTTCGCACTCAAGGATCAAGGTGACGTCCATAGCTGATTTGCTGCTCTCCTCCCTGCCTGGATTTCTGCATGAGGATGACTCCAGGTTTCTGAGGCTGTGGCATGTAAGTCAGCATAATAACTGTTTTCAATGTATGTGACAGATCATCAAAAAATATAGTTATAAATATACATATACACACAGACAGACACACACACATATAGACACACATACATAGACACACACACATACATAGACACACATGCATACACACACATGCACACACATAGATACACATACACAGGCACATATATACACATACACAGGCACACACATACATAGACAGACAGACAGATACACATACACACACACATGCAGACACACACATATACATACACACACATAGACAGACACACACATACACACACAGACACACATAGATACACAGACAGATACCAGTGTTTCCCCTAGGATGGAGTCATAGCAGCGGTGCTAAGGCACGTGGGCTCAGTATAATGTGAGCGCGGAGCGCATGGAATATTTTAGTGCGTGCGAAGTGCGCCCCGCCAATTTGTTTCTATGTGTCAGCACAAGAAAGGCTCTTGAGGCCTAGTACCGGGGCCGGTTCTAGCTAAATTGCTGCCCTAGGCGAGATTTTATATGTAAAGAATAAATGAAAAATCTCTACAAAAGGCAAATACACTACAAAAAACAGAAACTTGTTGACATAGGTCATATACATCAAAATGGCTTCAAATGTATTCAGTATTGTATGAGCTTGTTTTAATTGGGGGGTGGACGTCACATCCTCTAGGGGGGTCCGGGGGTATGCCCCCCCCCCCGTGAAGATTTTTTTTTTAACATTTTAAAGTACAATGCTTCAATCTGGTGCACTTTGAGCACACAATTACTAGAGACCTGATCTAGGGGGTACAACTCTAAAACACCCATATGAAAAAGATCGGTTTACATTTTAATAATCAAATAAGTATGTGAACATAACCAATAACCTACCATAGCCAATAACAAATAATTGTCACTTATTTTATTTTTGTTGTTCATTCATATCTTATTTTACCTAGTTAACATTTATTTATTCATGCGTATTTTTGTATCTCTCCAACTTTAAACGATATTTTTGGATTACTGTCCTATAGTATACATTGGAATGATTTCAAACCTGTTTTTATTTATCCTAATAATTATAAAGGAGTGCCTTGGAAGTATGTGTTTACATAATTTGTGGTGAGATAACTTAGCCTAAAATGAACTATCTAAACACTCAGAGAGTCCTTTACCTCACTGAGCCTCTCAGTCTGACAGGAGAGCTCTCGTCCACCATGGTTGTAGAAACATCTACTTCTTATATCCGTTAGCGCAGCTAGCACCAGATTATAATAACAACAGCGCCGGTACCGGTGCGCCCTCTCTCTCTCTCTCCCACGCTCGCACTTTGGCTGTGAGCTGCAGGCGCCTGAGAAGCCAACATCCCCCACTTTCATCACTTACAGCGCCCATTGTACAGGGCAAATGGAAAGTGTCACCGGGGTGAAAAGGGTGTTACATTTACTTAATTATGAATGTTGTTACATCCAGGCCGAAAATTAGGATGAGCGCCAATGGTCAAAAATGTTTTTTCCCTCCCAGAGCTACCAGCGCAGCGCCTCCCCAGATCTGGCGCCCTAGGCGACCACCTATACCAAAAATCGGCCCTGCCTAGTACATAAAGTGGCAATGTGTCAACATTTAGCAAAAATACACCTTTATTGACCATACAGTAACACAAATACCACAAATCCACATAACAAACAATCAAACATGGAAAAGGGTCGCCACTTATTATTATTTTGGGTACCTCGCTGGCGCCCCCTAGCAGCGGCGCGCATATTTCAGCAGCGGCGCTGCGCCGCCACTATTTGTATATAGGGGATACACACACACACACACACACACACACACACACACACACACACACACACACACACACACACACATAGAGACACATACACACACGCAGACACACAGATAAACACACATGGACACAGACACATAGACACACACACATACACACACAGACACACACATACACGCAGACACACACATGCAGACACATATACGCACACACATACACACATAGACAGACACACATAGATACACACATACACAGACACACACATAGACAAACAGACACACATAGATACACATACACACATGCAGACACACACACACACACAGATACACACACATAGACACACACACATACACACACACATAGACACACACAGACACACATAGATACACATACACACACCTAGACACATACACACACACACACACACATAGATACACAGGCAGATACACATACACGCACATACACAGACTTGCAGACACATACACACACACACAGATATGCACACACATAGACAGACACACATAGATACACAGACAGATACACATACACACACACACACACACACACACACACAGACACACATACATAGACACACACACATACATAGACACACATAGACAGACACACACATACACACACAGACAGACACACATAGATACACACACAGACACACATAGATACACAGACAGATACACATACACACACACACGCACACAGACACACACACACATAGACATACATAGACACACATACACACACACACACACACACACATAGACAGACACACACATACCCACATAGATACACAAACAGATACACACACACATAGACATACACATAGACACATGCACACACATACACACACAGACACATATAGATACACACATAGACATACACACAGACACACATACACACAAACATACATAGACACACAGATACACAGGCACACACAGATATGCACACACACACATACACACATACATAGACACACATACACACATCGACAGACACACACAGACACACATAGATACACAGACAGATACACACACACGCAGACACACACACAGATACACACACATAGACAGACACACGCACGCACACATTCACATACATAGACACACATAGACACAGATACACACACACAGATACATAGACAGACACACACATAGACACATAGATACACACACAGACATAGACAAACACAGATACATAGACATACACACACATAGATACACATACACACACAGGCACACATACACACACACACACACACACACACACACACACACACAGAGATACACACACATAGACACATACACACAGATAGACACATACATACACAGACACACACACATACATACATACACAGACATACACACACACACAGACACACACACACACAATCAAGAGAGGGCTTTCTTTCCTGCAGCATCAGTGTTCAATACAAAATAATCTCTAGTGTTCCCCATATATTTTTGTATGTGTAGTAGGGAGAGATTATACTGTAAATATATATTCAGTTTCCAGTTTATTAGGTACAACTAGCTAATAGTAACAGTCTAATATAGTGATAAAATAAATCCTACCCTTATGAAGGTTATACATGTTTTTTCTGTAGAAAGAATTTATGTCAACTGATTGGTTATTTTAGAGGCTGAAGTTGCTGGTGCAATGCGAATAGGCGTTTCCTTAAACCCACGTTATGCACAAAACATTAGGTTATTTGATGTGATATGTCACTGATGTATTTTTCAGCAAACATATTTCTGAGATAGCTAACGCAATTTGGGGTAATAGGTAACGTGTATCTGTTCTTGTCATCAGGTAGAGCAGTCTGAGGATCCAGAAATAGATGACGTCGCGGTTGGACTTCTCCTGATCAGTGCCAGGTCGACAAATGCCACGCTCTTCTGCCCAGAGAAGATCGCTGTTGTCATAGAGGGGGACAAAGTTATGGAACTCTCCACACTGGCTGAGGCATTCATCCATCTTTTCGCACTGATCTATGCCCTCCATCTGAGTTACCCGAAAGAGTTGGCAAACACTTTCGACTTCATCCAGAAAGTATTGATGGGCCTGGATGAGGGGAACATGAGGCCCAGGGTATTGAGCCTAAAAAATGAGCTTCTCACATGTAGTCATCCTACAATATAACACACAAACACACCACACTCCCTTGTGGCTGGACGCTGGTGTTGTGCCCCACACACCACACTCCCTTGTGGCTGGATGCTGGCATTGTGCCCCACACACACACACACCACACTCCCTTGTGGCTGGATGCTGGCATTGTGCCCCACACACACACACACCACACTCCCTTGTGGCTGGACGCTGGCATTGTGCCCCACACACACACACACACACACACAATACTCCCTTGTGGCTGGACGCTGGCATTGTGCCCCACACACACATACCACACTCCCTTGTGGCTGGATGCTGGCGTTGTGCCCCCCCCACACACACACACACACACACACACACATACACACACACACACACACACACTCTTTAAATCTGCTCTATGCATAGTAATATGTGTTACTGTTCAAGTTTGTTTGTTTGTAAATGTTAAAAAAGGATGGAAAACATTTTCACATACATTTTGATACCTTACACTACATATTCTACACACACACAATGTTCTCTGTTTACATCCTGCACTTTAAATCTGTTCATTGAAAAATGTGTTACTGTTCAGCTTCAAGTTGAAGGACTGTTTCCCATACATTATTTTATACTTTTATACTTTAAAAAAAATATATCTGGATATTTGTCAAGGCCTTAGCACTGTTTAATTTATTTTGTATTTAAATGTTAGTTATTTGATACAATTGATATATAGTGTTTGGTAAAGTGTGTGTCACTTAATAAAACAGTAATTTGCATTTAAATCGTTATTGTTAAAGTGCTTTTTAATGTTTAGTCAAAATGTTAACTAAGGGATTTTGAGTTACAGTTAACAAAAGATTTCGATGTAATCGGTTTCAACAAACGTTTTAAGTATTCGACATTCCATTTTGAGTACTACTCAATTGAAATTTTTAATTCATATTGGGGTTTAGAGATAATAAAAATATTTAAGTTAAATCTACCTGATTTTCATATCTACTGTGCTAACAACATAGCTAGTTGAAGAGATATGAAAATGTTTAAGTTAAAGATACTTGATCTTTATATGTACAGTGTTAACAAAAATTATTAGTTTAAATAACTTAATATATCCATGTTTCTTTAACTTAAAACAATATGTTTGTGTCACTTAAAAATTACTAGTAAATAGAACTCAATTGATAAGATTATACTTGAACTTAAAACATTTAAGTTAAGGTACTCAAAAATGTCGATGTAATCCGTTTCAACAAAACGTTTGAGTTCTATTAACTTGTCAGGTTTTACAGTGTATAATGTCATCTAATCTAATGCTTTATTGTGATTCACAGGTCATATAGTGCCTCAAACCTGGAGTCCCTGAGACCGCAGTAAGCCAGAGTCTGTACTCGCCAGGGTTGGGTGTCGGCCATGTCTAGGCCTCTTCTCTCAGACGCCCAGGAGAAGCTCCTCAGCCACTCCATCCTCACTGCAGCCCGGCTGGCCCGCAGAGGATGGACAGAGGAAGGGAACAAGACAGGGTGGCAATTTTCCCATTTTGACTTGACTGATCAAACCTCTGTCTCCAGACCAGATGGAAATCAGGGTCAAAAACGTGCCGAGATTCTTGTGAAGGAGCTTGGGAACATGCAGGTTCACATCTTAAACAGCAGGAAGACAGCTAAGGAAAGAGTGACTGGCTCTGACCAAAAGGCAGATGAAGCAAAACACACACAAGCAGAAAGAGAGACGGGTGTCTGCAGTCAGACGGGCGTCTTGGTCTGGGCCTCTGGCTGTCGCCCCACACGCAGATGCCCCAAAAGGTTTAAGGCCCCGATACTACCTGTCATCGCTGAGATGTAGAACAGCTGCCATTTGTTCCAGGACAATGTAAAAAAAAAGCCTATGTACTTATGGTGCTTTTTGGTTATGGTAAGATTTTTAGAATTTGTGTAGACTTTAATTAAACCTTGTGTTAAATGTTAAATATCCCTATAGTACCATGAATAAATGATCCTTTTAATGACACAAAAACAATGTTGTTTTAAACACCACCATTTTGTGAAAAGTATGCTAAAAGTATTTTATAAGAAATGAAATGATAAGAAATATGTCTTATATTGAACATCATTTTTTATTTCTGATTTGATTCCATTTCATGAATTTATTTGAAATTATTTTACTATTTTATTATAAATCATGTGACCCAGTCATGCCAGCTTAGTGCAGTAATTACTACACTTTCAATGTTTAAGTGAAAATTCTGAATTTCTTGTTGAAAATTATCATCTTAATTTCAAAAGACGGTTTGCCACTGGCCTAAATCAATACTGACAATTAGGACAAACCTAGTTTTATAATCTTATAAAAAACGATATAGCCTATATGTGTTTTACTGTCTGTATAACCTTGACTTTCGAATATTTTCTAATTAAAGTCACATAGTGAAATTTCCTTTGTAATATGCACCAGGCGCGCCGGATTCATTTTAGAAGTGGGGGGGCCAAAAAAAGTGCGTGTGTATGGCCCAATCCCAAACCACACCCTACACCTACACACTCCCCTCCTGTCAGATGGAGGGAGTAAATACAGCAGCAAGCTTTTGGACAAACTCCCCTCTCTCCGGCAGAAACAGGAAATGCCGTAACTGTATGTAGGCTAGGCCTAACAACCGTTTCAATCAGTATCTCTTTGACAAAACATGTAAATGAATAACTCAAAATAAAACTCCAAACATCTTTAATTGTGTTACTTTTTTGTAAAGCTCTTTTAGTTTTAAACCTGATGTTTATAAGCTTCTTAGTTTTTGCAATAGTCTGTAAATATACACAACTTTATAATAAAATGCACACATTTACCTTTTTCTAGACTAAACACAGGTATGATCCTAAGTAAAAAAATATGAGGTTATCATGAGGTTGTTAACATCGCAATTTATCACTATCGTTTAGTGGTTTTGCAAAGAATTAACCACTCTCTCTTTTTGTACCATTCTGCGTTGGAGTACCTTTCTCTTTGCCCAAATAATCTAGCAGTCTCCTTTTTCCCGACAGTCAGCTGTACAGCTTTACCCGCCTCAATGTCCCGACAACAAACCTCCATGCAGTCGGAACCAGCCTGTTTCGGTTCAACGACGGCGGCGGTGGGGGCGGCGGTGGTTTTGACAGTCTCTGCGGCCACAGAGCTGCTGCTTTTGGGTTCATCTGGCTTCGCTGTTTCTATGATTGATGAAGGTCCAGGCTCCGGAGATGTGGATGTCAGGGATGTGACCTTCCAGTTGTTAAATTTAAGTTTAGATTGACTGTATTTAGTTTTCTTCTGGGATGGTTCTTCTGACATGTTTGCAAGTGTATATATTCTTTCTAGGTTAACGGCTGACACAGAACAACCTAACAAAAAAAGTAAACAACGTAAAATATAAACAAATCTAAGCTTTTTTATTGGTTGTAATTTACATGGATACATTTGAATGGTGTGACAATGTCCTATTTGATTGGGTTAAACTGTACATATTCTTCCTGTTATGTCTGCCTGCTTTATTTTACCTAATGCAAAGTGACCTGCTCCATCGAAATCAGTCGCATTGACCCGAAGACAAGATTATGTTATTTGGAAAACATAAAACAAATCCACAGATACAATTAATACTAGATAACATACACATAGAAAGAGTATATGAAATTAAGTTCCTTGGTGTGGTTTTAGACCACAAAATCAGCAGGAAACCTCATATCGCAATATTGGGAAAAGCCAGATACATTCTGGACTATAACTCATTGTATACTCTATATAACACACTAATATTGCTATATCTGATTTACTGTGTGGAGATTTGGGGAAACACGTACAAAACCAACCTACGGCCGTTATGCACATTACAAAAAAGGGCTATAAGAGTTATCAATAATGTTGGATATCTTGAACACACTAATGTATTATTTTTGAAGTCACACATATTAAAGTTCATTGATCTGGTTAAATTTAAAACGGCACAAATCATGTACAGAGCCAGACATAATCTACTTCCTAGGAAATTAAAAACATTGTTCGTAGACAGAGAGGGTGGCTATAATTTGAGAGGAAATCTACATTTTAAACAACTCAAGGTCAGAACAACTCTGAGAAGTATGAGTATAACAATCTGTGGGGTGATTTTATGGAATGGTTTGGAGCAGGAGTTAAAACAAAGCACAAGCATAATTCAGTTTAAAAGAATGTACAGAAACACTTTTATGGAAAAATATGAGAATCAAGAAAGGTGAATGAAGATGAGAAATTATTGTATATGTATGTATAAATGTAAATCTAAGTAGGAATAACTTGCATAATGATTTAAAGGACAATCATTGATCAAGTAAGGGGTGGGAATTAATAAGCATTTGCTTCCTCCTACTCCCTTTCGGATACATATGATTTATTATTATTATTATTAATATGAAGACTTTTTTAGTTTTTTTTGTTGAATATACAAATATTACCATGAATGTGGATACATACTGTATTATAACAATACGGTATTCTGTTTTTCACATTTGTTATTTGTTATTTTTTAATCTGTTCGAAATAAAGACTGAAAAAAAAAGATATATATATATATATATCTGCTGCTGCGAAAATGTGGGGCAGGGCTGAAAAGTGGGGGGGCCAATAGCCCCCTGGCCCCCCTGCATCCGGCGCCCTTGATATGCACTCCTTTATTACAAAGAATCACAAGCTTACCTCATTACCGGCTTGAGTTTTAGTGGCGATACCATATACTGCCAGAAGTGGCAGTAGTGTACAGCTAATAATGACACTGTATTAGCAACCCACTCTCTTCAGTCTGCGTAATGACATGACTTTACACATTGGAAAATGCGTGCAATAGATACACTAAAGTCCGATTTTGCGTGCCTATCATACGGCAACTATTCCCATTGAGTTCTGAGTCCGAGTTGTGCGTGCATATGAGACGCAAATGGATACGGTCGGGTCTGAGAAGACCGGAAGCTGTGTGGTTCATAAAAACATGTTATTACTCAATATCAAGCCACGTTTATTGATTTTATTTTAAATCGTATAATGTCGGACTTTTTTTGCCGTCCGTGAGGAAAACAAATGGGGCTCAGAGCCTCAGAATACTGAAATCTGTATTTTTATTCTCGGTGGAAAATGCCTATTTTAAAGTTTTTTTTGGTTGGTTTGGTTTGTTTATTTATTTAAAGGACAGTGCACATTAATTCACATTGCTGTAAATGAGCCAGTATTAGCCAGCAGGCTAATTTTCAACTGTTGTCCTTGAAGTTAGTTTGGCCATTAAAATGCGTTTTGATGTCATTTGATGCGAGAAATATGAGTTGTTATTTCAGATTATGTGTGCAGTGGATGTACATGATCTTTAGTTTGCTAGTTATTATGAAAATTACTTCAGAACATTGTGTCCATACAACGTTTTCATTGTTACCAAGGTGGTTGCTAGGGACGCTGCTATCGATATTATTTCTGTTAGCCTATGTTGTGTAACTGTTTAATTGTGTTTCCAATCTTTATTCCAGACTCAAGGTCCATATCACATACAAAAAGACAAAACACACATCAATAAATAAGATAAAAAGCTAAACACAAAACAGATAAAAACAAACAGATAAAAACATAAAATCAGTCCAATCACAGCGAGCCACACATGCTCACTGTCTGTATAGGCTATTGCGCCAATGTCTCCAAATCATGTAAGAGAACCGAATAGAACTCCTCACAGGGTTAATTGAAATCGAGATAACATGATTGTCCGAGTCTTCTAGGCGACACATGAATGTGTACATTAACTTTCTTAAAAGGGCGTGACAAGTAGGTGCCCCCAAGTTAACAAACAGCTGGCTGGCACTGTGCCATCTTGGTACCCTCAGCAGCAACCGTAAAGCATCATTGTATGCAACTTTTAGTTTGTGTATGCTTCTAGCCTTGTAGTTACTCCACAGGTGAGCCGTGTACAATGGTGTACAGAAAGCTTTAAAAAGTGATACCTTGACATCTACAGAGCACTTGTGAAACTTCCGCATTAATATGTTTGCCTGGGCATACAGTTTGCAGCGCTGTCTATGGATGTCTTTGTCATCTGTGAGATCATCAGAATGTTGCTACTGAGAATAAAATGAGGAAATACAGCCTTTTTATCCTCTTTACTTCGCACAATCATGATGCTACTCTTCTTGGCGTTATACTTAATATTAAAATGAATGCCATACTGGGAACAAGTCCTCAGAAGCTGTTGTAAGCCAGCACTGCATGGGGAGAAGATGATTAAATCATCTGCGTACATAAGGTGGTTGACAACAGTAGCTCCGATGACACAGCCAGTTTTACACAAGTGCAGTTTCCTAGACAGATCATCCATGTACAGATTAAACAACAAAGGAGATAAAATCCCACCTTGCTTGACCCCATTACCAACATAAAAATGTTCAGACACAGTATTGCCCCACTTCACCTTCATAGTCTGTTGTGCATACCAAAAGGCTAACATCCTTATTGTGTACTTGGGTACCCCTCTCTGGCACATTTTGTTAAATAATTTGTAATGATTCAGTCTATCAAATGCCTTGGAAGCATCAATAAAACACAGAAACATGGTGGAATTATGGCTTCTATATTTTGCTATAATGTCTTTTAAAGCAAAAATACACATATCTGTGCCATGTTTTCTTTTAAAACCGAACTGGTTGTCAGCTGTGGTAATATACCTTTCCAGCCTATCCAACAGAATTTTCTCCAACACTTTGGAGAGAATGCTAGCTAAAGCAATGGGTCTGTAATTATCAATGCCATTAATCTTCCCAGCTTTATCCTTGATGACTGACACAAGTAGCACAGATAACATGGAATCTGGTAAGACACCACGATTAAGGAAACCAGTAAGACACAGAGCAAGAAGAGGAGCAAGCTTAATTAAGACTGGCATGTTTTAAGTGTTCAGCTGAGATGAGATCCGGGCCACAAGCTTTGTTATTTTCTAGATTCATTATAGTGTTGTAGACTTCCTCTGATCTAACTCTAACATTTTCAGTGGAGTCAACCTTTTCCACCACAAATGCATCACTCTTAACACTGTTGAACAACTCATAATAGTGTTGTTGCCACAGTTCTGCCGCCAACACTGAAAACGTGACGTGGATCATAAATATATCAGCAATTAAACAACATCTTACATTTCTTTTCACACAATACGTCTCCTTGCAGTATCAACACTAATTCGGCTGACTTTTATATTTGATCCAATTGGTAGATAGGCTGTATTTACACCATAAAAGTGCACAGCTGATATAAAGGGACAGAGTGGTTAAAGCATGTTATTGAATTTCATTATTTTTATTATTAGATATTAATAGGATCCCTATAAAGTATATTCATTACTCATTATTCTCTACTAATAGTTAATTAAAGACTGTATATAATGACTATTTTGCACATCCCTTTCAAGATTTCAAGATTGTCTAAGGTTTATTGACTCATATACACAAACGGTGTAGTTATGCAATGAATGAAAAACTTGGGTCGCAGGTTCCTCAACAGTGCATAACAAGACATCTATCAATATTCGTGTACGTTCAGCAAAAGGTAACGATGTTGAAGAACGTATTTTAACTGATATTATACATTATACTCTTATAAGATGTATGTAGATATTTAATCTCCGGCCTTGTCATGTATTGAACAATCAATAAATAAAGAACACAGAATTATTAAATATAAAACACAGAATTTGTGTGATTATACTAAATGATTTACAAATAAACACCACAACTGTTACACATGCTGATGTAATGCAAATGTTTCCAACTTGGGATCAATAAAGTATATCTTATCTTAAGCTGATCGATGGCTACTGCCATATTTGCCTCTGAACCTTGACAAGTGCATGTTTCAGGCTTATCAATGAACAACAGGAGGGGTCACATACCAGCTGTTAAATAAAGCTCTTCTGACCTTAGCTGTCGTGTGGGTATATATTAATGCTGCCCATTATGGATACAAGCAATTTTCACCCATTTATTAATTATATGTTTTAAATGTGGCTGTTCCTATCCCCTAAACCTCCAGGGATGTACACAGTTTAATACTGGCAACTTCTTATTATGGGATAACACAATAGCCAGCATGTGTAGTTCTGGGGACGGGGTGGGGGAGGGGGGGACACTGTAGGTGCGCCGCAGTCTGCGTGATCTGCCTGTAGGGAGTGTCGGGCCGGCCCTGCGAGTAAAGTAACGAGTAAAGTAACAAGTAAAGTAACGAGTTACTTTATGTAGAGAGTAACGAAGTAGTGTAATATATTACTTTTTTAAATATGTAATATGTAATATATTACTTTTTTTTAGTAACGACCACATCGCTGGTTGTGACTCGACAGATATGTTAGGTTTAGTTATGTTTTTACTCTAGTCTTGTGTTTTGATCTTGTCACTTCCTGTTTTTATTTTGAAAGTAATCTTTCCTGTCATTCCAGATCCCACAGTTCCTGCCTTTGTGTGTTTCCCACCCGTGAGATTGCTTGGCCCTGCCCTGATTGTTTTCACCTGTGCCCATCCCCCTCACCTATATATAGCCCTGGTGTTTCTTTGTTCTTTTGTCAGTTCGTTATGTTTCATGTCGTGAGCACCTAGGCCTTTTGACTTTACCTATCTTGCGATTTAGACCTTTTGCCAAGTGAGTTTTTGTGTTGCTGTACAACTTAGTTTTGGCTGTTTAACTACTTTCTATTTTTTCAAAGTACGATTTAGTTTTTGTTATTAAAGAACATTCTAGTTTTGGACAACTGTCTCCGAGTCCTGCTTTTGGGTCCTGCGTCCTGTGTCTCGGTTCATAACAATTAGAGGCTCTTTCTACAACTAAGTGAAAAGAAAGTCCTCATCAGATAACCTCAGTTTAGTGAGGTAAGGACTCTCTCAGTGTTTAGATCACTTTAGTCGTTATCACAGTGGGTCTCAAAACAGTTTGATCACCATTTATGTAAACAAGTATTTCCGAGGCACACCTTCATATGATCATTATAAAACAATAAGAGAATAAATGAAAAACAGGTATGAAATACTATATGACAGTAAAACAAGAATACAGTTTAAAAGGGGAGTGATTAGTAAAATATCCATAAATTAAAAGTATCTGTATACAGTTCTGTTTCATATGGGTGTTGAGAGATGTATCCATATCCTCTTAATTTTGCTCTCAAAAGTGCACCAGATTGATGCATTTGATTTAACTTCAATAATTAAAAAAATCTTCCTGGGGGAGCATGACCCCGGACCCCCCTAGGAGGCTGGTCCGCCCCCCACTTATAAAAAATAGCACTTTTACCCTTCATATATTTGCCGTGAGCTGATTATCGAGCCTTCATTCATTGTAACAGTCGCGGGCGTAGCCTACTGTATGTGCGTGTGGGGAGTGTTGCAGTAGAACATTTCACTGTAGCCCACAGCTACATTAATGGGAAACCCTGTGTTTGAGCACCCCCAACAGAAAATCTCTATCTATCTATCTGTAGGTAGGTAGGTAGACGGACGGACGGACGGACGGACAGACGGATAGATAGACGGACAGATAGATAGAAATGACATTAGCTGATGATGATAGATACTTCATTCATCCCAAATTGTGAAATGTGTGGAAACAAGTATAAACATAATAACATTAAATACAAATGAAAGCAATAGACAGGAATATATGCATATACAGTAGAAAGGACACGATGAATATTATAACATTTAATGTAGCCTTACTATGAAGGCTAACTAAATACGGTGCTTTAGATTACCTTACCGCTGCACTAAGGTAAAACTAGGCCGATTAATAAGATGTTAAGTGCTTTGTAACTTTGACCCGCTTGACTGAATACACAAAAAACAATGAAGAAAGTTGAACCAATAAACTAACACAAACTAACTGTATCACTATGATGATGGTGATAAATAATGCATCTAACCTTCCGCTGTTCATTAAAAAAACAGTGCATTAAACAAACCATCATGCTCTTACTTTGAAAACCATGTGGAAATGTCGTCAGCAGCAGGCCATCACGTGGTTCCCGAAAATAACCGAGTGACACGAGTAGATTTTAGCAGAGACCGGGCGGAAAAGGTTGTCTCAAAACTCTGTGTGTGTAAAAAGACGATCCACAAGCAGAGATTTGAGATCCACAAGCAGAGATTTGAGATCCACAAGCAGAGATTTGACATCCACAAGCGCATTTTTGGTCGACAAAACAAAATGGATTCACAAATGCCTGATCGAAAGTTGTTAAAGAGATATTCAAAGATCTTTTTTTATTTGTAAAAATATTTTGCGTATTTGCAGATCCTTTTTACATTTGCAAATGTATTTGTGAGTTTGCAAATCTTTGAAATGCATTTGTGGATGGTGTTTTACATTTACAAATCACATATTTACACACAAATTATTTTTATGGTCACACAAATAATGATGAGACATATCTATGCCCATAGCCAGGCCTCGCTATATGTACAACTCCTTGCTTACAACATGGTATGTGTTTGCCACACACTGCTGTTTATGCTTTGCTCACCAGGTGTCACTCTTTGTCCATCGCACATTTTACACTGCTGAGTTAGAGTACATTGAATAGGATCTGTCACATTATCTGTTACATGTAATACATTTCATTCAATAAAATACAGTGTAAACACCTTATGTGAACATGTAGCATGTGAAGCTATAGCAAGCCACCTTTCCCACAAATACCACAAGCATCAGAATAATAACTCTTATCGTGAATCTGCCTTGTTGACACAACAGGGCGTCTGTGTTGAGTGAAACACAGAGCTATTTAGCTTACATTGCTGCATCGCTTGAGGAACAACACGGCAACAATCAAATGTTCACACCTGTGCAGTTAAAAAAAAAGGCTGTAAAACTATGATTTAGTTATTACACTAAGAGAACTGAATGTCTGGCATGTCACTCATCCTGACAACCAGAAACCAGTTGTAGAAAACGAATGATAAAGCAAGCTTGAGGAATGTGTTATCCTACTTTAATTTATAGTGTTGGAGACATTGTCAGTGCACAACATATGTTTTCTTGTTCAAACTGGAAACACCAGCATCATGTTTGGAGTGTTGCATGATGACAAAATGACTTCAGAAAACCAAGAATCTGTACCTCCACCCATTCATTTAGCAGAGGTTAAGGTTTTCCAGATGTTTCAAGTGCGTCCGTACGCTGAGCCTCATCCTGCGCTTAGCTCAGGCTGGTAAATTGGAAAGGTCACGAGGTCAAAGATGCTCCCTTGTTTTTGCAGAGATGATTTAGAGGACACACACACAGGAGAGGTGATGCAGTACATGTGTATGTGAGCTGTTATACTATCTGACTCTTAACTTGTGCGTGAGCCCCAGTGATTGAAAGCGAACACACACGGAGCAGGTTTGGGGTTTCAGACGCTTTAATCAAACCTCATCAGCTGAGCTCTGGGGCTTGACGGTTGACTCCAGCCATTTATTCCACCCTGGTGGGAGTTGAAAGAACACAGTAAGATACATAAGAAGCAATGCAATGTGTGTGTGTGTGTGTGTGTGTGTGTGTATGTGTGTGTGTGTGTGTGTGTGTGTGTGTGTGTGTGTGTGTGTGTGTGTGTGTGTGTGTGTGTGTGTGTGTGTGTGTGTGTGTGTGTGTGTGTGTGTGTGTGTGTGTGTGACAGGTCCAGTGCCTCCAACCAGGTAATGAGCCAGAAAAAAATATATTAAAGGTCCCTGTTATACTCTTTTTCATCAATATATTATAAGTCTCAGATATATACAAAACATGTCTCGGAAGTGTTTGGTTCGAAATACCAAACAGATCACCCATTGTAGCATCCCATAAACCCCTCTGTTTCAGCCCTGTTTCAAAAGTGCTGATTCTGTCTGTTACTTTAGATGAAAATAAGGAGCCGCTCCCCACGCCCCTCTGCAAGATATTTGGTTAAAAAGCACACAATATTGCTCAAGGAGGAGATTCAGGTAATAAGGTGTGGGGGAGGGGGGGGGGGGGGGTTGGGTTGGATTTTGCATAATAGGTGACCTTTAAAAACACAAAAGTATTATAAGGTCTGCTGTTTGAAAGGGCACAGCTATGTCCCTAAAGCTATTAGTGGATTCAAATAAAGTGATACCATATTTGTATAGTACATGTTGCATGTTTTCTTGCGGTTTGTATGTAACTCCAGCATATTAGTAATGAGTGAGGGCCGGCTGCAGTACCTGAGGATTGGGTTACATGAGCTGTCTGTCAGCACATACAGAATGAGCCCCCTCGGGACAGAAACAGACAAAGTGGTGTTCACGCCGCACAGATGTCAAATACTATTAAGAAGATATCCCTCACATTTGTTTTAGGGAGTTTGGTCCACCAAATGGGCGAGAGTTTGACACTAGATACCTTTTAGAATTCAAAGGAATGTTTTGTGAAGTTGGCTTGATTTGTGTGTAAGTGACAACTTTAGTGACAGCTAGTGAATCCATCCATTTTCTATATACACTTTTCGCGTTGAGGGTCGCAGGAGGGTGAGAATTACACCCTGGCAGCTCAGTTTATCACAGGGTTGACACACAAAGACAAGTAAGCTACAGACAAGTAAGAGTACTAACCTCTACCTGTCTGTGTGGAGTTTTATGTTTGTGGACTGTACTACTGAGTAACTAGGTCTCCACTCTGAGTCTGAAGACAGAAAATGAGCTTCAAACTTTTCCAATGCTTGAAAAAGAAATTATAAAGCAAAAGCAAATCAGTCTGCCAAATGTGTAAAATCAGATAAAAGTCTGGAAGTAAACCCTTAAAGCTTGGATTGATGAAAAACGCGAAATAAAAGTCAGATATAAGCTATTAATGTGAAGTCTGGAATAACCCTGACATTTAAGAATACACATGACAAGTCAGAGATAACATTTCAAATGTTAAGGGTTATTTATTTTTCTACATTATCTGATTACTTAGGGTTATTACTGTACCTCAAATGAACCTTTATTGTGATGTAATAATTTAATGAATAGCTTAATATCAAATTCCTCTACATGTATCCTTTTGTTTCCTTTGCTCTCAGCTGTTCCCCTTCTTTGTTCTGTGTACAAGCACGTAAGAACATGTGTGTTTGTGAGAGATTGCGCGGAAGTGTTTCTTGAACACACCTCATTTGACTAAAGGCTGCTATCACTGAAGCATTATCTAACCACTCAACATATCAGTGAGTTACAGCTTCACCAATATTGACACAGCTCTTTCTACTGAAAGAGGAGGCAGCTCTAATAGATGCCAAACAGGTCACAGCCTATTAAGGCTGTATAATACAGGAGGAAGGATTCAGGAGAGAGGCTGACCCGCCCATTTTTATTCAAAAAACGTTGTAACTTATCCTTACTTGATGAGGCATGTTAGCTGATACAGAGGGGAAATTACACCTGAAAATGAAATTGAGTGTTTCAAAAACAGTGCTTACAACTCAAAACTTCTGCTTGTTCAAAAGGAGTATACAGCAGAGTTGTTTTTGTTAATTTGTTGCCGACTACTACCATTCAAACACTTTAGGGTTTAGACATCCATAACAGCAAGAATGGTATTGCATTATATATTCAAAATGTTCCTTTTTTACAATCGGGGGTATGTCGGGGACAACATACTGTAGGATCGCGACACAAAAAAAGAAATCAGAAATCAGTGTACAAAAGCAAGCAAAACAGTATTCTACAAACCCACTTGGCCTGGTGAAAGCTTTGCGTACCTGTTGGATCTTTACATTTCTTTTAAATAATAGAATAAATTATGAACTTCTAACACAAAGTATTTTGATTAATTTTTTTATATTTATACTCAATATTTTTCCAAGAACAAAATCCTCCCTTGCTTCTCACCTTTTTTTCCTTACAGTATGTGATAGCTAATTTAAAATCTTTAGTTTTGAAATGTCTTTCAGTCACCTTACATGTACTGTAAAGCCTTCAAGAAATGTTTATATCATTATTATTCTGTGACATTTCAGAGGCTGGATGAAAAAAAGAAAATCATATAAATGAATCAAATATGACAAATAATCGCTTGTTGTCTTAAATTATGTGTCATACTCGAATGGATGACGTGCCACATTCCGAGTTCATTTTCACCCGAAGTATTAAAGTCAGAGTTCTCTGTTAAGGATCACTGACAAGGTCACCTCCACATATAGATCATCTATTATGATCTGACAGTCACTGAAACCAACACATCCTGCTCTACAAGAACTCGCCCCTAGTTGGTGTAACACAAACAGAGTTGTGTCTCGAGGGGAAGACCAAGAAACATTTTACTTTTACTAACAGGATCCTGGAGGATGCGTCTCTAGAGAGGGCTCTTAGTCCAGAGAGGGCTGTAGCGGGTTTTGACTTCATACCACACAAGGACTGGAAACCTCCCTCCTGTCTGCTGTTTCAGTCGTTCCCACAGCAATAATGGATGCAAATGAGAATTGATTAGGAGACGCTGGCAGGTTGACTCCTTTGCTTTCTCCTGGTGAAGGATGGATGATGCTCCATGACCGCTGTATTCTCATAATCTTATTTTTGTACATAATATGAGAGGTCCTACACCACCATTGTGAGTTGGGGTTTCACAACTAGACCTGAATCACAGCTTGGCAGTCAGAAGGTTCCCAGTCAGGAAGGAGGTCGATTCATCTTCCCTGTTTTACATTTTGAGCCCATACAAATCCACAAAAACATAGTTTTGTGTGACCTTGGGTTTAATGCTTCTGCTGACAAATTATGCTGACATCCTGAGCACTTAGTTCTCATTTGGAAAGGGTGGTTGACTGGTAACAGCAAAGGGAGGCATACAAAAAAAGCACTCCCTCAGACATGTGCAGAAGCAATCAAAGAGCCGAGGGAGGATGGTAACCTTTCAAATGGGAATTTATAGAATTAGAAGAATTGGGAGGGATGAAACCCTCTTTAATGGTCACACATGCAGAGCACACAGAACCCACAGTGAAATGTGTTCTCTGCATTTAATCCATCCTAGTACCAGGAGTCTAGTACTAGGAGCAGTGGGCAGCTATTGTACAGCGCCCTTAGGCAGAGAAAGAGCGTGTGCAGGCCCCCTTGTCTCCTACCCTTTCTTATACAGAAATCCCACTCGATCACTTCAGGCTCAAAACCACAGCCTGTTAAAGGAAGTGAGGCCGATTCCTGGGAGAACGACACATGCAGAGAAGGAGAAAAAGAGAAAGGAAAAGTAAAAACTCTGAAACCGGGCCAATCAGATATGATGTCCGTGCAGTTATTCATAGTCCAGGTACTTTCTTTTCATCTAATTCTTCACATCTGCACTGCTTCAAAACAAAAAAAGAAAAGCAAATATAATGTCCATCTGTGGTTCTTGTAAGTTTTCCTGCAGGCAATACATTAAAATATATCCAGACCACATGATGTCACTAATGTTAGCAGAGCCATCTAAAGTAGCTAAAATAAATAATCCCCCAAATGGCAAACATTTAGTGCACCTGTAATCGAATTAGGTCTTCAAGGTAGAGGGAGCGGAGATTCAATTACACGATTAGGGTGACTGTGATGGGCCAACAGCGCTCCGATTGTTGAAGTTCAGCTATTGAGAGGTTTCCTGAATATCTTCCGTCTGTGTGGGCGTTTTTGTCTAATACGTCTATATCTGTACTTGTATGAAGCACTTCTCACATGAACCTATTTTGTAAAATATCCTTTAATTTGACTTGACTGGACAAATTGGTGTAATATTGCTTGTACTGGGAATAGTGAGGAAAACATGTTGTTACTCTTGGCAGGTGGGTGTCGTTCACTAAAGCCAAACCAACTTTTGCTCCTGACAAAATGCGGAGCTTTTCAGTGAAAAACGACTAATTCTTCAACATTATACATGATTTCGACATTGAAACACCCCTGAATTCATAGCATAGAAACGTCTGAATCTGTAAACAATCCATTCATAACTTAATAGCACAGAAGTCTGATGATTTCTCTAGGTCAACTTGGAAATTGTGTGCCTGAATTTCACCAATCTGGGTGAGCAACATAATACTTATTGACATGACCTTTCTGATCAGAAAACAGCCTTTAAGTAAGGCAGTGGGAATGCAGTTTTTGTTCCCAAGTGTTCAAAAACATTGGTCAAAAAACATCTAAATGTTCTAACAATCAGTTGTTTTTGAATTCAATACGTTTTTTCATTTAGGTTTGAACCTGCTTATGCTCATTTTTGCTTACATAACATTTTCTTTGATCCATGGTGGAAGCAAATCTCAACAAAAAGTTGCATGACTGTCTCATGTCAGTTCAGTAATCTTTTTGTCTGTGATATAAATCAGTCAAATCCCTAAACCATACCATAAAAAGTTAGTTTCACATGGGGATAAACTCAATGACAGGCGTATGCAGCATAAAAGAGAAGTAACACGTCTGGAAGTCATAATGCAAAGAAAGTTAAACTCTTGGTCTTTTAGTCCACCTAAAGCCACTGAAATCCTGAAGGCTGTAAGCGGGTTCTAAAAGCATTCTTCAGGGAAATTCTCCCAAATGTTTAGCTCCCCCTCTTTCATAACAACACACTCACAAACACACGCATCCTTAATTAGAGCACTCGCAGCTGGAAATAGTGAAAGATAAGGAAGCCAATCTGTTTTCCATTGTATTTGATTGCTTTAATTTTACTCGTCATGCACTAATTGAAGCTCAACACATTTTTCTGCATTCTATTATTTTCTAGAAGGGACATTATCCGGACACATTGTAGAGCGGAGATACAAAATAATCTTTTTTTTAATGTATTTTTTGAATATTTCTTTTACATTTCTATGATGCCACATTATTCCTTTGATCACACAAAACTATTTCTAGCAGAAAAAAACACGTCATTCCTACAACAGGAAATACTAAATGTATTAAGATGATGATTCCCCTGCTACATGTATAGGGATTTTTAACATTGATAGTAAATCCATTTGGGGGGGGGGTTATTTGCGCATTTCCCCAACCTGGTTTTGTTGAGATGATGCTTGTGGTGCGAAGAGAGGAAAGCGGATAGACAAGCTTTCAATAAATGAAATTAAACAAAAGCCAGACACCGGTTAATTTCCTGGGAGTGTGTTAGTGGGTGGCTGTAGAGCTTTGTGTGAGTAGGTGGGGGGGGGGTTGTGTGTTTACTGTTTGATAGTCTCTTTTATGTTCCTTTCTCACAAGTACTGTTTGACATTCCTGTACAGGGCTAGACCGAAGTATTTAGAAAGGATGAAGACATACATAAAGGGGGGCAACAGGAGGGATGAGGAACAGAAAGAACACAAAATAATTGTTGCAATCATATTTGTATAAACCTTTTTATTTTTTCACCTTGTCTTCCAAAACCTCACATGTTTTTTTTTGCTTATCACATGTTTTGGTTGAGATGGTTTAAAGACACTTCTTAACTGTGACATTGCACTCTATCCAAACAAAGACTCCCACCGTGTTTTAATTGGTCTGCTTGTCAGGGTGTTATGTCTCCTTGCACGTGTGTGTGTGTGTGTGTGTGTGTGTGTGTGTGTGTTTGTGTGTGGTAAAAGTGGTATTTAACAGCTGCTGACCAGTAGCTGTAATTCATCCCATGTTACAGAGCTCCACAGAGGAACTGTGATCTTAAACTGTGTGAGATTAACGTACCGGGGACTGTTAAAATTGGAGAAATGTACGAGTCCTTTGGGAAATGCTTGTAATTCAGCCTGGTTTCTGATACAGACCCAAACAAGATTTTCAGACCGTGTAACACAGTCAAACACAAAAGGAGAAGGAAAGCCACCAATGATTATTCAATGGCATAATACAAGAGTAGGCACAGATCATTTAAATATACAAACAAATATATATCGTATTGGCATGCTGTCGCCTTGTATGGCGGAAATGATCTCGGATGCAGTCACCTATAAGGGACTTCCCTTTATGGTTTTTGAAGTGAGCAGTATTTTTACTTCACAACACCTTTTCCTCGTGTGAGGCCTCAGCGTGAGACATGGTGATGTTTGATGGTTTGTGTCTGCCCTTTGAAGCGAGGCAAAGTGAAACCCTGATGTGGTTTTGACTAAGACTACAGATTGTGTTGCAGTAGAAGCAAACCCTACTCCCTTTCTTTATTTTGAGATAAACATTGCACAACACTGTACTTATTTAGAATTCAGCAGTTTTACAGGCACCCGAGAATCCCCAGTAGTTTACAGTACAGAGCTACAAAGTGAGCTCTGCAACATTCCCTTAACCAACAAAGAAGTTTCCAATTACTTGCCACAATTAACAGACGGAGGGATCACAGAGCATTGAGCTTGTTAAATCCCCTATGACCCATTTACTGCAGAGGATTGTGGGCACACAGCTACTGTTAAATAACTCACGCAATGTCAATAGTACAGTATGCAGTTGTGGAAGAAGTGCAAAAGTAAAACAGAAAACAAAAACAAGAGAAAGTCCTGTGTTCAAGTCAAGTCAGCTCATTTCAAACTAATAAACAACATATTTTCTTACATAGCCTAGGGAGTTTCCCACCATGTGGTTTTGTTTTTTGGTCCATCTTGTTAGATTTGTCTTGATTTCTGCTTCCACCATTGCAGTGCAGGTGGATGGATTTGCTCTTAAGGTGTTGACAGCTTTTTCTTACATTTGGCCTATTCTTTTTGTTCACAATGAAAGCTATAGATTATCCAGATTACCCATTGTATTTGGGCGGAGGCAGACTAACATCCTGGAAACCAGACAAATAAAACCTTATACCTGCATGGCTGGGTACAACAAAAGGTAACAAAAATGTGTGTTGCGTGGGAACATAAGAAGTGGTTGTATGAAAGTATTAGCAGCACTTCATTCAGTTGTATTTGGTTCAGTTTATACTATTGGATTGAAACATTTTTCAACCATGCAAAGGGCACTATTTTCCTTTGAAACTCAAGTACCCATCTATTACCGGTTTGCCACTGCATTATTTGTTTGATAAATATTCTGTCAAAACAGCTACATATTTTCCAGTTTTTCCAATTTCCAGTTAGGACCTCTTTGGTCAGGTTTAAACATGTGGCTTGTGAAACATTTTACAAGTTTATGTTCTTGCCTTTCATAACATCCCTTCCTATAACAATGCTTGCAACAAAAGATGGTTGGCTGATTGATTTGAAATGTATTTCCGTTCAAGTTTTTTTACTGTATCGTTTATAACATTACTATATTGCGTGTTATAGTTGCACAGTATTTTATGTATACTATCAACAAGGTTAATCAACTTTGGATATGGACAGAATGTCAATCACAGTCAAAATCCTGCGAGCTGGCATGAATAGCAGTGGCCTTCCACTCGACTGTAAACACAAACGAAGAGTGAATGTGCTGAACTCAGTTGTCAACAGCTGGCATGTGTACACGTGGAAAACATTTGTTTGTCTTTCCCAGGTCAGAAACATCCAGCACATCAGGACAAAGCCTGCATTGTTACAGTGTTGATCCGGTGGAAAATCTGTGTGAAGGGGCACATTTAGTAGTGATTAAGTTAGATCTAAATCATTATCAGATGATTTCCCAACCAGACTCGAGGCCTGGAGCATTATTTCCTTTCAAACTATTATCTTTATCTTCACCAGAAAGTGGTTCTGTTCCTGGTTTTAATTTCTTAGCTTCCTATTTTATTCAGGGAAGAAAACATTGATCAGTGCCTAAGGTTATTTTTTTGATGAGGCAGTCACAGTTCTAATCAGTAATTTGAAGATTCAGAATGTACCACTTAGATACATTTTATTATGACAATAGATAATTTAAAAACAAAGACTTTTACTCTGGCTCATATCTACTGAACTTCAGACTGAAAAATGTAGATAAAGTAGAACGCTGATGTAGAGTCAGTCATGTTTCTGATTTATGTAATTATGGTTTTCTCTTACTCATGTATTTACTGGGTGAGAGCTGATGTATCTCATTAAGCAGTTTTAAAGACAAAAGTAGCTTGTTTCCTTTCTTTCTGGAATGTTTTAACTCGTATAAAAAGTAAGAGTAAGACCTAAAACATC
Source organism: Harpagifer antarcticus (assembly GCA_902827135.1). Lineage (NCBI taxonomy): Eukaryota > Metazoa > Chordata > Actinopteri > Perciformes > Harpagiferidae > Harpagifer > Harpagifer antarcticus. Next base: position 5,514,386 of record CADEHL010000091.1, read on the forward strand.
CCTCTTCTCATGCAAACTCGGAGCCATCGTAACTTGAATTGTGACTATAATTGTATTGACTTGATATAATAAAAAACACGAGGTAAGTCTGGCCTACTGTTGTTCAACCAGCCCCTGGATATGTAATCTAATTACAATTGTTCCCAAAATGCATTTTTCACGTTAGCCCCCTTTTGCTGTGGGCTTGATCAATGACTACTCTTGTTACCTTGATTGTTTAGAGGTATAGAACAACACTGCCTAGTTTAAAGCATTCGGTACAGATGGCTTCATCCTCAGAGTAATGAGGGGGTTTGGTGTCGATTAGGCTTTTTGTTTGTGAGTCTTGAAAGGAATTCTCTATAGCTACTTTATGTTTAAATGAATGGTTTGATGGGAGTGGTTTTGTGATTCATCCTGGTGAGCTTAATGATATGCTATGTGAGAGAAGGAACTAAAAAGAGAGAGTTGGTGTAGGGAGAGAGAGATGAAAAGCGTGAGAAATAAAGGAAGAAGTCACACTTTGCCTCAATACAAGTAGTTGTAAAATATAAACACAGGTACTGATCAAGATTCATTTAAGGTGCATTTAGATGAATATTGTGAACCCCAAACTGTCTCACTACAAAACAATAACATCATTGGGTTGGGGTTAAAGAGTACTTCAGAGAACTTCAAAAAAATGAAAATAGCTTGTTTGGGTCTGTCCTCTATTAGCAGAACATATGTGTTGGTGCCATCGAAAACCATAACAAATTACTTTTGAAACATTTCATTTGAGGTTTAGAAAACAGACATGAGTTTGTGATGTTTAGGGAAAGACTGTGGTTTGGGTTCAAATTACAACTTTGTTACGGTTAGGGGACCTTGTTGTTATACTAGGCCAGGGAACCACATGGTTTGGAGAAATCACTGTTGACTGTTGGAAGGAAACAAAAAGAAAGCATCTTTCTTTTGACCCTGACTTTTAGTTTGAGCTTCTTTAACATCGTCACTCTCCTTCTTCCTTTTGCTCACAGTGAACAAAGCTTTGTCATCCCAATGCAAAAACATGATGCTTTGGGCTATTTGCTGAAGTGGTGCTTTAGTTTTTTTTATTGGATATCGGTCTTGTAAAAAAAGGGTACAAGTCCAGCAATGTTAACCCAATATGCGTGTACAAACCCTTAAAGCTGAAGTCGGCAATTTAACATCAATCCCTTTTTTATGGCACAAATGTTGCAGTCCCTCCTCATTAATGAGCAGACCTGGTTCCTGTGCTTCTGGCCAAACACTGAGAGACACATCTTGCTGTTTCATATGTGACTCTAAACTGTGGAACATTTTTCCAGTTTATAATCCAGCTGCAGTTGTTTTAATCTGTTGTCAGAGGCTTAGTAAAAAAGGCTTTTACTATTGCAAATGCAATACTAGCATCGATCCTTCATAGGCATCAAATGATACAGTAATACTATTCTGTAAAGTACGTTAAAATAAAGTTTTTCATAATTAAATGTAAGGGTTTGTCGACATTTTGTCTCTTTGACTTTCAGGAAAGTATACTGCATTTTTAAAGTGAGTGAATATATAATTCCTGTTAGATTTGATCTCCAATTTTTGAAATGGAAGATCCATTCACATCTGTTTGTTATTCCAGCAACAGTAACGCTTCAGAACTACATTTAATATTCACTGCTAGCATCTGGTCATTGTGCATGTGTTTGTGTGTGGCCAGGAAACATAGCCATTCAAAAACAAGTTTGATAACTGTATAAAAGATCAATTTTAGGATTGTCAAACTAGAAATGTGGCAATTATGAAGCCAATTGTTGGTCTGAAAATGCTTGACATGTGAAATTAATAAATGTGTTTGCACTTAATCATGCTTCCAATCCTGACATTTATCGAACACATGCTAGCTTTTGAAGACAGTTTCTGTTTCCTACACAAACGCTCCTCTGGTCTAAACACATTAAACTATTATTGTCATAGGGGCTCGACTGGAACATCTGATTTAGAGATACATGTAAAAGGACTGGACAAATCCGCTCAGATAAAGATAATGTATTTCCTCCGGAAGAAATTGTTCTCCATCAATTATTTATAATCACAATCAACTTTCAAATGGTTAGTGTATTACTCTGCAGCATTCTTATGAGATAGCTTAAGGCATGTGGTGGTTTTATGCTATGAAATCATCTGTTTTTCATTTCTGTCTCGGCAATATTGCAACCATATAAATTAAGGTTCATGGCTTCCAACTATTTGCTTCCCCATGGGGCGCTCAAGGCATATTGCTGTAAGTGGCACCATTGTTTCCAGCCTGTGCCATTATAACAACTAACCATTTTCAATGCAAGGGACATACTTTAGAGCTACCAAATGATGTTTGAGCCAAGAAACGGCAAAAGAGTTGTGTTTTTCTGGGCAAATAGGTTCTAAATCGGGAGTTATATCTGCTGCTATATTTTCTTGTAGCAGTATCTTGAACGCAATATCATAATGGGATTCTGACACAAAGACATTGACATTATTATTAGCTTGTTGTGGACATAGGGTTAGGTATTTACTTGCATCTGTCATATGCGTGACATGTTTTGAGTTTGGTTTCTAGACATTTAAGGTGGGGTAGGTAATTTTGGAGAAACCAGCTCGAGGGCGCTAGAATTTGAGAATACACAGCCGGAAAAAATCTGCCACTTCCTTCATACTTCCTTACAGAGCCCCTCCTCCAACACACACAAACGTGCACATGACCAATGAGGGCCCGAGATAAGTGTGTGCACAGATGGAAGGCTGACAGGCAGGTAGGCCATCCAGTTATTTTAGCCAGGCCGGCTAAAATGATTGGTCGTGCTTTTTACAGTACTACGGCTTCCACAGATGACATTTTGTTATGGATTTTTTGTCAAAGCACTTCAGATATTCATTGCTATCGGGATGTTAAGAGCATTCCATGGAATATAACAAAAAGTGTATCTCAAGCCGGTTTCTCAAACTTACCTACCCCACCTTTAATTGTTGATAAATCAGCTGATTATTTTCCATCCCAGCTTTCTCAAAGTCCATTGTTTTTTTTCCAATACAAAACCTAAAATATATTCCTTTTAAAATCATATAAAACTGGTAAAAGCATGAAAAAACTATATCCAAGAAGCTTGAAACAGCATGTTCTGCCATGTCTGTGTGAAAAATGACTAACTCAAAGCACTTGGCTATTATATTTCCATCGAACAACAAATCAATTAGTTGACAAATCCCTGAAGCTCTAGACATTCATTATAATACTTTATTCACTAAGGTTTAGGGATCAACAATTGTTGAACAGTTTAGATGACATCACTCCCCAGACAGTAGAAATAATCCAGACAGAGGCAGACAGCCCATGATTACAACACCGCTCGTCTTACCTGCTTTCACTCAGGTTCTTTTTGGCTATAACTCAGGGGTAGAATCAGGGAGTCGATAGATTTGTAGGGATTTAAAAAGGACTTCTTAGCCGCCGTCTGCCAAGAGGATGTCAAATGATGACCATCCGGAGGAGAAGAACAGAGGGTCGGGAGCTCTCTGTAGTTAGACTCAGATTTATTGGATACAGGCTTTGAAGAAGACACATATCTGAAATGTCAGCCTGCTCATCTGCTCAATAAATCTCCAGAGCAGAATACAGCCCTCTCATTCTCTCTTGTTCTTTGGTTAGTCATCCTTTGATGTACCCTTGTCACAAGTAAAGGAGTAGTATGTAAATACTGTCTGGGTACACCTTTTAAAACATTATTATTATTGTCCATAAAAAAGACTGTATGACGTTGTTTTGTTTTGTTCAACTCTGAAACGTTAGTTGTGGAAATGCAACTTGTAAATACAGTTTGATGCATGGAAAGAAAACATGATGAGCTAATAGAGATACACACACGTTGTTTCCTATAGTTTGTCTAGCAATTAAAAATGAGCAGCCAGTATTTAATTTTCTGTCAGTTACTCATTTTAAATCCCACGAGAAGGTTTTGAAATTGATCTGACACACCTTGGTGACTTTGGAGAAACATCACCTTACTCATAGTTTTCATTTGTCAAAACTTGCATCATTACATCATTTCAGTCACTACTTTCTCAACATGCGCTGTGTCGTCAAGCTGCTAAATTCCCAAGTTTTTACAAGACTTGAAAAACATTTTTACTCATGATGCTGATGATGATGATACCCATTGATGAGATCCAGTTTGTTTGAGATCCGTGCCACTGTTTTACACATGGGACGGTGTCTGAGTAATATTGAGTCAGACCTTCAGACAGAGATCCATATGCCTGCAGTTGTCGTAAAGGCATATTCCCAGGAATGTCTATGAGCTCATTCCCTCTGCAGTAGAAAAATCGTACTGAAACTCAGTGACTCACCCTGCAATTGGCTTGGGAAATGAAAGAATCAAGAAGTGGGGCAAAGGGGATACAAGGATATCCCCTGTTAAATGGGAGAGGTCATTTCTGTCAGTGGGTCGTCCAAATTACTTCTTCAATGTTGAGGCTGATACGCTTTAGACCCTAATCTGTTAGTTATTGACTGTTCTAAGTTATAAGTGTGTGAACATATTGTTTTACAAGCCCCAAAAGCCAGTATATTTGTGTTATCATTTCTTTTTAGTCACGCTAGCTAGTGGCTCTATGGATGTCAAAGTCAGTCTGTCAGTCAGTTGGTTTACTAGCGAAATTGTCTCGACTGTTGGACTGCCATGCAATTCGGTACAGATGTTCGTGTTCTACATAGTTCAATTGTAACAACTTTGGTGATCCCAACTTTTATTGTGACAGTATTATGAGGTCTGAATGTTATTGTGTGCAAAACCTTTGCATTTAAACAATTACCTGCAAAAATAATAACATTTACCTCAGTTTATCATCAGATGTTGCCACAGGGGTTACACAGGTTTATTAAACAGGGTTTTACATTCATTCTCAGTCCAAATAAGCAGTGTTTGGAAGAAGTATAACTAGTACTGTTAGAAATGTTATTTGGTCACATTTGCTGGAAAAAGCAAATTTTGTAATGAACCAAATCAGAGTTTTGGTGTTGAAAAAAGGCCACATAAAAAAAAGCTACAACTAGGCCTAAGAGGGATACTGCCACATGGGGCAGTCTGTATTGCACCTTGTTTTCTGTATTCACGTCACCTTGTTTTTCATTTATAAGTTAACGTTTTTATTTTTTTGTAGGCTATGTATTTAGAAAAATTTATAAAGTAAGAATAATTAGACAGTATGACGATGTTAGGTAACCTGTTTCGCTGATGGTACATTTTCGTGTTGACTTTTGATTGTGTGTTTTTGGTTGTAACTTGTAGCAGCTGTGATTGACAGACCATCTATTTTGTGTGAGGGGGAGTTAAAATAAGACTTCTCCATGCTCCTTTCCATCATGGGATACACAAAAACTGCTTAAAGTGTACATGTTTTGTTATAATAATTGCCATGAGTGGAATACTACTATTTATATATATATATATATATATTTTTTAACATGTTTCACTTGCATAGTACACAAGCTAAGAGAATCAGCAATAATAGTCAGTGATGAGTAGGCTACAACTTACCTTTGTGTCAAGAAGAGCCAGAAGAAGAGGAGGAACTGAAAGAAAGTGACATGTAGAAGGAACATCATGGAAACAGAGATGCATACACCACCATACTGAGCAATTTGTGGAATATGTATAGTTACCCCCATTTATACTTGCACCGTTGAACAACAAGCTGCTTTTTGTGACTCACAGTTGAAATGTCGCAGCGATAGACAGTATATCGCAGTACACTGCAGGCTCCGTCCCCCCACCCACCTCTCCGGGCTGCATGCTCCGTCCCCTCCCACTCTGCAGACGGTCTGAAGGCGGGCATGTGGAGCCGTAATCACACGTCACAGGCGGCTTCGTTATTTAAACTTCAATCGAGAGGAGTGGAGGAAAGTTTTCTCAGACGGGACAGCGTTGCCTAGCAGCTGGGCAGAGTACTCTCTATTTCACCTTTTTGTTTCCCGTAGGCTAAAACCGAGGCACCGCGGATATTTTCCCTCTTTCTATCTGCTTGTCGCATCCACATCTTTATAGCCAAACATGAGCCAGACCGTGACACTAAAGGGACCCTCTCCCTGGGGTTTTCGCCTGGTGGGTGGACGTGATTTCAGCACACCGTTAACCATCTCTAGGGTAGGTAGTCTGTTGCTTCGCTGTGTATCCATTCATTGACCCGTGTGCAAAGTGGAGATTGGCTAGACAAAACCATGATGACCATCCTGATTATAATAATTTAACCGACAATAAATAGTAAAAAAAGAAATGAAGGGTACGTTTAAGTGACTCTGTGAAGCTGGAATACTTTGCCAATAAATTATTCTTCAATAAGTTTTCGCCAAGGTCTATTATAGCAGTGTGCATGGGGCAGTATGAACAGGAGCTGACAGACGGTGCCGTCTAACTCCTGGCTGCTGAAGTTGCCAGTAGCCTACAATTTAGTGAGTCATTGCAATTTGCCGACCATAGAGTAACGTCTTTCACTATCCAAAGCGAGGGAGGAAAAAAAGCAATATGGTAGTATTGCCTCATAATTTGTCAATATGAAATAAATAAAATACAGTTTTAATATTGGTATTTATTCTTTTTTTCCAAAATGTCCCCTCTTTCAAAAAGGATTATTGAAATGTTTGAACAGATGCAGGAAATGGCATTATAATAATAATAATAATAATACTAATAGTAATAATAATAATAATTATAATAATAGGCTACATTGGATTTTGATAGCGTTTTTCCTAGTGCTCAAAGACGCTTTACATAGAAACAGTAAAAAAGAAAACAAAAAATATAAACAGTCGTCCTTGAGAGATTTGTTTTTAAGGATTCAAGAGTGTTCATTTCATTTCAAACCTTTATTTAGACAGATAAATCCCATTGAGATCATTGATCTCTTTTTCAAGGGAGACCTGCTCTCCCTTGAAAACATAAATAGAACAACAAAAGGACATCATACAGCATAATTTACATAATTATCCACATAAACAGATACCAATAGCTTCCGATTGAGTAGCATCCAACCGAGCTTTAAAAACATTTAGTGGCACCAGATTGTTCAGTTTTCATTTAATTTGTAGACTATTCCAAGACAGAGGAGCTGCGCATCTAAAAGCTGTCTTCTCTAAGACAGTCCTAGCAGTTGGCACATTTAATAAAACCACAGCATTCGATCTCAGGCAGTAGCCACTTGTAGTGTTGGCCTTTCGGATCATGATTATTGTGTTATTTTGTTGATATTACCTGTTAAAGTGCCACCTAGTAGTAAAGGTAGGTGTAGTGGTTTTCTTGAACTTTCATGACCATCATAATATGGGTCAGAAGCGAATATGCTGGCAGTATCCAATAGTTCACCCCGGCCAGGGTAAACACAGCCCGGACCTGCTGCAGGGCTTGCAGAAGGAGAAAGGGGGGGGGGGGGCTGCTGACATTTGTTTTTCATCAGAACTCATTGGTGCTGCTGAGGGATTCCAGGTGTTGTGCTCAGCTGTACCACCAGCCCTAAACAGACCCTTTAACTACAGGGCCCTAGCACTTCAAACTAGACATGTCATTTCTCGATTTACCGCTGCCGATTAACGACTTTGAGAGAAGCAGACAAACCCTGAAGGTCACCTAAAGTGCTCTTTTCTTCAGAACCTATCCCTTTAAAGGAGTTTGTGAGGCAATGGTGAGGCATAATTTGACTCAGTGTTTCGCAGTGTGTCACTTGCTTGGTGAGTTGGCACCTTTGCTTCTTCAAAATCCCAGAAAGTTGCATTTTTGCAACTTAAGAAATGTCTATGGACAGATCACTCACTTCATGCTTGATCTTCATGTTTGAGTTTGTGACCTTATGCACGGAGTAGAGTTTCCATCTGAGACCATGCTGAAGCCCAGAGTAATTTGGAAAAAATGAAAAATCTTCACTGCAGGCTATTGCAGCTCTCTTGTGTTTCATGCAGAATTTGAAGTCAAAATGTTGCCAGCTTCAAGGCATCTCCGGTTTTGTGACGCATACCATCCTAACTGCTTTAATCATTTGGTCAGCATGCAAGTTGTGGTTTCAATTTGAGTGATTGAACAACTTCTGAATGTTGTTATTTCTTTTTATACTTGTATGACTGCCAATGTTGAAACCATGACATGCAAAGAGAAGTCCTTGCATTGTGAACATTGTATAACTTTGCGATACTGGCATCAGCAAGAATAATTACAGGTTACACTTTACAGACAGTTGCATAGCGAGAATGGCAATAAAACCGATGCTGACATGGAATAGATGCTTGTAAAACAAAATAGGGGAGTTTTGACTAATCCCTAAATCTTGGCGTGACAATTAGAGAAGGAAGCAGCTGGTGAGATGCAAACATTCATCAAAATATGTCATATCAGCGGCATAAATTCACACAGTGATTTGGCAGTATGACCCAGAATTACCTCCCAAAGACTGTTCTCTCTACCAGCCATCCAGAGCAGTTCAGTGTCCAAATGATGTCACATGCTGCAGAAAAAACAGCTGACAACACAAAATGTATTTTATTGGCCGAACTTGATAATTGTTTTATCCTGGGGTCTAATATGCTGGTTTACAGAAGTCAATAAATCACAATTATATTCATGGGGAAGTTATTAAAAAAAAGTAAAAATGGTGGGAAAGAATCCTCTTGCCTCACCATGGGAGCTGGCTGTATTCTAAGTTTGAGTCCCGGTGCGATTCATTGCTGCTGATGTACTGGAGTATCTCCTAAGCTCGCTATTCATCACATGCTTGCTACATTCTTGCTGTACAGTGCGTGTCCAAGACGGCAATTACAATGTGTTGAATGGTGACACAGAAAGAGAAACATGGAGGGAGAGAGTGTGTGTTTCAGAGAAGGAAAGTTGATGTGGTAAAGTATCCAAAATGCCTCTTCAGGGAGGCTTAAATATCATGTAAACCTGCACAACTCTGTGAAGGTTGTAACAGTGCCTGCTGCCTGTTTATGACTAGAGAAGGTACGGTTAAAGACTGCAACGAAACACAAGACCTTCTCTTATTGTATGCACTATCCTTACACCATTCCTCTACTTTGCACCATTGACAGATCTCCTCCCCTATTCTTACATGTCCTTATATTAAAGCGAAGAAACACCTGCACTTGGAGACAGTGAGAGTTGTACATTCCAGTAAACAAGTTGTGATGGCAGCTGCTGCTTTTCCCCTTAAGGTGATAATGTTCCAGGATAAGCCCATTAGTCCCCTGCCTGCCCGTTAAGACTTTAGCCCGTTAATGACGTGTCTACTTGACTCTGGAAACATTTGCGCTGATACTATGTGTGTGTGTGTGTGTGTGTGTGTGTGTGTGTGTGTGTGTGTGTTGTAAAAGGTGTTATGTGCATGAGACAGAACAAGTGGCAGAAAAACACGAACATAATAAAACCAATGATGTAGCGGCTGAAGCATTTAGAGAAGATACGTTGGATTTGTAAGGACGTGTCAAACCGACGTCTAGGCAGAAGGTGACGCAGGACACTTGTCCATCCTGACGATTGTCAAACAGTCATTTTATGGACATGGAAATTCACAACTGAGTGTTAGGTAAATAAGGACCCGAGCCGTGCACAGAATCACTGTCCAGCTTCCCTTCTGACACCTTGTTGCTGTTCTTCCCTCTGTGTGGTCTGGCTGGTATGCCCATGCATGATGGGAAATGGTCTGTCACTTTAGACTGTTAGTGCATTTAGAAGGTTGTTTCCGCAGGCAATATTCCTGCCATTTTTGTGACTTTCAATAATCATTAAATGTCAAAGAAATGTGAAATGTGTCCATCCCAAACCCCAATAAGACATATTCAGAGTGCTTGTTTTTTCCAATATCTTGTCCAAAACCCAAGTAAATAATAATATAAAGCAGAGAAAAGCATACATCTATAAATTGATGCTGTCCCAAATCAACTACTTTAATATCATTCAATATAATGAAAAGAAGCAAATCCCCACAATGAGAAACTTTATATTGAAAAAGTAGTTTAATTATTAATCCATTATCTTATCAACTCAGCAGCACCTGAGGGCTTATTTTTCATAGAGTATCTGTTTCTATTACACCTGTTGTAGCTTACTTTATCTTACTGCTATTTACGGCTTTTTCTTTGTCCATCTTAATGGATCAAAGTCTAACCTCAGACAGGCAGATACCTTATCAGTGTAGGATGAACGGGGATTTATCTTAAAACAATTCCTATGTGCCCATATAAACATCCAAGGGGCTATATTAGTTACTTTCTGTAGTTATTCCTCCTGTTCATACTGGCTGTAAAGATACCCCGTCTTAGGTCATTTCAATGTAAAATGTCCTCACAGAAGTGTCCCTTTACCACAAGCTTAGTGAATTTGCGAACCTATCTTTTAAAAACCAAATACAAATGAGAGATAGAGAGTCAGAGTAATGTAGAATCGGTGAAATCCTTGTCATGTCTCATACTATTCTGCTGCATATAGAACTTCTGGAATGTGTCAGAGTTTGAAGAAAGTCTTGTAATCCATATTTGCTAAGAGCATTGGAATCATAAAGTAGGAACACTTTAGGTTGCATCAGCAGTAGTATAGTCAATGAACTCAGTGCCCCTTGTACCCTTTAATCTCCCTGTCTAATTTCTCTGAATACCAGAGACAGAGCATGTGACCCAAAGCCATGGGTTGTTTCTGTGACGCTGCTGGACATAATAGTATGTTTAGGCTTTTCTCTGGCAGCTCTTTACTCTAAGGCTAAAATTACAGATTCTACGAGCTGCTTCCCCACAACCAAATGAGCAAAAGATAACATGGCACTCTCCAAGAATGTCCTGTTGTCAGTGAAGCTTTGGGGTTCCTGAAGCAGTATGGGCCCGAGAACAATGCAAAAAACCTTGGGTTGTTGCTGAGCTTTTCCTGCCCATCTTGCTATCTGATGTATGTAACTGAGTCTTTGTGATTGATGTAAAAATGGAAGTGTGTGAGTACGTGCCGTGAAGACTGGGCTGAAGGATTTGGAAGAAATTACAAATTGTACGATTGTTTTTGTTATGATTTTTTTTTGTTAAGCCTGTTGAACACGATTTGTAGGACTATATCGCTGTAGCTCCACAATACTTCCCTCAAAATGGTATATTTACACATTTTTGGCCTTTTTACACATATTGTTCTTCCTGCTGTTTGGATATTGCACTCGTCAACTGTGGTTTTATAAGTATTGTAATAACAGTTTTCCAGATACACTTGCTTTTAGAGACCATTATGAAAAACAGCAAGTTCTTATTCTTTGTCTATTTATTACGTTAAGTTAAGCACCCTGCAGTTTGACAATGTATTCTCTCGCCGAGGAAGTCAGTTTTGATTAATGTGCTTTTTCTTGTGAGCTTTCATGCCAGCGTAGCATAGACTGCCAATGACCTAAAACATGGTTCTTGGAAGGCTCTTATAATCATGCCAAACATATTGAAGCATGACATGATGAGAAAGACTTACAGGAAACTCCTCCAGGAAAGTCAATCCCACATGCAAGAAACAGTTAGAATTAAAGGGATGACATCACACTTTTTGATGAGTAATATCATGCTCTTTCTGGACATTCACAACTGGATTACAGACTAATTAATTTCCAGTGAATCTCCCATTCTCATTTAACCCCACATAGTTAATTTTCAGCCGCTTATTGGTCTTGGCAGGTTATGCTTCTTTGTTTCAGTGTGGTAATCATACACCAGTCAGAACCTCACACCCTGGGCTGTGTAATGGCTTTCCACAGCGTCATCAAGGTCATATCCATGGTTATGGTTATCGCAGGTTCAACAAGCAAACAAAGGCTCTTGACACATTGCCAGCAATTATTCTCTGTGTTACTGAGACTCAGTGCTCCCACCCAGCATTAGCTTCTCTGTGGGATTCACATGCATGAGGAAAAGATTGGAAGTAATGTTTTTTTTTCACAGCTTTATGACTTTTTCTAGAATTACAAGAGTTTATAATTATCTAATTTTAAAGTGACTGTGGTCATTTTAATATGTGTATGCAGACCAGAAGCTGGGAGTTTTGCCATCCTGGGTCAAACTGTGTAACTATTAAAGTCAAGAACCTCCAACGTTAGATTTGTCATTGATTTCAGCCAGGATGATGATACAAGAGAATACTCTACGGCATAAATGTTAATGCATCACGTATAGTGCTATACATATAACCTTCACACACCTTCATTATTTTCTTTGCGGTCTCTCGTTCAAACAAACAGAAAAACATGAGCGCCCACAGTGAAACCACACTGTAGCACACACTCAGGCCTCAGCGTGCCACAGGATGAATCTTTGTGACATGAGGCTGTCATTTGCTAACCGCGCTATCTGTTAGCAATTAACTTTGTCACTGCATGTGGAGCAGCCCCCTTATGGAAACTGTGTGTCTGTTTGGATTGCCCAACAACCAGTAAAGTTGCTTTCCACACCATCACCATTAAATCCTTCTTGGTCTTGATCTTATGTGACCTCATCACAAATGAGCACCATTTTTCACCATTGCAACTTTTATAGTGTCAGAGAAACAAAGAACATCCCTTTTTGTTGTTTTGATCAAATTCCACAAATATCTGCTGCAAAAAAAGTGGTCTAGCAGGTGAAAATGGAATTGATTTCTTACCAAACGATCTCATATGAAGTTTCCAGCAAAGTTTGATCATTTTGTTGAATTTATTGTCTTTTTGTTCCCCTTCCACACCCATAGTGGTTTAGAAACCACTTCACAATTATTCACCAAAGTTTCAGTTCCATCTTCTGCCTCTGCCAAGATAACACTTTATTATCCCATGGATAAGTCCTTTTTTTAAGACAGACTTCATCTGTTATTTTTGACTTGTATTGTCATTATATCCAACAACATGAAGAGAGTAGAAGTGAATCACTCAGGTGTTGTTACCAATGGTTTCATGTGGTTTTGAATGAAGACTAAAATAAAATGTTTGTGTGGTATTTAAAGCCCCTTGCCCATGCCATAGAGTAAAACATACTGTAGATCTCTGAGTTAAACCATTACATCACTTTACATCTGCAGTGTATATATAGCAGATTATAAATATGTGGAGCACGTAACTCTGCCTACTTACATTTCCTTGCAGGCAGGAATGCTTTGTCCTCTAGTGACGACCTCAGTCTTGCCATTGTAGCACTTTGCATACCATTAAATGTGTGTGTGTGGGTGTGTGTATTAGTGTGTGTGCGTGATTCATGCACTACTCATGGTCTGACCCTGAGGTGGTATAACTCACTCTTGCTTGTGTGTGTTTTGGGGGTGCATGACATTCGGTCCACTATGACACAGCCCAGGCACAAACCCAAGACACACACACACACACACACACACACACACACACACACACACACACACACACACACACACACACACACACACACACATACATACACACACACACACACACATACCATGTATACATCACTTCAAGGGACATTACATTGACTGACATGCATTTCCTGGAGACTTATCCTAACCGTAACCATAACCAACACATGCCTAACCCTTACCCTTAACCTTACCCTTACCCTAACCCTAAACCTAACCAAGTCTTCACCCTAAAATTAATGATTCCCCTCATGACCTCCATTTTGTCCCCATAAGGGAGGCGAGTCCCCACACGTGACTATGTAAACAGATTTAGGTCCCCACAAGTATAGTAATGCTAGGACACACACACACACACACACACACACACACACACACACACACACACACACACACACACACACACACACACACACACACACACCACATCATAAATGCGTTCTCACCAGGGAGGTTGTGCAGATTAGTTTGGGGTAAACTATAACCTCTAGTTAGTGAATGTCAACAATGGAATTGAATCCGTTACATTTATGCTTTTGTCTTTTTTAAAAAACTCCATCTGCAATTTTCCTTACAATAATTCCTGCTCAATATTGTGGTTTATGTTCGATTTCCAACATTGCATCGCATCAATAAAGTTACTTTACTTTCTCCGTAATTCAAGTACACATTACACATTTCCCACAAGGCCCCTGACCTCTGAGTTTACCGGAACTGAGTCAGGGACATTTGGGCGGTCAGAGGCTGTAAATTAGGAATTCCACATCTGAACCACACGACTCAGCTATTAGTGCTTGATGGAGCGTGAACTTGTGTGCCTTTGCTCTTAAAATACTCTTCCCAAGTTAGTAAAACTGCTTGTCTTGCACAAACTGATATTTTTCTCTCTTTCTGGGTGCTGTTTATCATTCCAGGCAATCATATCCTAATTTATCTAAGATTACTTATGTCTGTAAGAGAAGTAAGTTTTCCAAAAACAATACATCTCAATGCACAGCTGTCAATGTAATAACAAGATGGTGTGGGGTCGAAGAAAGGTATCCACGTAGAAACTTGGATGACAAGACAAAGATGAATCACTGACATGTTGGGTGTTCATTAACTTGAAAATCTTCCTAAATGCTCTGTTCCCTGTGTGGTTATGGGTACAGGTAGTCATTTTAGCCTTTTAGCTCTTTGGCATGTTACAAAGTGCTGGAATCCATCCTACGTTGTTAGGATTTTTGAGATTTCTTTTTTGTTGTTGTATCTGTTTCTCAATTAAACAATTCATGTGTCAAACAACATATGAATCTTCAACTACAAAAATCAAGTCATCAATATTTTAAAGCAGAAATATATGTGCCAGCCTTTCCTTTTTCATTATTTTCTGTTTTTTGTCTATATTATACAATTAAAATGAGTTTTTCTTGATTGTTGGAAAAAAGCAATCTTAAAATCTCCATTTTTTTTATCATTTATATACAATATAATTAATCAAGTAAATAATCAGAACTTTATTCAATTCATTCAATAAGGAAAATAGTTGTTGCTGTTCTTGTAGGTGCTTCTCTTGTCTTTGCAATTTCAGCCAGGTACTCTTGCCAGCTGCCGACAGCTGTTGCCGCTGCTAGATTTATAAATCTTACTCAAGGCATTGTAAACAGGAAATGAATACTGAGTAACTATTGTGCTTTTTCAATTTGCAACAGAGGCCAATCAAACTCTTAGTTAGGCGGTAGTAAAATGTCATAGACTATTGCTTAAAATTCCTCCTAAAAACAATGTTACAGCAATTGCATCCAGCTGCCGAAAATCTCCTCACTTTAAATTGTGAATAAATAATATGGAAATGGGATATGGAAAACGAATCCACGTCATAGCTTCACAGCACATTGGGTGTACAGAGAAGAACGATGACCTGATGACAAATGTTGGTATTTTATTACATATTAGTTTTTTTGCTGTCAGAGTATCCTTCTTTGCAGCTTGCTGCCATATGATAGGGGCTGTTTCACTGTGGACATCTGTGTGACAATGGAATTTAATGGGTCTTTTCACATTATTTGTGTCAGCCAAAACCAACTATCAGAGGCAGGCCTGGAAATAGCCACGACATTTGTGTGTGTAATAATGGAAAATTGTTATCAGATGTTGCTTAGTGTGCGGGTATGTGTGTGTTCCCGTATTACCAGTTCCTACTCCCGCCTTTGCCTTATT
Organism: Harpagifer antarcticus; assembly: GCA_902827135.1. Classification (NCBI taxonomy): domain Eukaryota; kingdom Metazoa; phylum Chordata; class Actinopteri; order Perciformes; family Harpagiferidae; genus Harpagifer; species Harpagifer antarcticus. The sequence continues at coordinate 5,529,943 of CADEHL010000091.1, forward strand.
TGATGGCTTTAAATATCCACAGACCTTTAAGTGGGTTTCTGGAATAAGAAATCACAGAAAGAAACCTGCTTACTGTCCAGGGGCTCAAAGATAATCTTCCAAATTAAAGCGATGTGGACTTATGCATCAATACAGGCCAAGTGAGAAATCAGAGAAAGCTTAAAGAACTTATTGAGCAAATGTTTGTAAATGAATCTAACATTACACAGAGACAGGTTCAAAGTTCCTTCATGCAAACTCTGTTAGCTTACTTACATTTCCACCAGATATTCAGGCTGATGCAATTGCTGATTGAACGCAAATCGTTTTTTACTGAATTTCAAAGACCAGGCGTGTAAAAAAAGTTCCAGTTCTTTCCAGACATTTCACCGCCTTCAAACTCTGAGTGGCTTCACACTTCTGAGTGTCGCTGCTGGCTTTTGAAAATGTAAACCTAGAGTGCTGCCCAAGGCAATATCACATACATCAAAAGAGAGCTGCTTTTTGTTGTATTTGGCCACTGTGTTGACACTCCCACGCTAATACTCTTTTCTTGTTTTTATTTCTTCCTGACAGTTTGACACCACTTATAACGGCTCTTTCTTTTTCTTTTTCTTGTGTGTGTGTGTGTGTGTGTGTGTGTGTGTGTGTGTGTGTGTGTGTGTGTGTGTGTGTGTGTGTGTGTGATTCCTGTAGGTAACACCAGGCAGCAAGGCGGCTCAGGGCGACCTGTGTCCAGGCGACACCATCTTGGCCATCAATGGCGACAGCACAGAGCTCATGTCACACATGGAGGCTCAGAACAGGATCAAAACCTGCACTCAGCAGCTCACACTCAATATCAGGTAACACAAGACTGTCCTTAGAGAGCATTTGTCATCTGATGAAACCCTTATACCAACCTACAGAATGTGTACATTTCATCATGATGTTGCTGTTGCACCACAAACCCCCTTATGCTGGCAGTAGACATGGATCCATATAGGCGCAAAAAGCTTCTACTTTTATACCTCAGTTTGAATCATAATGATCAACATCTTTGATTTGCTACAATAGCCCCTGTTTCCATTACACAATTAAATTGTCTGAACTGCCTGCATTGCATTATGGGTAAATAATATTTAACATGAAAAAATAATGTGTGGAGTAAAAATCTGAACTGACAATGCTCCCACAGTCAATTGTTGTAATAATCATACGGAAGGCCACACACATACCAATAATGATGTATTTAGTTTACTATGTGACAAGCATGTAGTCTACTGTGTGTCTAATGTAATTGCTTGCAGACGTGTAATTTAAAGGCGCTTGCTTCTTTAGAATATGTGACAAACTGTACATGAAGCCAGTTTTCCACAGATGAAGACTGATGGGAATGTTGACGTTCAGAATAATTGGAAATCAGTAAATGATTCCAACATTAGTCACTGAGTCAACGGTCGTCCCTTTTTTGTCAGCAGTGGCTGCTTTTGGTTTTAGTTTTGAAGCTCATTAACTGCAATTTTTGGGAAAAACGTTTTTGTGACCAAGGTGATTTACTGCCTGTGGTCCAGGAACACATTGTTTCTATTTCGGGTCGATTGCTCAGCTTGGTACAGTGGAGTCATACGGACAGATGACAGGTTTACGACGGTTTAATGGAATCACTCTCTGCTCCTATAGAGCGCTGTCAAAGTAAATGAGGCTTGCGCATACAGTGAGTCACACAGTGACCTTTTGAAATGGACTTCACAGGTCGATGTTGCTCATTTTGCCAGGACATGAGGCTGGAAAATTAACTCTTCAAAATATTTCTTAGGCTATGTAAGGATGGATGATTCGGCCTAAAACGAAGGACAGAAGCAACATGTTTCTGTCAACAGGAAATCATCCATCTAAACAGTTAATGACAGAGAGAGGGGAGGGGGGATAACCAAGGAAAAACTGAAATGTCAGTTGCTTCCCACATTTCTATTAGATGGTTAGTGTAGCCAGCCTACTGGAAAGTGCAGAGCAAATCTGGCAACCTCTGAATCCCGTCCTCTCAGATGAAGAACACTGTGTGGTTTAGCCAAATGGTGCCTCAGCTCTCTCCTTTTAGGGCAGCAGACAACACAGTCTCTTTCCTGTAACGGTTATGAGCACCATGTTGACTTGCAGATGCGGTGGAAATAAGAATAAATCCCGGAGTAATCTGACCTGTCGGATAAGCAAAGCTTCACACATGCTGCAGGAACCTACATTCAGACAGAGAAGCACTTTTCTCTCTCTCCTTTCTTTCCACTGTGTTTGTGCTTTATAGTATGCACTCTAGCATGCAACAGACGTCCCTTTCCCCACAGACTGTAGTAGAAGCCATCCATCCATATATCAAGCTGAGCGTTAAGTGGTTTATCCACATAGGGATGGTTAATTTATTTAAGGATACATGAAGTAGTATTCAGCGCAAAGATTGGGGAAGCTCTTCTGCAGCTGCATGACCACAAAAAAAGGAACTCCCTCACATAACCCCTTGCACCTTAACTTCGGCTTCAATCTTCCTTTTAGAGGTCAACATTGTTGGAGACATTACAGCATGTAATTTAGTGTGATTAAATAAAATAACCACAAGTAAACCACCAGACAGTCATGTTGTTCATCAACCCCCCTTAATTTCCCATCGAAACTGATGAGATAGCAACACAGCAGATGCAAAACAAGGTTATCTGCTGGTATGTGACCTTTCCACAGTTTATTGCTTGAATAATTACAGTCTGAACTGCCCTGCTGCTGGACAGGAGCAGGGTAAGGAGTGTCTGAGAGATAGGCATGCACCTTTGGCTCCAGAGCGCTGAGCTGAAATGAACTGCTGGTGAAGGGCAGGGCAACAGGGGTTCAAGGAGAAGAAAAACAAGACTTTAAAAAATGGATATGACGTTTTAGACTAGCAGACAGATTGGAGTTGAATAAAGGCATGGCTTGAAGGTGTGGATTATGAGAAAAGACAAAAACAACAATGGTGGAAAGAGAGCAAGACAAAGAGAAGTCGAAGCCAAATAGAGGAACGGTAAACCAGAGTGACTAAGTGAGAAATCCACATGGCCTCTTCTCTGCCTCGACTGCTGGTTTAATGCCAACATTTTCTGCTGGGTACATTGCTGGAAATTCAATTACCCAGACAACACAGTGAAGCAATAGTTGAATTTCTTTCCCTGAGATAGGGGACTTGCATCACAACAAGTCATAAAGTGAATATTAATAGAATATCCCTACCGGACACTATGAAAACACAAGATAAAGAAACAAGACTTTCTCACACACACTTCAAGTCAAATATACATTTCAGGCTGTTTATAGGTTCAAACTCATTCCAATTCTGTTCAATCCATAGCCTGGGGATTAAAGTGTTACATTGGGTGTCTTTAACATCCAGTGTGAGGTAGCTTTTGGCAGGAATAAAGCTGCACAGGAAGTTGAGATAATAAACGGCAACGGTCACTATGACAAGGCAGACAAACAAAAGCCACCCTAATAAACTCAACCTTCACCAACAGGATGAAATAGGTCATGGTTTTGGCCTCTACTTATTAACCACTAAATCACGATTCAAATATTGAAATAAAAACAGCACAATACAAAGCAACTCTAAGGTAGGTTTTCACATTTTCAAAACCTTGAAAATGTTCCCTCATTAAGGCAGTATGTTCTCCATTTAAACATTAAAATCCATAGAATGGGGATCTCCTATTCGTTTGAAAAATACGAGTACTTAGGTTATTTATTGAAGGACATTGGTTTTATTGGAAACACCCCTCAGTTGTGGAAATAATTTAGTAAACTAAAAGAGAAAAAAAGTTGGGAGTGACTCAAAGAACTCATGTTGACTCACTAGAAAATAATATTTTAGAGTCACCACTTCTCAGCCCTCCATTAAAAGCGTAGGCCATAAAGCACTCAAAACAGACGCAGAGTCGTAGAGAGGGGGAAACGGGAGACCTATAATTTTGTGTTGCTGCAGTGCCGATATATGAGTCTACATGTCTGCTGAGAACCAAAATTACAGTATACTGGCTGCATCTGAGCTTGAGGTCTTGTATAACACAATAATGTTCCTTTGTAATGTCTTTGCATTTATTACTTCACAACCCCCATTTTTTCATAACTCCTATTACCGGGCATTTTGAAAAGTGCTCCACATCTGAAGTTGGAGCCCAAGGAAGCTCTTGAAAGCTAAATTTGAAAAAAAGAAGCTTCATTAAAATAAAGCCCTGCAGCTGTAGTTTTTTCCCCATGAATGCGGTCATTTGAGGAACATTTCACCTTTCAAATTATCATATACTGTCATAAATGTCAGTTCTTCCGGATTTTCTTATTTTTGTGTAATTTACAGGCAATTATTTCTACTGACTTTGATGTCGCCTGTCCTTTCCTTCTTGCGCCACTATGATGTTGACTTTTGTGGTTATTACATGCAAAACAAAGGACATTTAGTTCTCAAAGACCATTCTTCCAAAATAAATGCGTTTTTATTTTTGCGTTGGTGTTCCTTCCATGATTATAGAGAGGTCTCTATCTGCCACCAGAGTTCAGTTTTGTTGAAGTTTGGTGGCGAAGAAGGCCATAGCAAATGATCGTATCATAGTCAGACTTTCATCTATCCATGTACCGCCAAAGAAGACAATTGATGCAGAAAATGGAAAGTATGTTACATTAAACAATGACTCTTGTATTCTTGGTCTGTAAATACAGCAACCAAGTTACGAGAAGGATTAGAAGATAAAGGAAACGCGTTAATTGGGGAAAAAACAGAGAAAGAAAGACAAGGAGAGGCAAATAGAAAGAAAGTGCTCTGAGGTCACCGCCGCTTTACCACAGCTTTCCATTTCCATCAGGCCTTTCTACTGATCCAGGCCTGTCAATGCTCCACTGTGAGGTGAAACACCCTTGCTAGTTTCTGTAAGTTCTTGGCTTCAGTTATTAAATAGAGCTGTGTCATCTCGCTGAGAAGGAAAAATGTCCGCCACCCCCACCACAGACACGTACACTATCCAAGTTCACTGTAATGTCAGAGGACCCGGACAGACACACAATGGACTGTGTCATGTCTGCTTTGCTTGGCCTTTATTTACTTGGACCTAAACTTAGTCTTTGAGCATGTGAACCAGCTGTGGTAGAAACCTTTTCTCCCCTATTTCCTCCTTGTTGTTCTTTTCATGCTCATCCTTTGATTTCTCCATCAACCATTCTTCCATGATTTGTCCAAACCGAATTCCTTCACTAATGCATAATGTCTTATTTATATCTCCCTTCATCTCGCTCTCTTCCAACCTGCCTTCACCTCCCTGCTGTTTCCCTACGTTTGCCAGAGCCTATTGGAGAAGGCCATGTGGTTTAGAGGCCTGAGAGACAGATGATGGCGGTTTGGATGTGTTTCCACCGCTGGTCAGGCAGTTCGGAAAGCATCATGCTGGGGTGGCAAGTTAAATGTGCTGAGAAATGAGTCATGTTGTCTGAGCTGTGTGTGTTACTCTGGCTGGGTGTCTTGTTCATATGAAGGAAGGACACCCTGCTGTGTTTGTTTCAGCTTAACTCACTGTTGAAAGGAAAATGTAGGATTAGCTTCAGGTCAGCTGGAGATGCAGATGGTTATAGTTAAAAGGGCCAGTTCACCCCAAATAACACAGAAACATGTTAACACAGATATATAGTTTTGCTGCTAATCCAGTTATTGGAGTCATTTGTGCCACTCAAAACACTGACAATGACATTTAGAAAAAAGCAGCTTTCAGAAACGATTTCCTGGTTAGTCGGGATAGGACCTTTTTGTATCGAAATGTATGCTTTCTACTGAAAAAGAATGCACGTAAAAAAATATACATGAACATCCATTTTATTGGGGCCACAGAAGAACAAGAAAATTGTAATAGGAAACTAGCCGTTTTTGTGTTTAAATCAACATTTGCATTAGGTCATTTGGATTTAAATGAATCATTACGAATCATAGCAAAACAAAGGCAGAGCATAATGTGAAATCAGAGAAAACAAGCCGAGAAAAGACCTCTGAAGACTTGCCCCTGCTGCCTTTCTTCGACTCTCAGACCTGTTACTCACAGTTGAGGAATTATGCACGAGGCTGCATGGGACCAAAGGAACACAGGACTCCAGCGGCGATGAAGACAAAAAGAAATACACACATTCACAGCGCTCCACTAAAAGCTTCGCTGGATTCCCCTTCATCATCCCTTCATCGCATCATTCCTCTCACGCTCTACCAAGGTCTCTTTCTTTTGTGGTGAACCATCAATAGAGTTTGAGAGGCTGTGAGGATGGGGGAGACAACAAACCTCCCTCTTGCTCACTTGCATCGATCTTGTCATTTCCCAGATGGCGATCTTTTCAAGTGACACCCCAAAAGTGTTCAGATCAGACCCCCATCCTCTTTAAAAGGAGATTATCTACCTTCAATCTCAGGGGAGAAAACATTTAGACTCTTCTCACATAACAAAATAACAAAGGAACTTCTCCAGTGTTGGTAACGTATAATAGAAAACCATATTTTTTCTGATGGGTTTTACAGAGCGAGACATCCGGGCAAGACTCTTCGGTGAACCCTGAAATGTTCCGTGATCAGCCGCATCTTAATTTGAGGGCATTTTGTTTTATAGCCTTGTCTCATGCTCCTCCTCGAATATGGTGATCCTCTGCAGCCAAAGTAAACTCGTCCACCACTTTAAAAGCCATATATCCCCGATCAGGAAATTAAACCTGACGGGGGGAGGTCAGGCAAGGGAAAATATGACCATAGGAAAGGATAGGAAAGTGGTTCTGATGACCTGAGACTTTCTATGTTCTCTTCCGTCTCTGCATGTGTTGTTTTTCTTTGTTTCCCCTTGATTGTGTCTATTTTCCTGTTCTTATTCAGACTTCTGACATTGGTAGTTTTTTTCCTTTCTTTTTATAATCCTAACAGTACTTTTATGGCCAATATTATGTGATCTTTTAAATCATGTCCTTGAAGTTCCTTATGATGATAACTGTGACCATTTGAAAACAAAAACCAAGTAAATTAACAATATGAGAACATGTGGATCTATATTTCAGAAACGTGTGGTCTATGAGTTTTCTTTGTCTTCCACTTTTCTTTCCATTTATCTGTATTCAATAATGTTCAAATCTAAACTATACAGTTCAAAGCAGATGCTGGATGAAAATCAAAGACAACACTTAAGGAATGAGCCTGGAACTACTCATTCCTATCCTATTTATCATTTTGAAAATGTATTAAGAAAGTGCACCTAAACAGAGGAGGTAGAAGTAAATATGGGAAATTGATCATTCAATTCGAAAAAAGCTAGGAGGGTGTTTTATGGCTCAGGCTCGATTTTCACCTTGGATCTTATAAAAACAGACAGAGGAAATTAAAAAGCAAAGAAGAGAAGAAAAAAAAAGTTAGTGATGATCCACGGGTTGATGAATGTAAAGCAACAGCTGGATCCTGATTCCTCACATACTGACTCAATACGTAACAACACGCTAAAGCAGTAAACAAAAAAACAATACAGTTCATTGTCCTTATCCAAAATGGTGTGAAGAAAATGTTTCTTTGCTGTACTAATGCTACATTACATTTAAAATACTTGATTATGTCCATTGCTCAATATTTACAGTGTGACATCCAGTTGTAAACACAGCCTTATAACTGAAATTGCAGCCAAGAGGCTTAGCAGTCACGTAGCAAGTGGAATTAATCATAACAACATTACTGACATCCATCTTCAGAATGACCTAATGAATGCAACAGTGTAACACTGTAAATCCCAAGCTGATCTGCCTCTCACAGTTTCCACCAATGCGTATCCATTTAAATCTCCATTTAGATGGATGAATGCAAAAATTCCATGTTTTCTGTTTCGCACTTCTGAAATGTCAATTCAAATAGGCCATTTAATACTGAGCATTTACTCGTTTCAATGGGCTGTTTGTGCGGTAACTATCGAAACCAAACAATCTGAGAACATATCGGTTTTCTGGCGTTGGAGGGGCATGTCAGCCCACGCAGTCTGCCAGACACTCGTCGCCTCATAAGAGTGTCCTTGATAGCAACACCTCCGTGGTTCATATCTGAAGCATTGCCTCAGCTCAGCCAACGCTGTGCCAGCTGCAGCCTGATGACCTCACCTCTTCAGACGTCAATCCACCCTCACTGTGGGGTCCATGGATCCATGCAACACACTCACAGTTAATATTCATGTCCTGTGGGTGGAAGTGTGAAAGAATAGAGGGTAGATGCAGTGTCCTTTAGTTGATCTGCATGATGTCCTGGTGTTACTCTTTTGGAAGTTGGATGCTTTCCCACTGCTGAGCCAACACCATGGATACAAAAGCCACCCAACCCGTCGAACCAAAGAATTCCCCTCAGATCTTTTTTGTTGATATGGCATGTAGACTGCCATTACTTTAACACATAACTTGAAAGTGAAAACGTATTGCAAGTGAAGCGTTGAGTGATACCACTGAAGATGTATTGCAATGTTTTATCAGCATGGGAAATGTGTTCCACTCTATTAATTTCATCAAAACATAGAATTATCTGGAAATAAAAGATGTTGGTCCCTGCTTATGAATGCACACTTGGCCCATTCAGCAGTGCTGTAAATAATGTTTTATCATTTCCGCCAGTCAGTACGTCATGTCGTTTCTTGTAGGGAAATGCAACTGGAGTCAATCACTTGTAATCCGAACAGAAGGGGGGAAGCTTTAGATACTAGTAATTCAGTTATCACTCCTTTTGAAAAATCATGGACCAAAATGCAATGTGTTTTTCCAATCATTTGATAGTTCGTACCATTGAGTTATGATGTGATGAGGATTTTATCTTTGTACCAGTGGGAGGAGGCCAGAATGAGCTGTATCCCATTCCTAATGTGAATACCTGCCAAATGTACAAATCCAAATTCACACACACACACACATCCATACACTTTAAAATGGAAATACGAGTGCAGTATATGATTTTTTTTATCTGCAGAGTTGTCTTTTCTGCACATAAAGGGTACAGCAGTTAGCAGGATATCATGTAACGTGAAATTAATATCTTGCATCTCAATACAATTCGATCATCAAACGACTGTGAAGCCAAAGTCATTATATTTCCCAGCTTAATGTCATTCTTTAAGTATTTAAGTTAAATGTGTCTTTCTTAGCATTCCCTTTTTGTCCAGTTTCCTTTCAAACATTCCCACTCAGAAATAATGACACTTTATACACTGGATATTCTGTGGAAAGGAAAATTCATACTTTTCAGCATAAACGACTGAATGCCTCAACACTTGGGTGTTGGATGGCAGAACACTTATCTGACTCTCTCTTTCTCTCATGGGTATTGTCTTTCAGGTCTGGATCGGGAGAGAGAGTGTGGTCGCCAACAGTTAGTGAAGATGGCAAGACAAGCCCTTACATGGAGCCCGACTCACAGGTAAACACTGTTTACTTTGGATTTATAAAAACACAAATAACAATGGTTGCTTCACATTTATATTCACCCCCACTTGGATGCTATCAAAACCCATCTGCTTTTTGTGTGCTGAGTTTCAGGGCTCAGATGAAAACATGTTAAATTACTCATCAGACCAAAGAAAGACACAGAAAGAACCTGCACATTAGTTAAGATGGTGACGTCTTTAGTTGGATTTGTCACTTTTTTTATAGGTTTGATTATCTCTTGCCTTGTGGGGAGACACATCATGTAAAATATATATTTGAAACATACAGAGATGGGTTGCTGGTTCTTGTTGTGATATATTATATTTAAAGTAAGGATTAAGGTTAGGGTTGGTTAGGGTTAGGTCCTATGAACAGGATCTTACACTGTAACTATTCATGAAATATCAGCTACAGCAAATTATTCGATTATATTCTACGTGTTTTACTTACCTATGCATGTTTGATGCTGCTCAAAAGCATATCTACTAACCAACCAGTTTCAAACGCTATAGGTAACTTCTTGTGTCGCACACATTTCACTGGTTTGATTTATTTTGAACATGGTTTTAAGCCTTCAAAATCTACTGCTTAAGGGTCCTTTGCTACGTACTAAATCAGCCACGAGAGGATAAATCAGATCATGGGTCATAACTTTAAAGTACAGGTCTGTGTCTGTGTGTGAGACTCAAGTCCTCCCAATCTGTTTATACCACAAACAGAATCCATGGAAACAGCCACAACACTGGATCCTTAAATTACATGTACGCTATTATTCACATGATATAAATGAGATAATGCGTCCCACTGTTCACTGGAATGGTTTTGAAATAGTATCTTGATTGTTCTTCAATCGTACGAGCTGCCAAATGAACGTCAAAGGCATGATGAACTCTAGCAGATGATCTTTCCCAAGTTTTCCAGTGCTGGCAAGCCAACAGGTTGTTTGAGCACAGAGAGAATAGGAGGTGTGTGTGTGTGTGAGAAGACTTTGTGACTGAAACAGACAAACAATGAGCATATTGTAGCTCCAACATGCGGGTGTCCATTTGTCATGTATTGTATTGTGGAAGTTGTGAAGTCTGGACTGACGTGTCTCTCAGCCCTCTCTGTGGCGGGGTCTCCTTGTCTGCAAAAGGGTGGAACAGACACACAAAGAGCAAAGCGAAATCCATCTGTCCACTCATCAATGGGAGTTTTGATGCCTTGCTTACAGGAAAGTATTGTTTTCAGTGGCAGAGATGAAAGTCAAAGAAGCTTTAGCATATGCAATTCATCTTTGTAGAATTCCCATCAAACGATATCTCACTCGCACACTATTGTATATTTTGTACTATATAGCCACAGAAATGACACGTTTCCTATTGTGATTAAAAGAAGAACAAACTAACCCGATAACATGTTACCAAAAATTAGAATTGAATAAAATATTTTCTCGGCTCCCCAGAAACAAAAAGAGAAGAAGATGTGTGTCATTTGAGCTATGAATTCATATGTTGATACATTTAACAGTAACTCTGCTCCAGTCTTCATCTCATAATCTCAGCACCAGCTCTGGTCTTGCTTTGATTAACACAAGGAAATAACAAACTTGTGAGAGAAATTAACCATCAGCTCAACTATTTATACAAATACTGAAGTGCACGACAGGAGGACTTTTTGTTCGGGTGCGCTAGAGGAGTAATTCTGTCTCTCAGGCACTTTTCTCTAGGTCTGGCCTACTGTATCTCTGTAACATCTTATCCAGTCCTTCCTTCTCCCTCATTGAAGCCTTCAAAATGTTCCCTAAAGTCTCTTTTAATGAAACAAACCTGGACAACTGGAAACCGCAGAGTCGGAGCCATTTTATCGCCACGCTCAGGTGGATTCTTCTGTGCATGAAGAGAGGAAACATCCGCTCCCCGGGGTCGCATAAAAGACCAAGGCTCTCTTTTTCTTTCTCTACTCTGACACATAACAATGCCAATTGTTCCTCAATGGAAACAATATATGCACCGGGGCCTCTCTCACGCCGGATGAACCATCTCCAAACTGAACTATGTGAAACGGTTAGCCCACAGTGACTTCATGATGAGCCAGTTTTGGGCAGCCTAGGCAAACATTTACTGAATCAAATCACTGTATGAGTGAAATTTGTTGTTTGTTATGCTGGCCTGAAGGTTTGTTTGTCCGTCATCCACTCTCTGATTCAATAGGCGCATTCACACTGCGGTACTTTTCCCACAAAGGTTCATGCGAACTTAGTTCATGAGAACTCTTTTATCGCGTTCACACCAAAAAGAGCCGGTACTAAAATTAGTTCATGAGAACCTTTTTACCCCCTCGAAAGTCCCTGCTAGAGAGCAGGGACTTTCGAGGGGCTCTTTTGTGAGAAAAGAGCTATATTTCTGATTGGCTGGGCGGATTGCAAACCACGCCCCGTAAAACTTCTAAAAAGTTTTGTGAAGCCGCCATTTTATTATCCTCGCATTAGCATTATTAGCATTAGCATTAGCCCAGCGCAGAAACGCAGAGAGACTAACTTATGGCAACACAAAATAAAACATGGGAGCGGTGGAGATGAGGAGGTGTCGGCGTTCTGGCGATTTACTCGGAAGGCTTCAGTAGAAGCTGCTGGGAGTCCCAGCAGCTTCTACTGAAGCCAGTCCCCAACTCCGGGGACTTCCGGCCGGGGATTCCGGGCGGCAGTATACGCCGTGAAGTTGTTTGTAGCCTGCCAGTAAACCCAAAGCAGAAGAAGAAGAAATGACGTCAGCGGCTTCATTTGCCTAATCCACCCCCAGGGACTTTTTCCGGTGTGAACGCGATCTGTACTTAGTTCATGAGAACTAAAGAGTTCGCATGAACTAAGTTCGCATGAACCTTTGTGGGAAAAGTACTGCGGTGTGAATGCGCCTAATATGCTTCGGCTAGCAGGGTGAGAACTGAGTCACACCAGGGCTTATAGCTATAAAGAAAATAATTCTACTTGAAAATGACCACACATTGTTTTTGGCCTACACAGGCATTTATTGGTGTTTTTCGTCTCTAGATTGACTCCATTATCTAAGAACATTGCAATATTTTTCTACATCAGAATGCTACCACTAGAGCCCAATAAGCAGCTCCTGAGTAGTAATGAACCCAATGACGCCAGTCTTCAGGACATTCTCTTTTTTTTATCATTTCCCTTTAAATTTTTTATTCATTGACTGGAAATTCCAGTCTCACTTGTGGGAATAAGCTTCTGAGCAGGAAGTGTCACATGGAAGCTATGAGGTGTTTCCTTTCACCTCGGGAACAGGGTAGACTCTAATAAAAGACTGAGGGAACTGCATACATTACAAGTGTATGACTCTATGACTTGACTTGATGCAAGTGTTTTTGCTTTAGGGTGTTCAACGTGTTGAACACCCTAAAGGGTATTCAGTGCAACTGTATGATGTGTTTCCAAAGAACTTCCCTCATGCCTTTGAGCACAGACTACTGGATGTGACACACAACTTTCCTGAAATAGAAATAATTTGATAACGGAGGGTGGGAGGTTGAGATAAATAATGATGATGTGTCGCACAGTAAGTAAAAAAGTAAGGGTATGTGTTGGTTCTGCATCACTTCTTTGGCTGTGAGAGTTGTGTCAAGGCCTTGTTAAGTAGCCCCTGACCTCATCTGTTTCTGATTGTTCATCTGATATTTTCTTCAGCGGCATTAAAGTGTTAGCGGAATTATCACTTCAAGATGGAAGTTACATCAGTTTTTGCGAGATGACCGTGATGAAATAATGTCTCGTGGCTTTAGCACATATACTGTTGAAACATAATCTGCCGAAACCTTCATAATCTCATCACCTCATCGTCTTAAATTGGAACTTTTTTCCGATGAGAAAGACCGATTTGGTAAGAAAATGCCTCTATGCCTTGTGAATGGTTATCTCATTGTACATCTTTCTGTCCTACTCCTGGAGCAGTTTTATTCAGAAGTAAAACGATACCACCACTTACTGCCATTTCAGGTTTTTTAAGAAATGCCTTCCATTTAATTAAATGGCAGTTTCAAGTAGGTAGTAATGGCCTTTTGGTCCAATTTAAGGCCAAACTGCATTTTTTTGTTTATCAGAATGCCATTCATTTCCGCTACCCTATTATTAAAGTGATAGCTATTGTGGTGGAGCACTATGGCCCTGTGGAAAGAATGAGGCCTCACAATGCGGAAACTAAGAGGTCTGGATCACACCAGATGTAGCCCTGGAGCTGGCAGCTCAAGGCAAATTCTGGAAGCTAGCTTTAATACGAGCTGACAGATGGAGTCCTCGCATGACTTATAGACCGTAATTCCTTCACTGCTTGGAATTCAATTTTACTTCAGATAAAAAATGTGTGCATGATACAAAATAGTTTTATGAATGGAACAAGGCAGTTACTTTCCAATATCTGTCATTCAGAATAATTTGCCTTTTTTAAAAACACAAAATAGTACAAAGTTGTAAACCTTTCGTAATTTTCTAAGATGCATATTTATGGATAGGAATGACCAATAGTGAATAAGGCCAGTTAGAACGATAGAGTTTGTACAAAACTGGATAAACACCATAAAGACCATTAATACAAAAACAATATGGGGCCATTATAGAGTATTCTCATTGGTTGCAAAAATATGTTTACTAGGTCCACTGCTTCTCAATCCCCTGCCAGGGAATCTCATACTCGTCATTCACACAGCAGGCCTTTAGATCACAGACCTCTGACCCCACTTATTTGGTTGTTTGTGTTCACTAATCAGCCAGTAATCCCCAGAAATGTCCAAATCAGTCTTTTGATTTTCCTAATGGAGCCCTCTCTGCTCTGCTTGGCTGTCAGCATGCTGAGGAGGGGACGGGGTCATTGAGAGCAACTCTGCTTGGGTAAGAAAGACCAAAATACTGCAGCCATCCAGACTCAGTCAGTTTGACGGTTAAAAAAAGAAAATACTGAGTTTTTTAGGGACTGAGACTGGGAAATTCCAAAACAAAGAAAGTTATTTTAGTCTATTGCTGTTGCGCCATCCACTTTTACGTAACCTTATTCTGCCAGACTATAAAGTGTTCAAGGTAACACACATGTCTTAAATAAACTGCATGAACTTATTGGTCTTATCACCAATAAACTTCTTGCTGACAGTTAATGTTTGTTTGTAGCCTTTATTTAACCAGGTGAAAGCCCCTTGAGATCAAAATATCTCTTTTTCAAGGGTGACCTGCAGGACAATAATAAACTCAAACATTGAATTTTGATCAAAAATAGGATGTCTTTTTATCATAATCTGCAATTGTAAACATCTTACCAAATTTAATTCAACCCAGAAGTGACTTTGTACGGTCAACATGGAAGTAAAAGTTTCTAAACAGCTGCCGGAAATTGATCAAATGCATGACATTGAAATTGATTCAAATGTTAAATCCTTTGCGCCTTAAGCATTTGTTTTCTCTCAGACATGCCCATGGCCCGAAGCCCAACAACTCTACCATTTTCCGGTCTTTCTCCCCCAACCCCCCCACGCCAGCTCTCTGCTACCTCCTCTCTAGCCTGTGTGTCTGTCCCTCCAGAGAGGCACCCAGGGCCAGGCCCAGGGAGCCATAAAGGGCTGGTTTGTGTTTGGTTAGTGGTGCAGAGCGCCATGTGAAAAGCTTAATTTCGAAGGTCCAGGGGGATTAAACCATGCAGGAGGCAGAAAAGAAGGAGGTGCTGTGCATGTGTGTGTGAGTGTTATCATGAATTTGTGTTTGTGTGTTCTCGCTTAAAGACAGGCATATGATTTCAATTAGGGTCCTCCACCTTTTTTCCCCTCCTCAGCCCCTCCTCCTCTGGTGTGTTGGTGTAAGCCTCCCTGACCAATCTGTGGTTCAACTTAAACTGTAGTCTTCTCCTATTCAAGCTCTTATTAATCAGGGTAACATTCAGTCAGGTTGATAAATGGAGGAACGTGGTGCCTCTTGGCTGAATGCACCCTAATAAACATAATGCAGTTTGTAAGGGCTTACACAGGGATGAATGAACATGCATGCAAAAGCAAACTTTCTTTCTCTTTTCTGTCTTTCTTTCGTTCTTGGACATTGGTCATCCTGAACCATTAGCCATGCTTGGTTACCGTTGTAAAACAGGTCAGTGAAATCGGATGACAGCCAGAATGTGCTTATAGACAACGCCGGTTCCCATAAGCAGTTTCTGTGATTGGATCTCATTCCTCTCCTTTACTTTTTTTTTTTACCTTTCAAAGTTTCTCTTCATCCAACCCAGCAGGAATGCAGTCAAGATTTGGGAGAAAATGAAAGAGTAACCATGCTCAAGAGAGAGAAATTAGAAAATAGATGATCTCACAGATGGTCTTTTTCAACCGTTGTTGAGTTTCTGTTGGACATAAAACTGCAGCTGGCAGCTGCTCATATTAACTCTAAACTGTTTTGACTACATTGGTAAAACACGATAAGGTTTCCAGGAGGATTAGGGTAATAACGCATTCACTAAATGAACGTGACTGTCACCTTAAAACAAAATCTCAATTAAACCTATATGTAGTCCAGCAGTGAAAAGGTTGAATTCATCTTTTTAATGAGACAGTTGGCTTACAGCTGATTTTTGTTAGAAAAAGGAATCCAAGCCACCATACCTTTAGACCAACATGAAAGCACTTACAGGTCCTGAATGTTACCAAACTGGCATTTTTATAAGGCAAGCACCAGATGTGCTGCCTTATAAATCTGCCATCCACCCAGAACAAATATCTTTGCAACAGGCATGTGAGGCCAGAGAAAGTGTTGAGAAAAAAAGACAAAAGGAATGGTTAGGGAGGGGGGTTCAGCTCAAACAGAAGTATTCACAATGTCAAGCAGGAGTGTGAGGGTGAGAATTGTAAAACATATACTTACTGCTGACAACAGGGAAATCTACCCGGAGAAGCATTTTTAAGGGATCCATTGGCCTTCAAGGTATTCACATATCACTTTTCCTCTGAGTGCTGCCTGTGTTCTTTCTTATTTGTTTTTCAAACCTGGACCCTATTTTCCCATGTTTTTGTGTCTAAGTGACTAATGAGGACAACAATCTTTGAAATTGGTCAATTATTGAGGCAATTGCTCACCGTTAATGTACGCTCATTAGAAGTGTTTGCTTTGGCCACTGATGAGCCTGTGTTTGACAAAATATGGAAATCACAAGAGGTGACATGAAAACAACAGTGAAGATCTGAATGAAAGAATGAAAGTTGGAGGAAACAGTTCTATGAGGAGATTTTTTTGTTAGGGTACAGAAAGCTTAGTTTAGGTTCTTAAAGATCATAACTGATTATTAAACTGATTTCAACAGTGTGTACGGGGGTAGAGAAACGTGTTGTATTCCTCTCTGAAGTCCTTACCATAAAGAGAAAATAGAATCCAGGTTATAAAACACTGAAGTCAATGTCTATATTGTTCTGCCTCAACTAAATCAAGGATATGGGACTCTGTTTGTTCAGATTTTTTAGCACAAATTGTGATTTGGGGCAATGTAAATAAAATTTGCTTCATTGATCCATCAGGAAAATGTCCCATCTTGTCAATAAAGCAAGACAGGAATGTTTTTCTTACCCTTTTATCACCATACAGTGTATATGTCAGCGTGCAATTACCTGTCCTCCTTCGCATGTCATGTTTGTACAGATTAGGAGTCATAAATGAAATGTCTTTAATGTCAAGCCACTGCATGCGGTGTAATATAATACACTCACGGGGATTTTTCCTCTGCTTGCTCCTTTATTCTTAGGACAGGCATGAATAAGCTCGCCTTACAGTCTTACGGTTATTGTTCTGATTGTTATCTGCAGATTTAGCCCTTGTCTGAATATGAGAAATGAATAATGGGTTCTCATTCAATCTAAATACACTGAATAACTTCACCCTTCCATATCGGGTATGTTCTCAGGAAAATGAAAGACGTCAGATGAATCAAGTTATGAAATAAAATATAGTTAGGTTCAAAAGGGCACTTTAAAGAAAGCAGGAGGAAACATTAATATCCATTGGCAGAAATGTTCTTTTATAGGAAAAATGTAGAGGATTTGACATAATCATTAAAGTGTAAGCAGGACCAAACAAACTGTGCTTCTAATCCACTTTAAATCGTCCTTGAACTCTTCTATAGCATGGCTGGGATTATTAATCAGAAGATGTTAATGTCCTGAGAGTTTTTCTTGGAGCTGCATTTTGCAACAGTGGAATCAAGATTTTTAAAGCACTCTCAATGTAACATTCCTGCTTAATCAGGTAATGCTCAGTAATATAACTGGGGCATCTTTGATTTGATCAAATGGCCTAATTCTTTCTATATTCAGAAAAAGAAAGAGGTCGAGGGAACCTTTGATTAAAGTCACATGAGGTCCACCATCTGTGCAAATAGAGCTAAAGATAACGAGTAGGATCTGGTTGGGCCGTGCGGTGAGCACCAGGCTTCAGAGTGTCTGGTTTACTTGGAGAGAGAGCCACAGAGAGCTGGGTGTTTCTGACATCCAGCCCAAACAGGGTTTGGCTCTGGAAGAAAAGCTGCATTGAGCGCTGACTCCCCACTGCTTCTAAGAAGTCTAACCATCAATAGCTATCTGCTAGCATTTTGTTCAGAGGGTTTCTGGACTCCTCTATCTTCACTGTCCGAGGTTTTGGACCGAGTAGGAATAAGTGGTTTTAAATGTATCTCAAGTTCTCTGTCTTAACTACAGGAGGCAGGGCAATGACAGAGCCATGTTTTGTCCAAGCTGTGGGCTTATTGGTGTAGGAGGACTGAAAGGTAGTGATTACAAAAGACATGGGTATTTGTGTGTGTCAGTACATGTGTGTGCGTGTGGTCCGGCCAAGGACAGGATGACATCCAGCAGACCCATCTGTTGAAATGACAGGGGTCCTTTCTGGAGAAGCTGTGAACCTCCACCTCCTGTGGTTAGGATACTTGAGCTCAAAACACACACACACACACACACACACACACACACACACACACACACACACACACACACACACACACACACACACACACACACACACACACACACACACACACACACACCAGTGGCTCACAGTTAAACCAGTCTGACTGTCTCCAATCCTACTGCATTGCCTAACTTATAAACAAGTCACTCTCTCATCTAAAATGTTTATAGTCTGAAGTTATGATAATGTGCAGCCCTGTTTATTCTTTCAAAACTGCAGGCTATCTCTGAAATTCAAAGCACTATCAGAGGTGGTGACATCACTGCGAGCCATGCAATAAAAGTCTTATCTGTGAAGTTCAGTCTCTGAAACGGTAAAGCCAGGCTGGCAGTGAGTGTTATCACTATAGTGTGCTGATAACTGTGGTAAACACTGTGAGGCTCAGTGATGTCACTGTGCAGTTTGTGCAAATGCATGAAAAGGGCGTTGACTTCAGCATAAACACACTGAGTATACAGTGGTGTAAGTGTAGGTGTCTGCATCTGTCCTGAATTAGTGCAGATTCTTCCAAAGAGCTCCAGCAAAGCATCTATGTGGCAAGAATATAGAAAGTAGCATGTCAAAAAGATGATATTTTAATCTTTCTGAGCTCTGTCTGCTTCTATAAACTGTTCAAGAAGAAGCAGCTAAACTACATGTTTCTATTTACACCACAGAATTTAATTTGTTTTGACAAAATCATCTGCATGAAATCTATTACAAGCTTCTTGTTAATAATACTTACCATGAGAAAAGGAAAAACATAAATGAAGTGGAAACAGCCTTTTCTCTCAACCCTCACCACTGTGAAGCCTCATTTAGGAACAACCACTACATTCGCCTTTGAAGATTTGTGGTTTTTCAGCACCACTGGGCTTGTTTTCTCTGTTGACTTTCATTTCCTCAACCTAAACATAATGGGGCATTCTGTTATGGTCCCATTACCCTTTTTTCTTTTTTTCTAACATTAGTAATTACATCTATGATGCTCTTTCACTTTTACCATTGTATCCATGTGTGCTTGGTTTTAAAGGATTGCAATACCACTAAAAGCTTTGTCGAGTCTTTTGAATAAGTGTTCTTTTTTTTCCTTTGTAGAATTTCCGTCCCATCACCAGCGGATATGGTGGTTCCAGTCTCAAGTCTTCATACACCCCTGAACCTCAGTACCCGCCTTCCCCCCAGTACCCCGCCTTCCCCCCAGTACCCTCCTGCCCCCCAGTACTCTCCTGCTCCTCAGTACTCTCCTGCTCCCCAGTACTCTCCTGCTCCCCAGTACTCTCCTGCTCCCCAGTACCCGCCTGCTCCCCAGTACCCTCCTGCTCCCCAGTACACTCAAGCCCCACAGTCCCCAGTGGCTCCTCCCCCTGCACCGGCTCCCCAGCCCCCCCACCTGAACAACGGGCACTCCAAATCCAACAACGGCTACAGCTACGGATACGGGAAAGGAAACGAACGCGCTCAGTTCAACAACCCAGCAGGACTTTATCAAAACGGCAGCAATGGAGAAAGAATTCTGCCAAGCAAGATGGGAGGCCTTAACCTCAGCGCCTCACAAAGGTGAGGGGATCGAATTGTGCTGCAAGGGGGAGAAAGAGAACAACATATAAAGAAATGGGTTGTTGTGTATTCAGGACTAGTATATACTAACTGTAGGGTTTGGAAAAAAAAATTGTTAAATGGATTTAAGTATTGAAAATATAGTACCACACACTTTTTGTTATTGCCAATAATGGACCTGTCATCATAAACGGACTTAATGTAATGTCTTTGCTGTAATCTAGAGAAACCACATCTTCAACAAATTCATATATTTTATCATTGGAAACAGTGAATAGTATCCATGTAGTAATTGGAAACAGTGAACATCTTTTAATAGACACTCAGTTTGTGTAAAAAAAATAAGAACATTGTTACTGGGGGTTAGGTGCCTGCTTCTTAAACCCATTAACCTTTACATTGTTAAAGCATCAATTATGAGTATATTGTGATACTCCACAGACACATGTGTTCATGTGCTCTCTACCATAACAGATATAAACACATAAACACACTTTGTATCTCTTTAGACTCACGTGCACAGATGGTCCTGTGGACTAGAGAAACACTTTGTCGTGGTGCACCACTTGAGCAGGCAGTAAATCTGTGTGTTAAGTCTCACACTGAACATCTTCTCCAGAGCTCAGCGCTCCCCAGGACTGGATTGTTTAACTTCCTAGTCCCTGACACACGTGCAGTACAAACAAACACAGCTTAAAACCATTTGAACTCTGCTCAATGCCCCCTGTCAATCACGTTTCTAATTATTTTTGGTACACAATGTCTCAGTACTCTCCTGACTTTCTTTCTCCTTTCTTTCTTTCTCTCACTCACTCAGTCAAATGTTCACCAGTTTGGGCTTTCTCTCTCTCTCTCTCACGCACACACACACACACACTCTCAGACTGCAGTGATCCCTTCCCTCCTGGAGTGGAGACAATCGTGCAGTAGAGTGTGACAGAATTGGAACACATCCGTCAGCATCCCTGCTCCTCTCCCAGAGGCTTGAATGTATCAAATGAATGGGATCCATCCTGTTAGCTCTAGGAAAACGTGATGGGTGATTGAACATGCAGATCCATAGCACAGGGCTTGTGTGATTAAGACTTCATGCCTGTGGAATCACACGCAGACTGTAACGTGTACCCCTCCTCTGCTGTCTCAGCGGGTCGAGTTTCTTTTTCTGCCTCCGGTGGTCTGGCAATTGTCATCTATTGTTTTTTCTGTTAAGGCCACTTTGGCTCCTTTCATTATTTCCTTGCTCAAACTTCACATCAGGACATCACATGATAAAAGACACAAAACAGTGGCCGTATGTAATACAATAAACAAACGGAAATACATATTACCCTAACATCAGCACATTCACTTGTTGTCAGAACGTCTACCCTTCTTTCTAAATTGATGTGATTTGTCTTTTAATCACCATTCATTCGATAGCAGAACAATAATATCTCTCCTCCCTTGTGTCTTTCAGCCCGGAGCCTCCCTCACAATCTCCTGTGAGCCGCAATGGTTTCGACCCGCAGTCAGACGTCTACAAGATGCTGCAGGACTATGAAGAGCCCGTCTCTGCACCCAAACAGTCCGGCTCCTTCAAATACCTCCAGGGAATCCTGGAGGCTGAGGATGGAGGTAGGGATATCTGATGAAAGGCTTACGTGTGTGTGTGTGTGTGTGTGTGTGTGTGTGTGTGTGTGTGTGTGTGTGTGTGTGTGTGTGTGTGTGTGTGTGTGTGTGTGTGTGTGTGTGTGTGTGTGTGTGTGTGTGGTGTGTGTGTGTGTGTGTGTGTGTGTGTGTGTGTGTGTGTGTGTGTGTGTGTGTGTGTGTGTGTGTGTGTGTGTGTGTGTGTGTGTGTGTGTGTGTGTGTGTGTGTGTGTGTGTGTGTGTGTGTGTGTGTGTGTGTGTGTGTGTGTGTGTGTGTGTGTGTGTGTGTGTGTGTGTGTGTGTGTGTGTGTGTGTGTGTGTGTGTGTGTGTGTGTGTGTGTGTGTGTGTGTGTGCAAAAAAGCATATGAACTGCAGCATTATTTCCTAATGTCGAGCTACTTTTCCATGAACTGAAAAATGAATTAGGCCAATGCTGTGGTGAAATGCTGACAGAAGCACACCTATTGACCTGATTGTAAAAAGGTTATAAGGACATGTGAAAGCTATAGGGCTGTGCCCTACACTTATTTCGTTTTTAGAGATTCATCTGAATTATTTCCTCATGCAGTTGATTTATCTTAGCATCTATGAAATATCAGAGTACAACATACTTCTCACACACTGCCAAAAAGTGAGAAAGCGTCATTTGTGAAAAACAGTTCACCAACCAAATCAATAGTTCTCAAATATTGTATTTCCGCTAATTTGCAATGAGCACATCAGCTATTTTAACTTTGATAGACGTTGCTGCTCCACAGTCAAACAACTATACTGTTAAACTGACTAAGACTGTTGAGCTAGTATTTATTAAGATGGCTTTAACATTGTGAGCATCTGGTTTACCCGCGTGCATCCAAAAATCCTCACAAAATACTTTGTTATTTATAAACTTATCAAGGTGAAAGTTTGAGTGTAAATATGTTCTCCTATGCAAACAAGTGTCGTGATTCCAGCCAAAAGGAACATCTTGCCTCGCTCAGGCAGTTCCTCTCTCTCTGTTTTGATCTGCTCTGTCTTACTAGCATAGTTTTCCTTTTATAGAAAGACACTAGACAGGGAGGTTAGGGGAAAGAGGGACAAGTGAGAGAGGCAGAAAAGGAGAGATGGAGGGAGCAGGAGAAAGATGAATCGCTTTAAATAGCTCACTTACGGGTGAGCAGGGGGGGGAGTTTTGGTTTACTGCAAAAACAACTTCAGAAAGGACAATAAAGTGAGAAATATAGTTTTCCTGTCTGCCTTTTGACCGCTCAGCATTCCAGCTTTTGAGCAGGAGTCATGTGATGCTGACAGCAGCAGAGGACGGCTAATCCTCCAAAGTAAAACAGTTTTTTCAGGTTCTGCGTTTACCCCCAAAGCATGGCAAACGTTGTGTAAGTCGTATGTATAATCCGAGTGTTGGTATGTTAAATCGGAAATAGCCTGGACCTCAAAGAAGTGGGCTCTTGACCTGTTAGCGCGGATTGTCTATGATTAATGATTAATGTGTTTTCATGAAACAAAACAACAACAACAGTTATCACTTCGCTTGGTCTGCGTTTGATGTGAGAGCCGACCGGATTATCTACAGCACAAGAAACAACGCTGCCTGCTCCTGAAGTGAGGCCTGGAGCAGAGCCAGAACATACTGTTTCCTTAATTTAGCACTTACCATTACACTCAAAGTAATTAGAGAGAAGGAGAGGTAAAGAAAGAGACCGACTCCAATGACAGACAGAGGGGGTTGGAGGGGGAGAGACACCGCTGATGGATTAATTTAAAGGGAACTCTTTTTCGTCTGCTGTCGGTGGTCTTTCAGCTTTGGGAGACTGACAGGATGATTGACAGGTTAAGCCCTTGATGAAACAGTGAGACACCTCAGGTTTACATTTGGGGGTCTGTCTGTCTCTTGATGTATGGCTGAGTCATTTAATCTGTGTGAGAGTGTTAAATAAAGTCTCTCTCTTGGTTATTATGAAGAAAAAAGTCAAATGTACAGTTGATCATGTCCAGCAAAAGTCAAATCATCCTGTTGTTGAATGCATACCTTGCCATCAGGCTTTTAAATCACAGTAGTGGGTCCTCTTTTGAAGGTGAAAGCCCCTGTAGAGGCCATGTTGACTTTCAGGGGGCTTTTAAAGTTAAAGCAAACAAGAGTGTCAGTTTACCCAGAATTCCTCAGGCTCTGCCATGATTGGATTGCAATGTGGATGGAAAAGGTGCAGTGAAAGTTAAATACTAGATTTAAGTTGGATGGTTGGAGAAAAAGAAAGTTGTACTTATTGTGCCATTATTAGGGTCTGTTTTTTCCATAATGTCATGGTATTACTTGGCTATAGGCTTACAGTACAAATAAGCCTTTACAGATATGATCTAATTTAAGTGGTTTCCAATTGAATGTGAATATTTGGGATTGCTCTGCTGCCGACAGGATTTTATAATTTCCACGAGAGTTGAATTTAAGGGGAGGACAGACAGGAGACGTGATGGGGGAATGTTCCTCTAACAACTGGAAAGAGAAATAAACAAAATTCCTGTGACTTCTCTTAAACGTCACTTGTTCCTTGAACTGCAAGCCTATTTGTTTAAAGGAACTCCTGAATAATATCACAGTTTCTACTCTTCTTTCATTTTGTATTACCAGATGAGTGGCTTAACAGTTTGCCGTGGTTATTTTTCCAGCAGATGGCTTGTCACAACACTATGAAAGATGGTCTAAATACCCAGTTTTAGTAAACGCAAAGTACTCAGGAGGGAAGCAGGCTGTGTCCTTTTTTTAGAATAAGACCTCTACTTACTAGGATATCCTTCAGCATCACTTCAATGCAGAGCAGGAAATGATATACTTCCAGTACACTCGTCCAATGATTGGATTATAACATGTACATCCAGTAATGTTTGCCACTTTTATCTTACTTTGCTTCATATGTATATTTGATCAGAATTGTCTGTATTTGTGACCAAAGATAAACATCACATCTGTCACATGACGTCCCCCTTCAAACACTCGGAGTAATTCAATTCTGGATGTGAAGTTCCAAGGAAAAGTAGGGGGAGCATTCCAGGCAGATCGTTATTCCACAGGGATCAAGACAGAGCTGAAAAGATACAAGATTTAAAGCCCAAGCAAGACTTCTGGTCCACTGGGGGTAAACATGCGATGCCAGTGGTGAGGGGCTTAACTCTTCACTGTCTGGTAGAGCAGATTGGTTCTTTAGAAAGCACTAGAGCCAGTGTCTAGTGTCTTTACTCATATATATATATATATATATGCTCAAAATGCGCTTCCAGTGCCCAAAGTGAAGCCACTGTTTTTATTTGTTTGAACTAAAGCTGAAAATGTTGAAAAGGTTGAAGTACTGGTGTGAAACAAGCAATAGGAAAGGGTCATTCTTTGGTTTGTTCATATACGCTTCAAATTGAATATCAAACGTATCATTAATTCATTTTCATTTCAACACTTTCTCTTCTGATTTTACTTGTTTTCTCACTTACTGCTTGTTTGACCTCAGGGTTTATAAGTGTGTCTCTCTAACACATTTGA
The DNA here is from genome assembly GCA_902827135.1 of Harpagifer antarcticus. NCBI lineage: Eukaryota > Metazoa > Chordata > Actinopteri > Perciformes > Harpagiferidae > Harpagifer > Harpagifer antarcticus. The sequence goes on from CADEHL010000091.1 coordinate 5,555,014, forward strand.
TCTGACATGTAGTCTTGATAAAAACCATTTTTAAATCCCACGGTGACACACAACCCAAGTATATGTGCAGCGTAATCAAGAACAAATCCAGGTTGTTTATTATTTTACTTTCTCAAAAGGTAAATACAATATCCCAACATAGCTGTCTGAAATGATATTATTACAGCTGTCTTTTGACACTGTGACTCTCTTTGCATCACATTCCCTGAGGCTTCCCCCTCTGCATTTGACAGGTTTGAGTTAGGATGAGGGCTGTTTTACAGTATGTCTGGGTGATATTAGTCACAGCGTAGCAGACACATTGTGCCGTGAATGTTGCTTGGGGTGAGACATGTGTTGTAATCGCCCAACGTGTCACTGTCTGTCAAATAAAAATATCTGTCTGCGTTTGGAACGTATACACAGGCCCTACGTAGACTGGCTATTTAATAATGTAGGAGCAAGATTAAACAAGCGCTCATTCATTCTGCTTTCTGTATCTATGCCTGACTTTGGTGTGAAGATTTTTTATTAGTCAACCATTCCCTCTGTGAGAATGTCATGAGTGTGCTGCACATAAAAGGTTTTCCATTGGAGTGCATAATTAGGTAATAGAGACATTAATCCCAGGAATAACATACCCAGCTAATGTCAGCTCTTAAACGCACCATGGCGCAGTCAGAGGGTAACTGTTACTGAGAGATGGAAAGTGCTTTAAATCAGGTGCCAGATGCAAAGTAATTAGACTGTTGTGCAGCGTAAAGTGACTTCAGCCTGTTGAGGCCTCCGCTGGCACATCGGGAAAGGAGACATCTTAGTGTATTAGTACATATTGGAGTAGCTCCAGGTATGCAGTATTAAGTATGTCCCTTTCATGAATTCCAGTCAGGCATAACTCAACGAATGATGATTTAATTTGATGGTTCAGTCTAAATATCTAATTGCCATACATGTAAATGCAGAAACCCCTGTCTGCTACCAGAATATCAGCTGTAATTGCTTAGAATATTTTTAAAAATAACCTTTTTTGAAAGGTTTTGTAACATAACATAAGCCTTGGTGTTTTTGTAGAAAGCATCTCATCACTAATTCCTATCTAAATATAGAGATATCTTTTTTGAATTAGGAACAAAACAAAACTAGGGCCACCAGGGTGGGTGGACGGGGTCAGGAGGACGGGTTTGGGCTGACAACCCAGGAGCACAGCGGAGGGCCCAGAAGGGATCTCGGGCGGACGACCCGGGGGCAAGGCAGAGACCATGGAGGGGGTCTCGGGTGGACGACCCGGGGGCAAGGCAGAGTCCATGGAGGGGGTCTCGGGTGGACGGCCCGGGGGCAAGGCAGAGTCCATGGAGGGGCGAAGGCCACAGCGGGCGAACTCAGGGGGCCGAGCATGAGGGCGAAGGCAGCGGCTGGAAGAGTCAGGGGGCCGGGCCCGAGGGCAAGGGCCGCGGCTGAGAAAGTCAGGTGGCCGGGCTCGGGGCGAAGACCACGGCACTCAGGGGGCCGGGCTTGAAGGCGAAGACCGCGGCTCTCAGGGGGCCGGGCCCGAGGGCGAAGAAGGCGGCGACGGGACAACTCCGGAGGATGGGCAGGAAGGCGCTGACGGGACAGCTCCGGAGGCCGGGCAGGACCCGGTGTCGGCCGGACAGGAACCGGAGCCGGTGGGACAGGCTTTGGCAGGATACCCCACGGAAGAGGACCAGGAATTGGCAGGACCCCCGGCGAGACAGGTGACGGCGGGACCTCCAACGGAACAAGACATGGGATTGGCAGGACTCTCAGCGGGACCTCCAACGGAACAGGACATGGGGTTGGCAGGACCCCCGGCAGAAGAGTAGTCGGCGGGACCCCCAACGGGACAGGACATGGAGCTGGCAGGACCCACAGCGGAACCTCCAACGGCACACGACATGGGGTTGGCAGGACCCCCGGCAGAAGAGTAGTCGGCGGGGCCTCCAACGGCACAGGACATGGGGTTGGCAGGACCCCCGGCAGAAGAGTAGTCGGCGGGGCCTCCAACGGCACAGGACATGGAGTAGAGACTTGAGAGGTGACTTGAAAGGGGACTTGAGAGGGAACTTGAGAGGAGACTCGAGAGGGAACTCGAGAGGAGACTTGAGAGGGAACTCGAGAGGAGACTTGAGGGGAGACTTGAGAGGGGACTTGAAAGGAAACTGGAGAGGGGACTCGAGAGGGAACTCGAGAGGTGGCTTGAGAGGGGGCTCGAGAGGGGACTCAAGAGGGAACTTGAGCGGGGACTCGAGAGGAAACTGGAGAGGGGACTAGAGAAGGGACTAGAAAAGGGACTATAGAGGAGGGACTTGAGAAGGGAATTGAGTAGGGACTAGAGAAGGGACCATGGCTGCTGGGGCCGGAACCAGGGCTGGAACCATGGCTTCTGGGGCTGGGACCATGGCTGCTGGGGCCGGTACCGGAGCCGGAACCATGGCTGCTGGAGCTAGGACCGGAGCCGGAACCATGGCTGCCGGGGCTGGAATCCTGACCTTGCGTTTCCTTCCATGCTGCCTTGAAGCCTTGTGGAGGCTCAGAGGTCCTCCAAAGGCCAGACGAGACCCAGCGAAAGGGTCCTTGAAAGGAGCCTTGTTGGGAACTGTGGCCGGCAGGGGGCTAGCATGCCAGGGGCTAGCAGGCCGGGAAACAGGTTTGACCTCAAAGCTACCGAAAAAGTCCTCCACCCACTCGGGTAGTAACTCCTTTAACCAGGGCCTTGAGGTTACTTCTTGGCGTGCCGTTGAGATAATTGACTGCCTCTCTTCACCACTGGAGGCATATCGACAGTCGTTTTTAAAGCACATTAAATTGTACGTCACCTCGTACAGGCTGTCTGCTGGGTCCATCTTTGGTTGGTTGGTTCTGTTACGGGTGAGCGAAGCAAGCAGGACCCAAATGCAGATAACACTGAAAATACCTTTATTTCAGGGATACACGGACAAACAGAACACTCCCCGGTGAACACAGTCACAGACAACCGACGAACCAACAATGACAGACAGAAAAAACAGAACTTAAATACACACAGGACTAATCAAGGAAACAAGAGACAGGTGAGGAGGGAGGAGAAAACACAGGGGCACCAGGCGAACACAATCAAGAAAACAGGTAGGAGGGAACAGGTAGGAAGGAACACACACAGACAGGAAACCAAAGACAGATCTAAACAAGACAAAACACAACGCAGACAGAAAACCAAAGACAGATCTAGACAAGACAAAACACAACACAGACAGATCGTGACAGACTCTGTAACATGGGATGTTTTTTCCTGCTGGTTGTCTAGTTAGGTTGACTGATGAATTCCTACTAGGAAATGCTACTCCAGAGTCTTGAATTTAGCACACAGGACAGAGCGAGAATCCACCGAGGTCAAAGAGCGGGGAAGGCGGACGTGAGAAAGACAACAATTATATTCAGTAACTGTAACAGCTGAAAAAAAGGGAACACCTTCTTATGAGTTAACACCAAGCTGCAACCTCCGGGACTGAAAGGTGCTGTCAATGCAGGCGGGTCCACTTCAAAAAAAGTCCAATTGATTAATTTGTTATCTCGTAGTAAACCTTTTCCTAACAGATGTATGGTCTCATTTGCTAGTTTTAAGTCTTCCCAAATACAACACAATGTTCATTCAGTAAGTTATGGTCTTATTTAGAGTAAAATAGATGATAAAGCAGGATATACTTCAGCTGTTATTGACAGCTCGCTACCATGCTGTCCAGTGTTTATATATTGTAGTTTTAACCTGCTGTATGTGTTTCCGTTGAAGAATTTCTTGCCAGTCAAAACGCCAAATGCAAGGCTTCAAAATGGTTATCCACAAACCAATGGATGACCTCAGGATGACTAACTTAACTTCCTATACACAGTCTATGATTGAAACAGACTCACAGACTTATATTTGATAAGTATAGCATTTTCACATCATTGAATCATATACATTTTGACACCACCATGAAGATTAATTGGATATTACATTGCGTGCCAAAGGTTGTATTTGATGGAATCTGAAAGTGAAAGCATGAAACATGTAGACTCACACAATGGAGAGGCTAAGGAAGAGGACAAGTGGTGACATCCTGTTTGGGAAAGCAAGCAACAAAGTTAATAAGATATGTGATCCCTAGTGACAGAAACACTAAGGCTAACGGCTAGAAAAAGAATAAGTAAACAGCTAAGAGCAAGAGAGGTTAAATGCTGGATGAAAATGGAAGAAGACAGACATGAGTTCAACACTTTATGGAACTTTGAATGGGCCTTTGTACTGTATAAAAACTAGTTAATTTAAAATAATATGTAAAGAGATTGTAACAGTTACAGCGCAAACAACCTCAATCACTGCGGTCGGGTTATTCATCTGTTTAAAAAGGTCTGGGATATGTGGACACTTCTTAAAGTCAAATGATTAATTATGATTGGCCTGATTAATTGTTACAGAGTAACGCATTATAAATACAGTTCCAACCGTTTTAACCGATGTTACGTCTCAAATAATGTATTTATGTATTAAGCAACCCTATAATAACTGACTTGCTGTACACCATCTCTTGCTTGTTGTTGCCAGATGGTCACTAAGGTGATCTTCACATCATAATTAGCCTACTACAGACCTGACAACAACCATGCTTTTGTCTTACTACCTGAAATTCCTCCAGGTTACAAACACAAAGACATGCTTTGTTGACTCTATAAGGCTTTTCCCCCCCTTTTCCCATTACACAGGGTTACCAAAGGCCCTCATAGGAAATGTGATGTCAGCACCTGACACCCTCATAAATGTACATTTGTAGCAACCGTGTCCAAAATTCCTGTGTTTATTCTCTGCTTGTTTTTTCTAGGTGTTTCCCCAACAGACAGAATGAGAAACCTAAAGTCACCTATCATGTCTCCAATCCCCAAACTGGGAAGCCCCATCCCGAGCCCCATGTCCGGTCTTCAGAAGCTGCCCCAGTGCACACGCTGCTGTAACGGCATTGTGTAAGTATATAGCATAGAACATTCCATACAATTAGCATATAGTTGTGATTATTGGTGATATAACCACTTTAAAAAACATTTGGAAGACCACTCAAGGCATACAAAATGTTTATTTTATAAATGTTCCACTTTTGCTTTTCATTTCCAACACTTATAGTGACATATACAGACATATAGTATTAGTTTTAAATGTTTAATTGTAAGGTGGTGTGTATCACAGCATAACATTTTATGGTTTAAAAATGTTGGGTACAGTGGTTTATAATTACAGACTAGTGAAGATAACTTTAATAAATACATTCAAATATGGATGATTTATTATCAGATTCGCTCTTTTAATCACCATCTGGTAATTATATGTCTGTGTGTGGTTGTATCACTCTTCCTTTCATCATAACTTTTAAAAGTTGAACAACTCGAAGAGAGTGAAGTTTCCTCCGTGACTCTTAAACAAAAAAGTAAACTTGCACAGGTCGACTTGCAGCAACAGGCCTTTCACAAGAAAACCTATTCCCATTTGTAATGTTAATGATTAAGCCAAGCCATCCTCCACACCCTTTCCCACACACAAACACGTATACACAAGCTTACACTAAACATTGAACACAAGCACACACGCTTTTCTGCCAAAGTAACCACATGCACTGGTAATCCCCCTTCTATTAAGCAGCTGCAGGTAAGCACTGATGTCATCGGCTTACTTTACACGTTAACAAGAGGGCATTGTAAGAGCTTGCAGGGCACAAAAAGGCTGTTATGACCTAGGAACATTTTACAGCTTTTTAAAAGGGTGTAGAGCACTGTGTCAAGAGTTTATCCTTCAAGTCTTGCGGTTAAAAGCGGTTAAAAAAAGAAGTTGGCTTGTGAATGAATGGTTACTGGCCCTCGTGCCTCATCCAGAAAGGAAAATCTTATTGGGAACTGTGAATGAACAACGCCCTTAATGACTGCCATCACTGTGTGACTGACTGAAGCATTGAACTACCAAATGCACTAGTGTTGATCAGCAGAGAATAAACAACTCTCTATTCAGTTCCCAGGTGTGCGTTGGTGTTATTTCCCTGAAATATGACATCAATAATATTCAAATACTTGCGTGGGCATAGTTGTTAAACGGTATGATAACTGCTGATAAGCATAGATAATGGAAACTGAAAAGAACAACTGTGAGTCATTCATAAGCAATTTATCATCACTTACTTCCTTTTAAAGTGTTCCGCTGAATGTTTTGCCTCTCTCATCTCTTAAACAAGTCCAGCTTTATTTACTCTTTTGTCAATAGCATCTGAGAAACAATCTATGGGAAATTAGAATTTAAAAAAGTGTCATACATACTTAGTTCTTACAAAATAGTTAAATGTCAGGTCTTTAAATCATGATTAACCATGATCAAGCAAAAACATTTAAGGCTTGGTAAGCACTATCTAAGATCAGAGGATAAAGTTGGAAAGAATAGGGAATTACCTACACTAGCACCAAGTCTGTTTCATGTATCTCTCTTTGTCTTTATGAGTAGTTTTTAATGTGCATCTCCATCATTTCAGAAGGTGTTAAAGTCTTATCTGTATCTCCTTTTATCTATTCTTCCAGTGGCACCATTGTGAAGGCCAGGGACAAGCTGTACCACCCTGAGTGCTTCACGTGCGATGACTGCGGCGTCAACCTCAAGCAGAGAGGCTACTTCTTCATCGAGGAGAGTCTGTGCTGTGAGACCCACGCCATGGCGCGCGTCCAGCCCCCAGAGGGCTACGACGTGGTTGCTGTGTACCCCAACTCCAAGGTGGAGCTAGTCTGAGTCAGAGATGGAGCTGGCTATACTGTAATATAACTGGGGAGGTAAAATCTGGGAGAATGGGGGCTACTGAGTATTTTATCCTAAATATATCAGGCTCTGTCAAGCAGGAATGCCGATCTTGCATAAGTGTTGCCTTTGGGAGATTCCAATGAACTGCGTGTGATCCAAGATAAGCATTTCTACACTGACAGTCTTGATAAATGCTATGTATATTGAGAATATTGTAATTTGTTGACAGAATAAGGCTTGGATCTTATGAGTATCCCAAAACTCAAGCTGACATTGTATGTCCCAAGCTGACAGCCCTCATCTCTCAATCAGTTTGTTTACGTTCAGTTCTACGTCCAAGAAACATATTGAACGAGTTAGGGCCTTATTCAGAAAAGATGATATCCACATTACAAGCACGGCATATTCAATTTAAAAACCAAGATACTGCACAGATGGCAATAGTCTGCAGGTATTAATGTTTATGCAATTTGAAAGCACGACACCAATATACTATATAATAACATTTGTTATTTTACCAGCATAATATTCAATGTCGCATGACAACACTCACTCAAGTGTGTGGGTGTGAGATGCGGGTTATCACATGGCAGTTTGGAGTATGTTTGCTCTGATGAACTATGCAGGGAATTAGCAGTTTTTCTGCTATCCAGCTAATTTTGCATTTAGGTATAATACATATAACACCATTTACCCTGCAGAATGTCAGTTTGTGTTTTGCCAAGTAATTTAAGGTATAATGATTTTTTTAAAGATTTGGTTAAGGGGTTTAAAGGTTTCAGTGTCTTTTTAACGATGTTACAATTACACCTTATACTCCTGTTATGATACATGGACGTTTGCATTTAGTCATTTACATCTATGCAGTTTATATATCAGACTTTCTATGTTACAAGAAAAGAGGAACATCTCTTTATTATGCTCACTTTCTGCTTAATTTTCAGTTATTTGAAACAATAAATAATAATTCATTATACACAGATTTCTACCTAGTTACGAGTGTCTGGAGTGTGCTTTGAAGCAGCTATCCAAGCAGCCCCCCCTCTGAAATGTAAATAAAACCTGCTGGAGACATCCTCTGATTTCTTTTAGGAACTAAAGAACTTGTTGAAAATCAGATCCCAGATGTGATCACAACCACTTCAGTTTAAAAACAACTCAATTGCAATAAATTAGACTTTAATGATTAAGTAGCCTAATGCAGTGCGTGCATGCATTGATGACTTTTTGAAAGCATGTGACACACATTTAAAGACGATTGTAAGTTAAGCGCTCTCAGGCACCTAACTGAGAGAGGAATGTCAACTTTCATGTATGTTCACACTCCAGAATTCCTTTACATAAAAACAAGATCATAGAGTTTATGGCGTGCGTATATTCAAAACACTTCATTTTTTCAACAATATGCTCTCCATCTCTCATGACAATTTGAAAATGATCATGTGTACTTGAGACGGGAGACTTATATTTTAAACTGCCCACAGCCTACAACATGTGGGAGTAATTCACTTTTTTTTGGACCTGAAACATAGATGCATTACTATTCTCTTTTTTTCTGATTGGACAGAAATTGGAAGTATGCATACTTGTATTCCCTTCCTACTATGAACTCAAATATCTCGAAGAAAAACATATATTTCTTATACATTTCCTCTGAGAGAGGGGGAACAGAAAGGGAGGGAGGTGAGAAAGAGAGATGAGAGGATGTTTTTATGGAAGAAGCGTGCCTTTTTGACTCCAATGTGGGGCCATTTGTCTTGGCTAATTGTGAATAGTGAAGTAAAATGGGTGGAGGAGAGTGATCGTATTCCTAATTTTAGAAATATTTCTAACAAAACTACTTTTTTATTTGAAATGAGACCATTAACTTTGCAGTGCTGATGTCCATTGTTTTTTAGATATCAACAGTGATGTGTAGCTGCTGGTATGCCATCTATACTAGTTATCTTGTAAATTATGTGAAAATTATATTGCTACCACATTGTTTCGTTGGTTTTGTACATATTTCTTTTATCATGATGCTTTAACATACTGTTTGTAACATGTCACTCGCGTGCCTTTGCATACCCAGTGTCTTTTAAATGATTTCCTTGACACAAATCTACTTTTTCTGTTTAACTTATTGTTTTACCAACACATTTGTTTGTTCCTATATGCTTTTTTTTCTAGAATCAAAATAAAATGAGTGCATTACCATGATATTATTTTTCGCATTCTTTCTTGGGATTAACTTAAAATAGAAACCAGAAACTTATTGAGAGCTGTACTGGGGAAAACACAAGGTATTCAGTTCTTGTATTGGCACTTTTCCATAACATTTCATATTAAGACCTCCAGGCTGCAATATGTGTGTCTTGCAACCTAAATACTACGGCCTTAATCTGAAGTTAAACCTACATCGTTAAAGGTTAAATGAATGAAGCCCTCATTTATTCCTGTATTTATTCTAGTCTTTCTTCCGAACATTAACTCATTTATAAAGGAGTCGGTTAAATGTGATTCTATTATATGCCATATCAGAAAAAGCCAATTTAAGCTTATATGGTTTAAAAGGGCACTTTAACGAAGAAGTAGGCTTAATGCCTGTCTGGGAAATAAGCCAGTGGTGTTCAAGTATTTTCATACTTTGTAGTAATTGTACTAATGTGTTGGATTTCATCAAGTATGTGGCTTCTCATGTTGCTGTATGTGGACCAGCATGTCAAATCTGTGATTCATGCAGTTGCGGGACATGGCACAGATTCAAGGGACCTCTTGTAATCCAAAACCCAGAGGCGAGAGGCCACCTCATACACCATTAAATGACTTTGCCCCTGCAGTATCAACCCATTCAACAACCACACTGAATGTCTGCAGATTTCAAGCAAGCGATGAGAGAAATTGTGGTGAAAAAAATAGACTAGCCTTCAAGAAACAAAAGAGAAGGAGAGGTAAACAAAGAGCCAACAGGAGCTTCTCCTCTGATGTGGTTTCTGTAATCACAATGACTCACATTTACTAATGTGTCCCATGTGCATTGCAGTACCAAATTTACCAATGTATATGTGACACTGAATGTTTACATATATTTTTGCTCAAATCCGCTTTATCATTGTGCCTCCAGTAATCGTAATTTGACTTCCAATTTATTTTCCATTTATAAAGCGCTAGTCACTCGACAACTCAACACATATGTACCCGTTCACACAAACATTAATACATTAATGTCAGGGCTGTTATACAAGGTGCCAAACTGCACATCCGGATTTCATTTAAAGCTCATTCACACACACTCACACACCGAGTGCAATGCCTTGGGGAACAATTTGGGGTTCGGTATTTTACCCAAGCACACTTGACTTACTGAATATCTAGATAAAAAGTGCAGCGTCTCTTATAGGAAACTGTTCTCTGTATAACTCCTTTTATTTGTAAAGTAAATAGGAATAGGCTCAATATCTGCTGTGAAGGAACTTCAGAACTTCTACAATCCCTCACAGTGTTATCAAAACAGAGGCAATGAGAGATACAGAGAGAGAGAAACCAATGCTTTGCTGCATGGAAAGAATTCTGCTCCTCTCTCATCTATAAACATATAGTCCTCTTAAAGGATAAACACTTCAAGTTGCTTAGAAACAGAGCTTCCTTTGCTCTCCAGTCGGCAGCCAGTTGCACTGCTGTCCAGCACATTTTTCTTCAATGTACTTCCAAAACCTGCACCCAAGTTACCAGGGGTCAAATTCCTCACATCGGCCTGTAAAATGAAATGAATAGGTTAACTGTATCGCATGGTCTTTCTGTGATTTATCTCAACATACACAGAAACATTTACAGTTTTAATCCTGTTTGCATGTATGTGTAAGTTTGTCATTCCTCTCTTTCTTGTCTTTTCCCTGCACACGCTCTGATCTACTTTCTTTCAATAACCAACAATGTATACCTCACTGATGCTCACGGCCCGATTATCCTGTTTGCAAATCAAAAGCTGTAATAACTAACCTCCTTAGTGTTAAATGACAAAACCTGATCTCTCTATTGTTACTGTTGTATATGTGCACCTCTTATCTTTATGGAGCATGCTGTTCATTCCTGATCTGTGGACCCATACGGTACCAACTTGTTGTCTGTGATAGTGGTGATTTGTAGAGTTTTACTGGACGAGTGCCGGCTATAAACTGTGATATATACCGTGAGACTTGACATAAAGCAGTGCAGCATTATAGCCATTCCTGCTCAATTTTAAAGTGAATTTCAGACATAACTTCGAAACCCATGGTATGAGGTTCCTTAAGGGTTTAATACGGAGCATGGATGGGTAAAGAGTCTGGAGATAACCTTCTGTTTTACTTTATATTGGCACTGGCAATTTATAGTGCATTAAAGAGCTTTTTAACCAATTCAAAATTTGAATGGCTGTGATGTAACTGCAGAGGTAATGCAAGCAATGTTGTTTGGATGTGTGTTATGTAGTGCGTTACAATTGTGGGTTTGTTTATCTGTTATTATTTTTCAATTTCCACATCCTTTAGGTAAAAAACGTCTATTTTAGGTCCTTTGAAATGTAACATACTTTTACAGATAGAGCCATAAGACCAGCTGACTTATTAGAACTTGTCTACATATTGTATATCCAAATATTTCAAGGTCCTAGGCAGATTGCAAGAGCGATTTTATTGGAAAAATCTTTCATTTGACGGAGCTTTTATGGACTAAAGTCTGACAGGGTTTGGTTTTGTCTTTATGTATGGATGTACATCTGTGTGTATTCTCATATTTCTTTTATGAGAACAAAGTCTACACACAGGGATGAAAACGTGCCCAGTCTGAGTATATAGTATCCTCATGGTTTGTTTGCAAGGATCTGTGTGTATATCTATGGTAGCCCCTTGATCCTCCTCATGTTTAGTTTGGCCTTGTGAAGGGATTAAACTTTGATTGTGCTTTGCTTTGATTCTCATTAAAAAGGGATTTAGATAGAGACAGTCACTGATCTTGAGACACCACAGGATGACCTCAGTTGGACAGCTTTTAGAGCAGTAATACATTTTCAATGGTGGTCCGAGTTAAAAGGAAATGGTTCTGATGCTGCCGCAATGAGAGGTTCTCTCTGAGGTTATATAAAAGTGTGCAAAATCTGTCTCATGTGAGGCAAATATAGCTTTCCCAAAATAGATAATGTGAAAACAGCAAGTGGGTCCAATGAGGCCTTTGATGACTGAATATGTCTGCCTATGCAAAAAGTTGTCCAGCTGTAAATTCATGTTGTTTTTTAACCCAGCCTTTTTTTGCCTCTGATCAGATTTAGCCTAATCTGATCCAACCAAAACTGTTGTTTTTTTTCCACAGAGGAGGTTGTATTTTCCTTCCCAATTGTTTGCAAGATTAAACAACCTGTTAAGCCCGGGAGACCCCGGTACCGGGGCCCTCCCGCAACATCTTGCAGGAAACAGTGTCTGAGGGCATGTTCATTTAATAAACTATGAATGTTTTATATCCATGTAACGGGAAGAAACTCATCTAACTGATCATTTTTATTTTTTTTCCAAAAATAAAACACAATGCTAACGCTGAGCCTCTGAATTAGCAAGGAGCGAAAAATGCTAACAGATTTACTGCACCGAAACTCACTCATAAAACCTTATTATTTATCCATTCTGCACATCCAACCCATCGATCTAATCGTGAGATGACACAGAATCGATGGGTACAGACATTATCACTCAATGATACGAAGTTGCGACTTTATAAACAAAAACAGACATCAAAACATGTGGCGCTAGGTAGCTAAAAACGCCAACATGGTTTACCTGTGTCGTAGTCTGGTCAAAAGTGGTCCTCAATGGCATTAAAACGATAAAAACGCTGCTGAAGTTAATCCACAGGTTAATCCAATGTGTCTGTGTCCCTTTGAAATTATTTCTGATAATCCATAAGCAATAAACCTGCTTTTCCGTTTCCAGATGTCAGAGCTAGAGATAGGTTCGCTCTGCAAAACTGCATGCACAAAGCCCCCACCTTTTTGTTTTACCATATGTGTGTGTGGGGAAATCCCCCTTCGATTCTTTTGGCTCTAACGGCCAGAAAGAGATGTCAATCAGCAACATCGACAAAGGGGGGCCAGAGATATGGAAAATCCACCCAAATGACCCCAGAAGTGGGTTTTCTTTGCTAAATCTCTCTAAAAAAGGTCAGATTTCACATGTTTTGCATCGATCTTGATACAGGGTACTTATTATATGTTGTACTTTGGATTCCTAAAGCTTTTAGTCTACTAACCCATTCAAGGGTAGTTTTCACTATAAGTAAAAAAAAATGTTGGACGGACACTATAATTCAGAGTTTTTTACTATGTTCAATCTGAATTTTCTTTAAAATAAAAAACATCTATATTGATTCTGACTTTTCTACATCTAACTCACAGGTTTATCATTACTTTGTACGTCTTTTATACATGAATATGTGTCCCCGGTGTGTCAGAGAACTCACCAAGTGTCAGAAAACACAACCCTCTCACTTTTCCTCCAAACCCAAATCTCAAAAAACGGGGCTGCAACGGAGCTGATACAGATTTGAATTTTTCTGACGTTAGAAAAGGGGTGCTACACCTATATGGGCAACTCTCCACCTATCAGGGGAATGGGGGGTTGGGCCACGGCCATTGCCGCTCGAAAGCGCATTCTTTTATAAATAACACACTGTTATCCTTGTTTTTATTTATTTGTTTAATTCCAATTACCCAAGATCCTCAGCTATGGTTTAAGCTCGCTGATTGGATGTTTTAGCCACAATGCATGTAGGGATATGGTGTTTATGCGATATGAAATCCGAAAAACTTTTTTTTAAAAAGAAAATAATACTTTATTCCGAGTGTGCTTGCTTTTCTCTTTGAAAGTCATCACATAACGGCATTGTAATACACGGTTCGGTTGCATTACATATTACAGATCTGCCGTAGTTCTTTATTTATAGAGCTCTGATGAGAAGACCTTTGGAAAAACTGGAAGAAATGCCGCCGAAACTGAATACTTGATGTGGATCATAAATATATCAACAATTAAACAATATCTTCAATTTCTCTTCACAAAATACGTCTCCTTGCAGTATCAACACTAATTCGGCTGACTTTTACATTTGATCTAATTCGTAGATAGGTTATATTTACACCATAACGTTGCACAACTGATATAAAATGACTTGGAGTTTTTAAAGATATTACTGATTTTCTTTGAATGTAAGAATGTAAATACTGAGTCTGAAATAGTATAGCAATATGCTGTAAAAGTATGTGAAAACATGAATAAAACTACACATCTGCAGATGTTGTACATGCATAAGTGTCCTACACTAATAATACAAAGTTATTACGGCTGTGTGTACCTTGTGTGCACCGCTTGGCCCTAGTGGTTAAAGCACGTTATTGAATTATTGTTTTTATGTGTTATATTTGATTAAAAAAATATTAAGAGTACATACTTTCATAGGGGGAAAGTAGAAGGTCTGTGATAGAAATATAGAATATAACAAATCAAGAAGATACTATAAGTTGTTTATATTTCACATCATTAATCAGAATCTGCAAAGTAACTCAAATAAGTGTAGTGGAGTTAAAATACCAGTTTAACCTCAGAATTGTAGTGGAGTAGAATTACAAATATATTAATGCTGCGCATTATGGACACAATCGATTTTCACCCATTTATTAATTATATGTTTTACATTTGATAACACCAATGTGTTTAATACTGGTAACTTCTAATTGTGGGAAAAACGAAAACGTTCAGTAGAGACGTCCCATAGAACATTTTGCGAAACACAATAGTCAGCATGTGTAGTTCTGGGGGGGCGTTCGATTCCAGTTTTGGAAAGTCTGGCGTGGTTTCGTTCCATTTCAAACAGCTGTTTGACACTCGGCGTAACCTTGGCGCACTGCCACTCCAACATCCAATCCCAGGGTTTGCAGATTAATCACTGGGACAGTAGACCTAAACGATAGCTGGGGATTATGGGTTGTGTAGTGTCTTCGGCCATCCTAAACTCAGAAATGTTTTTCGGATTTCATATCGCATTAACACCATATCCATAAATGCATTGCGGCTAAAACATCCAATCAGCGAGCTTAAACCATAGCTGAGGATCTTGGGTAATCAGTTCAGTGGCTAAGTATCGCAATGATGCTCGAAACGTCCCTTATAGGCCTACGTCTGTTTCCGGTTATTTTTATTCTGAAATTCAGTTTCTGACGGATGCCAGAAAAGCCCGAGATTATGGAATTAAACAAATAAATAAAAACAAGGATAATTGTGTGTTATTGGTGAATAAATAACAGTGTGTTATTTAGAAAAGAATAACAAATTAGAAGGAAAAAAAGATTTTAAAAAAAACAGATTTCAGTATTCTGAGGCTCTGAGCCCCATTTATTTTCCTCACAGACAACAAAAAAAGTCTGACATTATACCATTTAAAATAAAAACAATAATCGTGGCTTGATATTGAGTAAGAACATGTTTTTATGAACCCCACAGCTTCCGGTCTTCCAAGACCCGAACGGACAAAAAGACGTGCTGCAGGCACGAAACATACTACCAATAGAAATACATTGCTTTTAAAATCGTTCTGTTTGACACGAAAAAAAGTGGAAAATCGTGTTGGTGAACACAAATCCATAGATGAAATGTCGTGACTATAACACAAAATGCCCTGAGACTGGGTTGGTAGTACATATGCCAGGCCTGTAAGTGGCGCTGTAGTCTGCCACAAAAGCAGCGAAGAAGACTTTTCACAGAATCAGCCCTTGCAAAAACAGGGCTGGAAAAGAGCAAATAGAGCAAAATGAGGCATGGCTAAAATGCATGATCTGTTTGGTATTTTGAAAAAAAAACTTCACAGACATGTTTTATATAGGTATGGGCCTACAATATATTATTCAAATATAGCATGATAGGTCCACTTCAAGCAGGATATTATTAAATTGTGATGACATATTTAAAGGGGACCTATTATGAGAAATGAACGTTTTGATGTATTTTATACATAAATATGTGTCCCCGGTGTGTCAGGGAACTCACAAAGTGTCAGAAAACAAAACCCTCTCTCTTTTCTTCCGTACCCACATCTCGGAAAAAAAAAACGGAGGTGCAAACAAACAGATCCAGAATTTTGGCTCCTATTACGTCATTGGAGACATTCAGCACATGTGACATGTCCCAACCTATCTTCTCCGTATACAGTCATCTCTAGCTGAATCCCCTCTTGCAGCTGTGTGTCTGTGTATTCAGCAGGATGTCTGCAGGAGGCACTTAGAGTAAAGTCGTTATATACGTATATATAATACATATAATGGCACTGTTCTAGCGGCAAACACAAAGAACATGTCAACATGGCATTTAACCTCTTAAGCCCCAAGCCTGTTTTTCAGGTTTCAGGCTCGAAAATGACATGCCCAAAACAAAGGACTATAACTTAACTTCTAAAAGGGTTATATGAATAATTTCTTTTATCAAAGCAAGGTCACATCTGTGAGTTGGATGTAGAAGTGTCAGAATCAATAAAGATGTTTCAGTGTCAGAGTAAATCCAGATGGAACATAGTCAAAAAGTGTACATTTTTGTCTCCGCCCAAATAAAACCCATTACTTATAGTAAAAACCACCCTTGAATGATGGGTTAGTAGCCTAAAAGCTTTAGGAATTCAAAGTATAACATATAATAAGTACCCTTTATCAAGATTGAGGCAAAACAAGTGAGAATTGACCTTTTTAGAGAGAAGCATAGCGCACATTTGGGTACATTTGGTTCCATCAGTGCCATTTAACCTTTTTCAGGTACCAGACTGTAAATATCATTGTACAACATTTAATTATCACTATAGGTATTCATTCCATAAAAAAAAGTAGGGGTAGGTAAGTTTCAGAAACCGGCTCGAGATACACTTTTTGTTATATTCCATGGAATGCTCTAAACATCCCGATAGCAATGAATATCTGAAGTGACAAAAAATCCATAAAAAAATGTCATCTGTGGAAGCCGTAATACTGTAAAAAGCATGACCAATTATTTTAGCCGGCCCGGCTAAAATAACTGGATGGCCTACCTGCCTGTCAGCCTTCCATCGGGGCACAAACTTATCTCGTGCCCTCATTGGTCATGTGCACGTTCGTGTGTGTTGGAGGAGGGGCTCTGTAAGGAAGTGGCAGATTTTCTCCGGTTGTGTATTTTCAAATTCTAGCGATCTCGAGCCGGTTTCTCAAACTTACCTACCCCACCTTTAAATGTGTGTGTGTGTGTGTGTGTGTGTGTGTGTGTGTGTGTGTGTGTGTGTGTGTGTGTGTGTGTGTGTGTGTCTTTGCATGAGATGCATGTTACTTGCACAATAAAAATTAGGAAACTTAGGAAACATTTGACTCCAACTGGAGCAGATTTATTTTAAAAAAATAGCAACACACTATACAACAAGCATTTTTTGGGTAAAAAAAAACTTTATACAAACCCTGAATGTTACAGTATTACTCCAGTAAGTCATGCCATGCCCTGTAACAGTTCTTTTTGGTAGTGAAGCACAGAGGGACCTGCCACTTCCTGCAGTACACAGGTGTCTTCACCCTTCTGTTGCCAGCATCAATCAATCAATCAATGTTTATTTATATAGCCCAATATCACAAATGTTACATTTGTCTCAGTGGACTTCACAGTTTGTACAAAATATCAGTATGACAATAAGACACCCTCTGTCCTTAGACCCTCACATCGTACAAGGAAAAACTTCCGAAGAAAACCCACAGTTTAAAGGGAAAAATGGGAGAAACCTCAGGGAGAGCAACAGAGGAGGGATCCCTCTCCCAGGACGGACAGTCGTGCAATAGATGCCGTGTGTAAATTGAAAAGATAATACATTTGCAACATAGGTAGTCCAAATGTTTGGAAATGCATGTGTGTGTAATAGGAAGATGGATCCACGAGGATATCCATCCAGGACCTATGATCCAGGACCACAGCCACGACTCAAGATCCAGGGCTCGTGATGCCGGACACAGGACCGCAGGATCATCCATGACTCCGGATCCCAGCGTATATAGACACCAAAAAGAAAGAAATTTGGGGAAGCTGGGTTAATCGGAACATGGGAGTACACAGGTATAGACAGAGAGAAGGAAGAAGTAAGATGTCCCCCGACAAACTAAGCCTATATCAGCAAAACTAGGGGCTGAATCTAATCAGCCCTAACTATAAGCTTTATCAAAAAGGAAGGTCTTAAGCGCACTCTTAAAAACGGATAGGGTGTCTGCCGCCCGAACACAAACTGGAAGCTGATTCCACAAATGTGGAGCTTGATAAGAAAAGGCTCTGGCTCCCATTGTACTTTTAGAGACTCTAGGAACAACCAACAACCCTGCATTCTTGGAACGCAATGCCCTAGTAGGACAATAGGGTATAATGAGTTCTTTAAGGTAAGATGGCGCCTGCCCATTAAGGGCTTTGTAGGCGAGAAGAAGAATTTTAAATTCTATCCTGTGTTCTATAGGGAGCCAGTGTAAGGCAGCCAGAACAGGAGTAATGTGGTCCCTTTTCCTAACTCTGGTTAGGACACGAGCTGCAGCATTTTGAATTAGCTGAAGCGACTTGACTGACTTCTTGGTACACCCTGATAATAAAGAGTTACAATAATCCAGCCTTGAAGTAACAAATGCATGGACTAGTTTCTCTGCATCGTTTTGAGGCAAGATATGCCTGATTTTTGCAATGTTACGTAGATGGAAGTAGGCGGTCCTTGAAATTGATTTTATGTGGGCGTTAAAGGATAAATCCTGATCAAATATAACACCAAGATTCATTACAGTCTCACTGGAGGCCAAATTAATGCCATCCATAGTTAGTATATCTTTAGATAATTTGTTTCGTAGATTCTTCGGGCCAAGTACAATAACTTCAGTTTTGGTCGTGTTTAACATCAAAAAGTTTAAGGTCATCCACGTTTTTAAGTCCTTGAGGCAGTCTTGAATTTTATTTAGATGATTAATTTCATCAGGCTTGATTGATAAATATAGTTGAGTATCATCCGCATAACAATGAAAATTTACAGAATGATTCCTTATAATATTGCCTAACGGAAGCATATATAATGTGAACAAAATAGGTCCGAGCACTGAGCCCTGTGGCACTCCGTGGCTAACTTTGGTTTGCGTGGAAGATTCATCATTGACACGTACAAACTGAGAGCGTTCAGATAAATAGGACCTAAACCAGCCTAAGGCAGTTCCCTGTATGCCAACTAAGTGCTCTAGTCTTTGCAATAAGATATCATGATCGATAGTATCAAATGCAGCACTGAGATCGAGCAAAACAAGAATAGAGACAAGTCCTTTGTCAGAGGCTATTAGAATGTCATTTGTGACTTTGACCAGAGCTGTCTCTGTGCTATGATGTGATCTAAAGCCAGACTGAAAATCTTCAAATAAATCATTGTTTTTTAAGTAATCACACAGCTGTTTTGCGACTGCTTTCTCAAGAATTTTTGAGAGGAACGGAAGATTAGAAATAGGTCTATAGTTGGCTAAAACCTCTGGATCGAGGTTGTGCTTTTTAAGAAGCGGTTTTATCACTGCTACTTTGAATGATTGTGGAACATAGCCTGATAATAAAGACATATTCATAATATTTAATAAAGAAGTGCTAATTAATGGAAAAACTTCCTTCAACAGCTTAGTTGGAATTGGGTCTAATATACACGTTGATGGTTTAGAAGAGAGAATCATTGAATTTAATTGTTCAAGGTTTATGGCTGAGAAGCATTCTAGTTTACTATCTAGTGTAATATTATAACTTACGTTTCCGGGAGTTGATAACACTATACTGGTCAAAGGCAAGAGGTCATTAATTTTGTTTCTAAGAGTAACAATTTTATCGTTAAAAAAGCACATAAAATCATTACTACTGAGTGCTATGGGAATAGAAGGCTCAATCGAGCTATGGCTCTCTGTCAGCCTGGCTACAGTGCTGAAAAGAAATCTTGCATTATTCTTATTCTCATCTATTAGTGAAGAGTAGTAGGCTGCTCTCGCTTTACGCAGTGCTTTCTTATATTCATTGAGAGTGATATGCCAAATTAAACGAGATTCTTCAAGTTTAGTGGAACGCCATATCCTTTCAAGTTGTCTCGACTTTTGCTTTATTTTGCGGGTTTCGGCATTATGCCATGGAGCTAATCTATGTTGTTTTATTTTCTTCTTTTTTAAAGGAGCAACAGAGTCTAATTTTATTCGCAGCGCATCTGTAGCACTATCAACAGCATGATCAATTTGGGGTGGTGGACATTTTGTATAAGTTTCCTCCCCTACATGCAGACCTGCTATCGAGTTAAGCATTGGTGGAATCTCTTCCTTAAATTTGGCTATAGCACTAACAGATAGGTTTCTGCTGGAGGAGCCTTTGACTAATGCTTTGTAGTCCAGCAACAGCACTTCAAAAGTTACTAAGAAATGGTCGGATAAAGCAGGATTATGCGGTTCGACTAATAGTTGCTCAATTTCAATACCATAAGTCAGAACAAGGTCGAGAGTGTGATTATAGCAGTGGGTTGGTTTATTTACACTCTGACAAAAACCAACAGAATCTAATATAGAGTTAAATGCAACAGTAAGGCTATTTTTATCATCGTCAACATGAATATTAAAGTCACCTACGATAATTACTTTATCTGTTTTAAGAACCAAAGTTGATAAAAACTCAGAGAATTCTGATAAAAATTCTGAATAAGGACCTGGTGCACGGTACACTGTAACAAATAAGATTGGCTGCAAAATTTTCCAGGTCGGATGCGTAAGACTAAAAACGAGACTTTCAAAGGAGGTATAATTTAATTTTGGTTTAGTATTGATAAGTAAACTTGAGTCAAAGATTGCTGCAACTCCACCTCCTCGGCCCACGCCTCTGGCAATATGAGTATTGATATGGCTGGGTGGAGTGGCCTCATTTATGCTGACATATTCTTCATGTCTCAACCAAGTTTCAGTGAGACAGCATATATCAATATTATAATCTGATATTAAATCATTTACCAATATTGCTTTAGATGCTAGAGATCTTATGTTTAAGAGACCACATTTAATCTTCCTGTTTTGTTGCACTGTAGTAGTTGTTACATTTACTTTTATCAGGTTATTATGTATGACACCTCTATTAGGTTTTACCTTAAATTGTCCTTGGGCAGACACACACACCGCTAATATTGGGTATTTTATTGGGTTCGGGATTCCTATGGATGACTGCCTAGGAGAGAGCGCAGAGAAGCGTGTAAGACTGCGACTCCGCCTCCTGGTCTCAACTCCAGTTTGTCATGGATTAAGTCCACAAAGCCCTGAAATGTTTGCCGAAATGAGATTTGCACCTTCCAAAGTAGGATGAATGCCGTCTCTCTTAATCAGACCAGGTTTTCCCCAGAAGGCTGTCCAATTATTTACGAAGCCCACATTGTTTGCTGGGCACCACCAAGACAACCAGCGCTGAAATGATGACATGCGGCTATACATGTCATCATTGATCAGATTGGGGAGGGGACCAGAGAAAATTACGGTGTCCGACATTGTTTTAGCATAACTACACACCGACTCCACATTAAGTTTGGTGCATTCTGATCGGCGTAAACGAACATCATTACCACCGACGTGAATAACAATCCTACTGTATTTACGTTTATTTTTAGCCAGCAGTTTAAGATGCGCCTCAACGTCGCCCGCTCTGGCCCCCGGAATGCATGTGACTGTGGAGGCTTTGGTCTCTAACTTCACGTGTCTCATAATAGAGCTACCAATGACCAGAGTTGGCTTCTCAGCGGGTGTCTCGCTGAGTGGGGAATATCTGTTAGACACGTGAACGGGATGGTGGGGACCTGCGGGTTTCGCGTTATGCCCCTTCTGAACAGTCACCCAGTCTCCCTGCTGCTCGGGAGTTGCCGGGGGACGGCTAATAGGAGCTACCTTTTGCCGGTCCGCACTGGCTAACATGGGCTTTACTGTAGCTGAGTTACTTTCTAAGATGCGGAGCCGGGCTTCTATGGCTATGATTCCCGCCTCCAACCTAACAGCTATACTACATTTAACACATGTATCGGTACCAGTAAAGGAGGTAGGGGAGTAACCAAACATGAGACAGGAAGAGCAGGAAATAGCACCAGAGGGTGGGGAAAGAGCCATGGCTAGCTATCAAGCTAAAGTAGCTACCGTTAGCAAACCCGAAAAGAGTGTAGGCAACTGTGGAGTTACAGTCGCTAAGAGACGGAGAGTTGTGAGTGCTTAAGCTGTAGTAACGTGTGATTACAACGTCAGGCAGTTGCCGTGATCAAGAGTTTTAAAACGATCGATTAAGTTAAGATAATAAGCTATCAGCAGCAGAACAGGCACACGGGATACCCGGAGATGACAATGACAACAACCGGAAGTTACAACATGCTTACCGCAATAGTGGTCCAGCATCAGAGCACCTCCTGCTGTACCTCCTGACCTTGGTGGCATCTTCCCCATAATACTCGGGCATCCAGAAGCCATATCCTCATCGCCTTCCTCACTGTGAAAACAAATGTGGAAAAAACAAATAGATTAATTCTCTGGCTTGTACTTTCAAAAATGTAACTCAAATCAGAAATAATTTCTCTACAACAACAGCAGAACATCAATTTTGAGTGTGTGAAATAACATTATATCACTCAAAATGTATACCGTGTAAATTATGTGAGACGGGGTTCATATAATCTGTTCAATATTTAATATTAATATTCCGTCTGTCATATATTTATATATATATGTGTGTGTATATATATATATATATATATATATATGTATGTGTATATATATATATATATGTATGTGTATATATATATGTATGTGTATGTGTATATATATATATATATGTGTATATATATATATATATATATATATGTATATATATACATATATATGTATATACATATGTATGTGTATATATATATATATATATATATGTATGTATATACATCCTGAAATACGATGTCCAATGCCTCCTCGATGGACAAAAAAGTCTTCTTTCTGGCTGCCAAAGACAACAAATCCTGCTGTTTCGCTGTTTCGCTGATCGATCTGCCGTTCTCTGCTCTCCTGTCGTCGCGGGACATGCTATGCTATGCTATAGTATGCTGCGTAACAAGAGTGGGGTGTGCGTAAACCAGCTAAACTGCCTGTATTTACACTTACGCAAGATCCTATCTCTGGAACCCATTGGTCGATTTGGGTGATTGACACCTTTTTTGAATCGTTAGAGCCAATCGAATCCAGTTTCAAAATACGTAAATACGTTATGCCTGCGGAGGTGGAGCTATGCGTAAACTGCATCTCCCGCAGCTGAAGCCACGGACTGTTAATCGTTGGACCTACTCTTCTGCCGTGAATGAAAGGATTGATTATCAGTAATCATTTTAAAGTGACAAGAGACATTGGATTAACCTTGAGCAGCGTTTTTATTCCTTTGAACACAACTTTTGATCACAAAACAGCCAAGGTAAGACCTAATTATTGTCATGGATTTGAAAACTGATATTGTTTACTTGCTATGTTCTGGCTGCTAGCTCGGTTAATGTTGTGCCTGTAGTGATATGGTGTATACCCCTGGAATCTGTGGAATCTCAGCTTTCAGAAAATGTGTTATAAATGATCGTTTTTGTGAGTTATGAGCAGAAATAGCAATTGCCCGTTTTTGACATGGGCTCATTTAGAGGCTTCTTGTGAGACTTATTTTTCGAAAAAAAAAATTGTTTTTGTATCGTCAGTTAGTCAAGTTTCCTCCGGTCAGATGAGTATGGAATATTAATAGTTTCATGAATGACACTTCAGATATAGCACTGTTGCTACATATATAGCATTTTCGGACCGGAGCTCGGTTCCGTGGGGCTTAAGAGGTTAATCACCGCAGCGTTTAGCTGAGTGTCTCCTGGTAGAAAACTCTCTTAGCAGGGGAAAGCTGCATGACGCTACAAAGGGGCGTGTCTAGCAGCAGCCGTTCCACTTAAAGCAGAATCAGCCTTTTTAGAACAGGACTGGAATAGAGGGGTATGAGCAGTATGAGGCATGGCTACAATGGGTGATATGTTTGGTATTTTAAGCAAAAAACTTCACAGACATGTTTTGTATAGGTATGGCCCTACTATATATTTTTCAAATATAGCATAATAGGTCCACTTTAAATAAATATGGTGGAATGTAAGAACACGGGCCAAGCACAAGATATTAACTTCAAACCATTTTTTGAGTTTCTCACAAACAAGCTTGATTGGAAACCGATTTGACAAATGTATCATATGTTGCACATCAATATTTTTGATTTTACAAATCAATATATTTTCTGCTTCTACAAAAGAGTAATGGCACATTTATGTTGTTTGTGCTGCCTTGGCAGAGGACTGCACTTTGTGAGCAATTTCTAGTTTATTTTAGCTGATTCAACTTGATATTTTATCTGCTTACATTGAACTGTGACCAAACAGTTTCATGTGAGAGTACAACATGTCAAAAGTCCATTATGCTTTGAAGAAATATGATGTACTTGGAAACTGTGTTGACAACATTTGTGTTTGTGATTAAATCTTCATGGCTGAAGATGCACAAACAAGAACTGACATGGTGTAAGCTGGTTTTGGAAAAGGAGTTATTGTCGATCCATATGAAGACTTGTTTTATTCACAGTCAATATTTATTCATGGTGACATTGTTGATGTACAGAACATAAATTAATCATAAGGCAGCGATGGAATCCCGTCTGAGGTATTTTGTTTACACAGAAGAGTATGAAGGCCAAAGTGGCCCTCCACCACCACATTGCTACAGAATGTATTATTATTATTCAGACGTCCGTTTGAATGAAAGTAGACGTAAAAAGAAAACAGATGGTTTGTGTCGAAGAGGTATGTCTGCTTTCACCAAGTCCTGATTCAGAATGAGGTAAACTGAACTGAAAGTGATTACACCAAATCTATGGATGGATTTTTTTTAAACTACTAAAAACAATTGTTTTTTTTTCTTAACGAATTTAAATGATATCAAGTACCAGACTTACCTTGTCCGTCCAAGCTGTGTTTCTTTTCATCCTTTCTGCCTGTGAATCTGAATGAATTTGACACAAAAACAAGAATGAAAACACAATAAATTACGAGTGTTTTTTTTTTCTTTGATGCATACTGTATACATACTCCAACAACATTTTATATCAAATCATGGTACAAAATAAAACATTGTACCATATATGATGAGTAGCCTGTAGGTTGCGAACATCAAGTTTCACATTAACTATTTTATTAAAAATATGGTTAGCCACTTGCTGCTCTAGAAAGGGTTCCATATGTTCGAAAGGAATTTCTCAAGAACTATAAGTTGTTTTCAACTAATGAATTAATGGGGATTTGAACTTTGAGCAGTACTACTAATACAATTAAAGACTAGTTTGATCCCCTCCAGTAAGCCAGAGAAACTCAGTCCCTCTCATTTAGGCAAATTCTCTTCTCTCTTTTTCTGTCTGTACTTTTAAACTAATTTCAATGACACAACTAAAGCACACTCATTCACACACACGTTACTTTACCTCTTTCTACCCTGACAACATGAAGTAGCTTTGTGTTTCAGCGGATACCATAGTGACTGTCTGAAAAGTTCCTCAGCGGTTGGTACTACAGGACAACGTTGCCAAGTCTATTTTTGTCTTGCTCTTTCTTTCGCTTTCTTTCTCTTTTGTGTCTCTCATCATGCTCAGATATCTTTAACTTAGTGGAAAAGGTCTTTATTTCTCTAACAGCTCAGTCTGGACCTAATAAAGCAGACACACTGGAGATAAAATCGTCTGGAAGTCCAAGTATAGAGGAAAAAGAGTCATTATTCTGTCAAGCAGACAGAAGGAGGTGGGCCCTTTTTTTACCAGAGTTATTATTGTTGGCTTTGGCCATACACTGTCAGTCTTTGCTGACATTGTTACACTTAAATACCACAAAGTAAATGTAAGGGAATGGTGTCATTGTTGTATTCATATTATAGGGCCAAATGTATAGTTATTGATTGTTTTAATTAAAGAAGAAGGCACAGAAATGAATGTCTTTGGTGGTAAAGATAAACTGGCTTTCTAATGGGATTACTTAGAATATGTATACAGGATGAATTGACATTAGAGGCATGAGGTTGTGAAATAAGTACATAAAAGATGATGAAAAGTGTGGTTTTCAAAGTCCCAAACCACAATGTGAACAGTTCATAAAAAGAAGTTAAGTGCGAAGACCAAAAACATCCACTCACACACACTAAGTCCACAGTAAATGATAGGGATAGTGTAATTATAGTTGTGTTATTATGACATAATGTTCGATCCACCCACAGATGTGCGGGGGTTTCTTCAGACCGCCACAATGAAAGCATGCAGCTACATCATGTCTCTCGCAAAAATGAGCTCATCTCCAAATTCAGATTCATGACTCAAACCTGGATCTTAAAATCTGATTAATGTGCATCGCAGAGTGAAGATTTCATGTTCTTCTTCCAATTTACCACACAAATGTAATATTTGCAGCTGAGGAGCTGGCAGCCAACAGGTTGTTATTAATATTGATTACTTTCAGGGCAGAGGTTTAATGTTACCTCATCTTGATGTTATTTCAGATGTTATCCCATCCCACCAGGAGAAATATCTTAGAGGAGGAACTATTAGATTTCACAGTATGCTCTTGTGTCTCCAGTGAAATTGCTCAAAGATACTGATGGGATTGATGTTTAAATCAGGCCAAACTGGGTTCATTCATAGTGATATAAAATTACTCAAAACGGTATAATGTATAACTGTCGGTCTAGGATGAAGGATCAGATCATAGGTTAGGAATACCAGTGACAAGAGCGTTGTAGCACTCATCCGGTCAATAGTCAATACAATGTTATCGTTAGGTGAATTACCATGCAAATCAAAAACACAGAAAAACAGTTAAGGACAAATATTGTGGTCAAACAAGATTGTATGTGGAAGATGAAATATTTTCAGCTGTAGAAAATAGGACACAATTTAACAATTGACATGACCATTTTAACAAAATTCAGCATACTACGTTAGTTTGAAGTTTTTATTCCGTCCGGCTCAGATCCTTGGCTATAGATGCAGATGAATGGAAGAAAAGATCTGTGGTCCAGATGCACCGACTCACTGCGTGATTGATGTTCTGGAGAAGAAGAACAGAAAATCTTATTGTGTGCCTGTCTTCCCCCCTCAAGTCATATTCACTTCAAAAGGTGATTTATCCATATAATACAACACTTTACAATACCAAATGGAAGCTGATATGCATGGGATTTCTTGACTCAATTGAATAAAGTGCTAACCATTCAAGCAAGCAGAAGGGAACACATCTGAGTTGTGATGTTCAAGGATGGCAAATGATCAGTGTTGCAACGACTCTAACTTGAGTTAAGAGAACAGATATATGTAGGCATATGTTCCAATGCAATATAAACCCTCATTGCATTTTTGAATGCATGGTAATCAATTGATTCAAGATTGGTTTTGGGAGAGAGACTTCAGTATATGCAGGTGCTGGTGTCCAACTCTATATAATCAATAAAAAAACCTAAAATTAATGAGTTATTATTAACATATAAGTTGTTAGTTCAAATGTGATAACCTAAGACTAAAATAGGGTAGGATTAAACTTTTTCAGGTTCAATATTTCTGTTTAAATACCTAAAGAAAGACAGGAAAACAAAAATATTCAAAAGTACTGGGAGACCATGCAATTTACTAAGAACCACTGACATTGGTCTGATTACTGAAAATTAGAGTGTAATTGTTGTGTCTCATTTTTGTTCCTAATCATCGAGTCAAGCTGCCTCAACTATGAGAGAATGAGTCAAACAGGAACATAAAAATGGTCCTCTGTGTTGGCTTGGCTATTGAAAAAAGCTAAAATCAGACATCAAAACAGCTACTTGAGGCTCATAATAGGGCAGAAAAATGCTTCAAATAGCCAATAATAGGATGCTACTATCCTTAGTACATGCCATTTCTCTCGGTCTGAGAGTGAGTGATCACATTGTGATCTAAAATTAGACAAAACAGCATGGAAATAGCTGTGGCTGTAGGAAGCATCGCAGTGGTTATCCATCATTTACATTTTACTCACCTCTTATATTAAGCCCAGGCATTTCAAATTAACATCACTGGCTAGCGTAATGGTTTCTAGGGACAATCATCATGTTAAATCATTTTCTTGACTTCATTCACCAGCTTATGTTGATCAATATACAAAACGGATTACCACCACATCTCTCATAGTATTCTGTACATCTTTATGAATCATAATGAAAGTGGGCTACTGTTGGGAATTAGGTTAACCTTCACTTTAATCTTTTTGACATGCATTTGCTACCTTTGAAACTGCTTATAAAGTAGTACATCTACATCTAAAAAATCCATGTCAGTTACCTCACCACCCTTAAATTAGGCCTTTATGCCGTCCCATCATACATCTGACAGAGCAGCTTACTAAAGTAGTTCCCATAGACAGGAGCCAGCGTGTTGCCTTCCTGCCAAATGAGAGCATTTGTTTGCTTGGCATTTCCATGGTTTCAATGGGCAAGGGCTTAAGAGAGGCGTGTGTTGGATGTGTGTGTGGGTGAAACCGTGATTGCATGTCAGAGGTTTTCCTAAAAATTCTGAGCATGCACATGTTTCTATTTACTAACATAAAAACGCATATATTTGGGGTTTTTCGCGTGCACTTTTAAACTTGTGTGGGCTTGTGTCAATGACTATCCCATTTGGCCTACTAAGATACATAATGTCTCATTCCTGTTGTGCACCACAAGACCATTTGGGGACCTGTATTCATTCACTGACTCATTACTCTGTAATCCAAATGACACAAGACTTTCTGGCAGGTTCTATTTGTGAACAAAAAGGGTTCCCTTTTTGGATAGAAACTACACTGGGCCTTTTGTGTTTTGCACTGGATGTTTACTTGACCATTTTATGCTTTTGCGATTCAAGCTGGGTAATGACCGTAAAACATTATAATGGGTTTGCAATTCTTTGCAACTGATTGGGAACATATTTAGAAAGGAACAACAATTATAAAGCAGTGTTTTTGCTAATATATACTATATTTCGCCTCAGGATACATTTCCTCTTTATTCATTCCTGGGCAGTGGTGACCCAGTAGTTTTTGTAAAATTCTGTACACTGTATTCTGTAAGACATTGTCCCTTCTATGTGCCTCTTAGCTGGGCGCGTCAGGGTGTTTACCGACTTCACTGACCAAGGATCTTTTATTGAGAGATAAGAGTCTTTATTGTTTGAGTTACCCTGAGAATTATACAGAGAGTAGCGGCTACTGCTCACTCCAAAAGTGAATTAAGACACATCAATAACAATGTTCATATCCTTGACCCTGCTTCATCATATTTCCAGCTGAAATGAATGATGAAGTTCACATTATTGGAAGAGACTTGTACAGAAAGAATCAGATGGTATCAGTTGATCAACTGCTTCAACTTGACCTCTGATGTCATTAATTTGCGGTGGGTCAGGCATTGTTGGGAGGTTGCTATGAACACACAACAACAAGAATGAACCTGAGAGCGCCAAGCTTTCACTTTAATACATTTAAAGAAAGCTTAACAAGTGCATCCCCTATTGTTTCCAAAGCAGCCTGAAAGTATGTTGTTGGCTCCACCTATGTCAGATATGTAGGCTGTATATTGTATGTATGTATTGTTTATTGTATTTTGTACATTTCTTAACATATTATTGTGTTTGAGCAACAATTATTCTATATGCCAGCTAATTAGAGGCTACTTCTCTTCAAATCTCTACATCCACCATCTTAGTCAAATAATACAATATTTTCCTTTTATTCTTTCTATTTTCCATTCAAACTGTGGCATCATGGTACAAATGATAAACATAATGAGTATTATTTTTTTACTTCTTATTTGTACTTTTTATTAATATTATTATAACTTATTATTATTATTATATAAAATCTGAATTAGCATTATATATTAGCAGGTCAAGTGGTCAACGGAGTTTGGTGGTAAACTCACGTGTGTAACACTCGCGAGATTTCAATATGTAAACATGATAGCAAAGCCGGTCGCCCGAGGCTAGGCTACTATTAAGCTCACCTGTCCTCAGGTATGTGTTCTGCGTTACTGAGTCAGTATCTTTTCCTTTCTAACTCTCAAACTTAACAAGTGTATTGGTCGTATGCTGGAAATAGTCGAAAGATGTGTGTGGTCTTCAGGGCTAATTAGTACGCCAATTAACATCCTCACAGCTCCAGACCATGCTCCAAACACCCACCCCGCCATCTTTGAACCAAAAAAAAGCGATTTAAGGATTTAAGTGAGGCTAGATAGCTAATAGCGCACAACACTAGTTATCGTTTAATAATTGTGGATTTTACTTGAAGGCTAATCTTTATTGGAAGACTCCAACGCAAGCTCTGTCCGACCTTCAACCACCAGTAAGACATTAGCCTCATCCCATCATAATGATGGCAGTTTGACACTGAAGCTTCGAACGGAGCTTCAACCCTGGACTTCCTATTCCATAGAAGCAGTGCTTCGAAGCTTGCTTCAAATCACGTGACATATGACGTCCGAAGCAGCAACTGCTTCAAATCACGTGACATGTGACGTCCGAAGCAGCAACTGCTTAATTTCCTGAATGAATCACTTGACTGGTTTGCGGTCCATTCACACGATTCAATGCACTGCTCACCTCGATTCTGACAGGTGACAGGTTGAAACAGTTTCGAATTTGAGCGCTTCAACACTTTATGACCGCTTTAAACAATGCGCAATGTGTGGGTTGTTGTCGTAGTTTGCGTTGTTGCTGTTGAGTTGTTGTTGGTATTCCATTTGAATTGTAGTATCATTATAGAGCAAGACAGGAAGAAAGATAGGTCGTTTTGGCTCGGGAAACACTTTTGTGTAGTGAAGTGAACAAAAAGACAATTATCAGTAATATAAAAACAGTTCAATATGTTAAGGATTAGATAGCCCAGTGGGTAGAGCCGACGGCCCGAATGCGGCAATGTCCTCCGCGCAGCTGGTTCAGAGCCCGGAATGGATGTATTTTAATCATTGCTTTTCAACTTTAATAACTGATAAAAGGCCCTCTCCTCCCAAAAAAATGTCCAGCACTCTCTAGTCTCTTCTCAATAACCCAATACAGACAATTATCAATCTTTAATTGCAAATAGAACATGATATTCAGTCTTAGGGCCCTTCTCACTTCTCTTATTTTTCATTTCCTCGCTCCTCGGTCTCGGTCTCACAGGAAGTTGATTTGTCTGCGCCATCTTGAGTAGCGTCCCAATGGCCTTATTTTTGCCGGAGGATCGAGGAGCGAGGAGCGATAATGGAGGAGCTATAACCGAGGAACCATCAGACCATCCTCCGATGAAATCCTCAGACACTCGCCCAGCCCCTTACTGTGTATCGCTCACTGATTGGACGATGCAGGGCATGCACTGATCTGATGCTTCTTGACATGAGAGCAGAGTGAAGAAAATACATGAACCTCACGGGAGTCACTCCTCAGTTTATACCGTGTTTTGTTTCAATTCATGTTTCATTTAGTTACAAATATGTGATATATCTGAACAACAAAGTGGTCAAAAATAATTGTATTCATTTTTTGGAAACATTTTCATGATCGCTTTTTTCGTTTTACATTTTCATTTATTGTCATTTCCATTCAGTCAGTCATTAAGTGCTATTAAAATGTTAATTTGCTACATATCCACACAAACAAAGTGTGCAATCCAATGAATGTTAATCTAACTGGGTTTTGATAGATAACATATCTCTTTTTCTTCTCTCAATTATTTTATTTCTATTGTGCACTCTAATCAATATTAATCAAACTATTGTTCGTTTATACATTTTATGAATGGCGTTTATCTTTTTTGAGAATTAGTTCTTATTTTATTTTATATATTTGGGTCTACAACAGATGATACAAATGTTTGTGTCAGTAAATGTGTACTAACAGAGGCGGGGGTGTTTATGAAAATAACGGGGACAGAGCTGCTGTCAGACGATCAGCTGTGCAGCGTCATCACAAACGGACGTCGCTTCACGTGACGCTCCGGAGGAAAGGACGTCCCATTGCTCTTAAAACTAATTTCCCTGCTTCTCGTGGTTTCCTTGCTTCTCTCCATGCTTCCCTGGTGGGAGGGACTAGTCGCAGGGAAACTACGCAAGTGAGGGACGCAAGGAATCCATGAAGAAATGCTTTATTATGACAACAAGTAAGATGCTATTCTGCTGCAAAAAGAGTACTTGTGCTAGAGCTCAGTGAAAGAAAACAATGATCAGTATGTGAGCTTGTATAAAGTGTTCAAACTATATGGAATGCCATTTAAGCCAAAATTAAATAAATAAATACATATATATATAAATATGTCTATGAAATAAATTCTGAAATAAATAAATGAGGCAATAAATATGTATACATGTACATTTAAATACATTTCAAGGGACTTTTATTTCATAATGACACATTTCTTTATTTCAAGAGACTTGTATTTCATAATGACACATTTATTTATTTCAGGTGACTTGTATTTCATAATGCCACATTTCCATTCCTTATATGCAAATGAACGGGGCGTCGTTAGCTCACAGATCCAGATACCCAGACCAAAGCAACAGCACCACACTGACTACTCGAGAAGAGGAAGAAAATGGAGGACTACTGAATAAAAATAAGGCAAACTACTAAATGAAAATAAGGCAGGGCAGACAACATGGAAGACGTCGGTGGGCTCCAAAATGCTATGCTATCCTTAGCAGATCAAATTGATCAACACCGTTTACCAACAGACACTATTTTGGCCCATATTGAAGACTTTGTCGAAGTGCTCGGGCGGATAAGCGCTCTTCGAGATATCGACACGGATGACGAAGTTGTAAATACTTTGACACTGATCGAGCACCTTGTTCGTGTGGAAGATGTCCAAGAAGTTGGTTCAAGCACAGGTGCAGGACGCCCGCCTCTGGATATTCCAGGCGATATGCTCGCTACCTATGTGTTGTCCGGTGTATCTGTTTGGTGTGTCATCCCGCACAATTCAAAAGGAGATCGGTCGAAATAAAATAATAATAAAAATAAATTCAACAAAACAACAATCTATGATCTTTCCTGACCTAATGTTAGGTAATTTTACCTACCCCAGTTTCACTAAAGGTAAACAGTGCCTTTCTGGTAGCTCTTTCTCCCTCTCCTTTTGTTCCCAAAATACCAACCACAATCCATTCTCTCTCTGCCTCTAAAACGTTATCCTTTAGTTGTTCTCTTTCAGCTTTATAGATGTCACAATGTAACAAGATATGTTCTACATCTTCTTTTACTCCACAGTTCCCACACTTGTCACTGTTACTTTTCCCCATGACATGCAGCGTACCATTCAATGCTGTGTGATTTATTCTGAGTCTAGCTATCATCATTTCCTCCCTTCTGTTTCTTTCTTTATAAATATTTGTCTGCTGGCATCCCGGCGGACCAGCATTTATCTATCACCAGCATTACATATACAATGTATTCTGGTAACTATCAAAATAAAGACATTGGATAGTGTTCATAACAGTATTTTTATTTAATAAATTATACTTAATTCAATAATATTACAAAAAAAACCTACATCTAAATAAATATATCATCTAAAATAGATGCATTTGATTTAAAAATAACAAATATAATTCAAAATGTAAACAGCAACAAAGAAATTATAAACATGTTTTTTCTTTTTCTTGTTAATATCCATTATCTTCACTGTTATGTATCTTCCGGTCATTGCAAATCTGGCCAGCATTTCTTGGTCCTCCACGTCTTTCTCGTACAGCCACAGCTTGAAGCAAACTGAAAATAAGAAACAACAATGTTTTAACAAATCGTATTCAATTATCTGATGATAGAACTGCAAACAGAATAGCTGAAACTTTAACAAAATAAATAACTCAGTTACCTCTAATCATTAGCCCATGTTTGGTTAACTCCGTGTGTTGCTGCTAGCATACATAACACCTGACGTGGAAACATACTCGTGGATGGGGCTACAGAGCTACTAGAAAGACAGTCGAACCATTCCTCCGTCTGAATGTGGTGCACTTTTGCTAAATGTTTAGACAAATAGCTCGTGTTACCGCCCTTACATGCTAAACTCTTATTGGACTTTTGGCAACGAGCATTGTCCACCTGAAGACCAAGCCCCCAGGAAGTGCGCCGGACTCTGAGGAAAATATTCGTTGTGTCCAAACGGTGGTACTACAATTTCCTTATCAGTCTGTGACGTCGACCGGCCCAGAAATACTTTCTCCCATAGACTAACATGGGGAAAGAGACGTCTGTAAATCGGTGGATAATTTTTTTGAAACTAAATAAACTACCCCGTAGCCCTTACACAATTGTTCATCCTGGGGGGGGGGGGGTGGGGGGTGTGTGTGTTGCATGCATGTAGCATGGCCCGCCCCCTCGCACACCGATCGGGGAGAGAGATCTCATCTGGATTGGAAAGATCGAAAATAAATCATAGATGCATTTTGTAGTCTTATTGCATATTAGAAACGGAGTTGGCGACAGTAAGACTGCGATATAATGTTTATGTAGATATAATACATATGACATCTATTTTTTAAATGTCTCCAGTACCGATAAAAAGATCGATAACGTTGGACCTTAACGGTACCACAGCCTTTAATAATTCAGCCCCGGGGCCCGTTTAATACCAGGGCTCTGTACCCATCCCTAGTTTTAATTATTACATAATCATTATTACATTTCAAATAACCAAGTACTTGGTGTCTCACAAAGAGCAAGTGGCTAATGCTGCTAAGAACATACCTGGTGATGGTGATGATGGTGGCTCTTCGCTGCAGGATCTGGTCGATGTCCTCCTAGCAGAAGCGATTGCCTTCGTCGTTCTCGTCCATGATGGCAGCGTAGGCTCCTTTCCTCAGCAGGTCCTCGATCTCCTTCTTGGAGAACTGCTGGACCGGCTAAAGGCGACGCAGAGAGACATTTACACAAGTGGATTTAGAAAACTCTTTTCGAAAATAAACTAAGCGTACTGCAACAGCGACTGACCCAAAAATGACTTGGCATCTAGAAATATGACAGATTTTGTTTTTCTCACCCCGTTGTTGTTGCCACTCATGCTCTGCAGGACGGCACGGTCCAGCCCGAGCTTCAGACTAGCTTTATCCAGCATTTCCCTCTCATAGTTTCTAGTGATCAGACGGTACACCTTCACCACCTTAGGCTGGCCAAAACGATGACACCGAGCTGGAGCCTGAAATAAAAAATGAAAAGAGGGGTCAAAAGAGCATCATGTTCAATGTTTTTTCAACGTTTTTAAGCATTATTTCAGAATTTATTTCATAGGCATATTTATATATATATATATATATATATATATATATATGTATTTATTTAATTATTTATGTATTTATTTATTTAATGTTGGCTTAAATGGCATTCCATAAAACTGTGTGCAGTGTTTTAAAGTTGCAATATGGCCAATTACCTTTATCGCAATATAAAGTTGCTTTCTTATTACAAGGTGTTCTTACAAGGATACATAGTGTAGCTTTCATGTGCAAGAAAAGGCCACCAATGCATTTTAATTCTACATTGAAATACTTGTGCTCTAAGTCTAAGAGCAAACCATTTTGCATTGTCAAGTTTATTTGCAAAAGCTTGAGTGTTTAGCCAATCAGAGTAATCGATACTGTGTTATTATAGCCCCTTTTACACATTTTGTTTGTATTCATGCAATATTGTAACATTGTAGTAAATAATTCAGGCTTAGGATATGGCCCTTTTCTACAATAGCTGCCTAAGTGAAATAAATATATCCTGTCTTATTTGTAGCTTACTAAAATAAGGTGGGACCATTTTGTGTTTTCTTGTGCTATCCTCTGAATGAGGGTTAGTATATTAATGCTCGGATTCTGTTCCACTCTCTCATCTGGCTGTATGCCAGACCTATAGTACAACCCTGAGTCTGAATGGAGGATAAAGGCTGCAGCTGTGGAAGCAGCAGGCAGTCAGACAAAAGTAAATGGAGTCATTCTCCAAATCAAGGCCAACTCATTGGACGGCTGCAGTTGTAACCCAATTATTCCCAGGCCACATGTTCTCAAAGCAGGGGTGTCAGGCAGAGGGGGAAACCCTTCTGCTTTCTCCTGCAGCCACCCCATAAAACACACAGAAGAGGGGGGGGAGAGCAGAAGGGATAGAAAGTGTTATTCCATACGCCTCAAGTGTAAAGATGTCAAATGTTGTGGCTGTGGGTGAGGTTTGGCATATTTTATAATATAGTGTTTATGGAAAGACAGATGGTCGAGTGGAGATGAACATGAACAGGGAATCCCTCTTTGGAAACACACAACCACAGATATGACGGTAAACCTTTGGGGCACAGAGAGATATGATCGGGGGTGTTTTAATAAATCAAGATTCAGTTTTAATTTGAATGTTTTAGTGTGTTTTATTTAATGTTACAGTTGAATGTGGTTACAATCATTTCGAAACCTCATTAACACTTTTTTCATAAAGGCAACGGGCTATTAAGTCAGTCAATGTGTGATGTGGATTGTGCTAATTGTCCACACTGTCTATAATTGTTATGAAAAGTAGGACATTAAAGAGCCACATTTTGAGGGACGGTGCAAAGAAAACATGTGAATGAACGAAGTTACTATTCATAAACACTGAAGCCCCAGAGGAA
Source organism: Harpagifer antarcticus (assembly GCA_902827135.1). Classification (NCBI taxonomy): domain Eukaryota; kingdom Metazoa; phylum Chordata; class Actinopteri; order Perciformes; family Harpagiferidae; genus Harpagifer; species Harpagifer antarcticus. The sequence continues at coordinate 5,591,543 of CADEHL010000091.1, forward strand.
CCACATCCTTCCACACCTCTTGAGCAGCAATACTCCAGAGGAGTAGAAGGATGTGGTTTATTCTACTGTGTGTTGCGAGGAGAAAATAATGATGTGAGAGTGAGTAGTTTAACATTGAACCTTGCACAAAGGTAACAATCACTTTCCCGTAACACCCTGTTTAACCTTCATCCCCTGCCTCTGTCTCCCTTAGTTACTCCATCTGCCCTAGAATGACATACACTCTCCTCCATCCAGCTGAAGGAATGAGAGATTTCCTAATGGGGCAAATGTGGTGAGTTTGATATGATACAATATCATTGTTGTCTGCCATGCTAAATACATGTATTTATGGTTATTTATTCAGGCATTCTAATTATGATTGATTTAAATAAAATCACTTTCCAATAAATGCCAACAAAAAAATGCAGTTTTAGAAATTAATTAGATGGCATTTATTCTTGACCAATACAACATAGTGATACATAGATGAACAGAATGAAGTTTCAATTTGATTTTAGGATGGTAAAGAATACAAACTGTCTCTCAGTTGATGAGAGAGGGTTACTTTTTAAAACATTCTTTACATTTGGTGAAAGCAATGCTTTGCTTCACACTTGGATTTTAAATTACCATCAATGCTAAAATGAACAAGACATTACCTAAGTTGGACTGATAAGTGATTTCCTCTTCATGCTTCAGTTATGGCAATGGCTTCACCATGTGGTCAGTGATGATCACTACAATACTTGCAACTCAGAGTTCAAGCTCACTGACTGAATTTGCAGAACAGTTTGTATTGTAACATGTTAGAGAAATCAAATCAAGTTTTATTTATAAAGCACATTTATAAAGCACATTTATAAAGCACATTTAAAAGCATTTTTTTTGGTCGAGCCAAAGTGCTGTACATGTAATAAAAACACATTACTACAATCACAATAAAATACAATACATTACAACAGATATATAAAAAAACACAGGGAAAAGTCAGGAGTCATGCTCCGCTCTGACTAGAAGGCCAGAAAGAAACACAACCTCTGTGTAAAAAGTCTGTAATTGGTCATCCTTCAGACAAAGTTTTAAATGAATATGTCATTTAGATTCTACCTCACAAAAGGTATTATTTACTCCAGGACAGTTATATTTACCTTTGAAATGATACAATCATCTATTGCTGTCACAGAAGAGATTATATTATTCCATCTCCATGATGACGATGGAACATTGCATATGTGGTCCTTTTCAAGGGAAACTATAATGTGAACTTTAGACTATACCTACCTGCAGTGTGCTTACAGTGACTGATAAGTCAATGGTAAGAAAATAAACGTCAGATTGTTCTTCTGATTGAGGAAATTAGATTTTCATATGTTGATTACACCTTTAAACAATTTACATCTAGTGTTACTTTTTAGTTTCAAACTGAGTTGTGTAAGGCAATCATTGTTATTACATCTCTAAATGGTTCATACACACAGGTATAGAAAGCGGTTTTGTTTTTATTCTTGTTTTTAAGTTTCAGATTGAAAGCATAGGATGATTTACAGAAATGTACTGCACAGAAATAAGCACTTCCAGCCCCAACATTTAAACACAATTGCACTACCAATGTAGGTTAGCAGTAACTGGAAAGGAAATAACACCTTGTTTTAGACAACATTTAAGAGATGTTTGGTGGGAAACTACAACTTTTTCCATTCTCAGTCTCTGCTTCAGCCACAGTGACAACAGTGTCTCTATGTGTGATAGCAACGATGTAAAGAGATGGTCACACTGTGGTCTGGTGGGAGAATCGACCTGAGTTTCAACAGTCACATTAAAACAGTTACTAAATCAGGCTACTATCACCTAAAGAATATATCTAGGATTAAAAGACTAATGTCAAAGCAGGATTTGGAAAAACTTGTCCATGCTTTATCTTCAGTAGACTGGATTACTGCAATGGTGTCTTTACAGGTCTCACTAAAAAATCTATTAGAAAGCTGCAGCTGATTCAGAACGCCCGCTGCTCGAGTCCTCACTAACACTAAGAAGGTGGATCACATCACTCCTGTTCTGAAGTCTTTACACTGGCTTCCTGTGTGTCAAAGAATAGATTTCAAAATACTGCTGCTGGTTTATAAAGCACTGAATGGTTTAGGCCCAAAATACATTTCTGACCTCCTGCTAAATGATGAACCATCCAGATCTCTCAGGTCTTCAGGGACTGGTCAGCTTTCTGTCCCCAGAGTCAGAACTAAACATGGTAAAGCAGCGTTCAGTTATTATACTCCAAATATCTGGAACAAACTCCCAGGAACCTGCAGGTCCGCTGCAACTCTGACTACTTTTAAATCCAGGCTGAAGACTTTTCTTTTTGTCGCTGCTTTTAATTGAACTATTCATATCTTAGACTGCACTCTAACTTTTATCACTGTAACTTTTATCCATGTATTTTTTCTTTTAATGTTTATTTTATTAGCTTTTCATTTTAATGACTGATTTTAAATGCCATTTTCTTAATGTCCTTCATTTTTTTTGTAAAGCACTTTGAATTGCCTTGTGTTGAAAAGGGTTATATAAATAAACTTGCCTTGCCTTGCCTTGCCTTGCCTTGCTTATAAAACCATTTTTTATTTAGTACCAAAGACAATCTCTATTTATTCAACATATATAATGAATGTGAGTATTAGGTCAACGTCATGTATTTTGGTGTCTGCAAAAGTAAGTGACAGCACTTCCACCTTTTCTGTAGAATGAAACCAATAGTCTTATTAATTTGAGCAAGGGGATGTGTAGCCATTATAAAATAGAACATTGTGAAGACAAATTAAGCGTGTATTGTTTCATGACCATAACAGTTAGGGCTTCATCTTCTGAAGAAGAAGTAAACTTGCATTGCTAATGCTTCAGTCCAATACACTCCAAAAGTTCCATTATAAATTGGGAAATTGTTGCCTGATCTAAAGTTCTAAAGATAAAGATGACATGACATTTCATGGAAAACTTACAGAAGACTTATTATCCTTTTTAGATACTGTTAGATTGTTTGTACAAAATAAACATAGAGGAAGTAATCTGAGTTATGTAAATATTTATTTAAAAAATACAAGTAAAAATACACTTTGAGAAATATTACAAAGAATTTTCTTCTGCATGATACATTTACAAGTCAAATAACTGGGAGAAAAAGTCACATAGAAGCATGTTAATGTTTGAAAAGTAAATTGATGACACTTTGATTTAAACTCACAATTTTATTGTAGTAATTACGAAATTAGATTTTTTTTAATATATATATATAGCCTATATACAATAGACAAGTTTATGAAAAACTTAAACCAGTAGATGGAAATTATTGTCAGCCTCAGCCAGGTTGATCAAGATTAAGTTTGGATTTGAAATGGCGCTGTCACTTGTTTTAGGAAATCCTCATATTGCACACTGGTTGGGCCCAGAATCTCTATATTCCTCATTATTCGCACCTCTGTGTAGACTATTTCTTCTTCAGGGTTACCTTAAATTACAGTTAAATATAGTAGTTACCAGAGGTGTGGACTCGAGTCACATGACTTGGACTCGAGTCAGACTCGAGTTACCAATTTGATGACTTTGGACTCGACTTGACAAAATCACAAAAACACTTGCGACTCGACTTGGACTTGAACACCAATGACTCGGGACTTGACTTGGACTTGAGCCTTCTGACTTGTAGGCCGCAAGGTGAACCTCGAAAAGTCCTTTAGAAAATAAATCCCGCTCCACAGAAGTGGAATTACATAATCTTTAGTTCATAAAAAAGAACGAGTCATGCTTATCAACCAAAAAAAAGTTTGTCGCTAAAATTCCTGTCAATTCTTCCAGGCACGTAATTATTGGCTGAACCAGTCCCTTCAAAGCGTAATAATATCTTGGTCAAAATTAGTGCCACGGTTCGTCACGTGATCGTGCTACACCAATTGGGTAGCTGCATATTGTCAACAGAAGTGAAAGATGGCTGCCTACATGGTTACGCTAAACCAGACCAAATGGATTCTAAACAGTGCTGTATGCTTGTTTTATGTCATGTTTTGTCATATGTCTTAATACATCACTAAGTCCGAGGTATTTGCGTTATATACGCGGTATTTGTGAGAGGTTTTACTATCTGGGAACAGAGTTGACCATCGAATCAACATTGGCTAGCAGCGTTTATCAGCCAACTCCAGCTACAACAACATTCCTGGACTACCATGTTCGCATCGCTAGGTTCATTGGCTGAACTCGTGGATTATTCCATTAGACTGAGGACTTGTTGTCTGTCTGTCTGTTGTTATTGTTACCCTGTACACGTTAAATGCACTCTTAAAATAAACATGACTTGATTTCATACATAGCTGCGTCCAAGAAGAAGGTTAACTTGTTACGTTAAGTAATTTAGATCAATAAAATGCAGTACTTATACCAATGTCTATTGATTCATTTATTTACTCATTCATCCCTCCACAAATGAAAACAACACTGATGAACCATAAAAACGAGATGTATTACAAATATAAAAGGTATGACATAGAAAACAGTACAAAACAGAATAAGGACACTCCTATTCCTCACTGTCAGTGTCAGGGCAGTCATCGTTCTCTTCCTCTGTTTCTTTTTTATTTGCACAATTTGATCAACGACATAAGTCTGTGCAACAGAGTCCTGCAGAGAAGCATGAACATCTGCCTTTCTCACAGGCAGACTCTTTGCAGCTGCAGTGTATCACATTCAACACACTGTCAGGGGCAGGATTTCTTGTCATCCAGGTGACGTGTAAGTTCCCATCCTCTATTTCCCAACCATATCCAGCAGGTGATGGAGCATTTATTTCTCTTTTGAGACAGGACCTCATTATTGCTGCCTGGTAATTTGCCCTTTTGCAGTGCTGATGGAGGGCATCAGGAGTAGGGGGAATGCTTAATTCTGGCAAGGCCGATGATGCCATACAGAAAGCCTTGTACCGAGCATCATTTACATTTTCGGCTGCTGGCTGATCATATAGGTGACATACATACCGGCAAAGAAGTGCAAATGTTGATTGCTCCAAGTTAAAGTTAGTACCTAAACTTCTAAAAGCCTTAAGGTAGTCATCTTTCTCACATGCAACAGCAAATGACTTTCTTTTACCTTTGCCATAGAAAGCGCTTGTGGAGTCACACCCAGAGAACGTGTGAATTTCAATCAAGGCTGAACACACACTGGTTCCGAGAGCTGATGACACCATGGCAATGTCAATGATCCGTGTCCTGTTGCCAGTCCCTGTGAACACATATAAGCTGCATGGCAAATCTGCCTGCAGACTTACAGCAATGACTGCCACATCAGTGTCAGAGCTCTTGATGACGACAGCTTTGTGCTCCTATGCAGCATGTTGGGCATGTAAAAACACCTGTGTGTCACATTCCTCATGATCACACTGCAGGTCTTCAACAACATCAACAGACTGTACACCCTCCATGACAGTTACACAGTGGCATTGATTTTGATGTACAAGCTGAGGTTTTTACCCACTGTTGTGAGGTCTGCATATGTCCATGCCACATAAAGGAATTCGGCCAGTACTTCCTTATTTTTTCCGTCAGAGAGAAACTTCTTCCACTGGGTTGGAGTTCTCTGATCTGGGCTGAAGATTGTTATTAGTTGTGACCCTGTATCAGCTCTACGGGGCCGTTCTAGGCTTTTGATGCTGATGGGTGGATACCGGTCAGTGACAAATTCAATGCGTGTACACTTGTGATGCAAAGCAAGTTGGAGTATGCTCTGCAGTATGGTCTCTGCAAGCTCTCCAAATGTTGCTTGTCTGGATCGCATGGCCTGCATGACTGCCATGCCATCAAAAAGAATGGCACCACCTATTGGAACTTTGTCAACCAAGCACTCTCCACCTTTGCTCTCCAATAGATCCATGAGAGCTGATTTGTTTGTTTTGGCAAGTGAACCATCAGCACTTGCTAATGGATATGACACAGTTCCCAAGGAATATGACAGAATTTCCCTCATTTCAATTTTCCTGCTCTGGCCAAGGATGAGGAGCCTGGAAAATAACTTCTTGTCAGCACGCAAAATCACTTCCTTGCCTGCTGCAGATTTTTTGGGGGGCTTTTTCTGATCACTGAGAGTCTTGAGTTTTTGTGATATTATGGGGGCAAATATGTCAACTGTTTTGTCTTCTTGTGGAACCTACTGCTGCAGGTCTCCCTTGAAAAAGAGATCATTGATCTCAATGGGATTTTACCTGGATAAATAAAGGTTTTGAATTTGAATTTTCAACAGTCTCTGCTCCATAAACTCCTTTACAGCATTTTCACCCTTTTCTGAGGCAACAAGCGAATCCTTTGTGATTTCTCCTGTTGCTACTCTTCCAGAGCTAAGACACACAATGCCGTGTTGGTGTACATCAAAAGGGTTGAGCATGGAATCAATAGTGTCCAAGATTCTACTCACAGCCTTTGCATCAGCAGAGATGCGTGTCTGGTCCAGGTCTTTTCTTGTCCGTAGCTCAGGAGATATCCCTGCCATTGATTCACACTGTCTTGCTATCGCGGCTCTTTCATGCTGTGACAGTATCCAGCGATACACTGCAGACCGATTTTGTGTGATCCCTGTCCAGCCACCTTTGGTCTTGGCATCTCTGTTAAGTGTTTTCTCAATAGCCTGGTCACAAGCAATGGAGGAAAATCCATGAACAATTTGTCGCTGGACAGTCCACTGGCCTTTCACATTCATGTCACTGTGGCAAGAGGGATGTGTGACAGGCAGATTCATAATTTCCAGCCAGTATGCAGGTAAATATCGAGCGTAATTTACTCGATCGTAGGCAAAAAACCATGGCATCATTAACCGGACGGTTGACAGGTGAAGCTGCCAGTTTGATTCTCGCGTTGCTCTCACAAACAGGAGGAGTAGCTGCATCATGTCAATGTATGAGCTCCAGAAAGCAAATGTTGCATTCTCTGTACTCCTCCTCTGCACAAAGTCTGCATATTTCGAGCACATATTATCAAACCTCTGATCTGCACTCAAAACATCCATCAATCTGTCTGGAAAGGCACATTCCATCTCAGTGATGACATCCATGCACGCAGCTCTCTCTTGGGGTGGCAAGCAGTCCATGAAGGTGATAAACCGGATGCGCTGCAGACTCTCATATAGAAGTTTATGAGCCCTCATGCTGCGATTGTAGTGATGGCCATTGAGTACCCCATTGATGGATCCTGGGGCAACAACTTCAGATTCAATGAGGATATCTTGCAGTCCTGCATCTCCAAACCTTTTGCCTAGAATACTCAGGTAGGACATGCATGTATGGAATTCACCTAGTCTAATCACTAGACGCTTTGTAAACACAACATCCTTCCAGCGTATTTGCTGTGCTTTGGCATATATAGATTGATTGCTGTGGACATAGGCTCGACGGGCAAACTCTGGAGCATAATTCCATTTGTATGGTGAGTAGTTCCACGACCCGATAGTGTCTCCTCGCCAAAGTCAATGTTATCCCACACAAGTGTTGTGGGTGTCTGCTTTGAGAATCCCTTCGGTATTTTGTCTCTGCCTTCTACTAGTGTCAGTTGGGCAAGGCTAGTGTCTAGACTCAAAACTGTGTCCCATGATGCACAATGTCCCAGTCTGTTAAGCAGTGATACAATGCGTGATGATCCAGTTAAATGTCGAACAGTTAAACCTAAAGCCAAGGACTTGGGTGTCTCCTTGCGGCCCTTGGAAGCAAGGTACACAATGTCTTGACAAACAGACAACACTTTCAAATGTATGTCATCATCAATGTTGACATAATGATCCAGTGTTGGCTCCTCAGTGGTACATATAATCCAGCTGACCAGATTGTATAGTCCAATGGGGACAACAGTTTGAGATTCAGTGACGTTTAGATTTTCAGAAGTGGGAGGCCATGGGCATGACATGCCAGGAGTGTCACTAAGCAGTCTTTTCAAAAACAACGCTGCTGTATATAGTGTCCTTGTGTCCTCCTGTGTTGTTTGGCACTTTGTTCTCCCTGTTTCATTGTCGCTGTCTGTCTGGCTCAATTCACTGGACTGTATTGTTTCCGTACCGGATGAATCTGGTAGCATGTCCACGAGTGCATCCTTTGACAGAGTCTCAGCAAAAACCAGTTCGCAGACGTTGCGCTTGGTGGGCATGTGAAACGCTAGCTGAGGGAAATATTGAGCCAGCCTCTTCTTCAACAGATCCTGTCTGTAACACAACAAAACAGTGACAATTACGAGTCACAGGAGTACCATCAAAAGCAGAGAGTGGTGGAGGTGATACAAGACATTACAGAATAGAACCTATCTGCCATACAGCACATTTAACACCAAATAAGCCAAATAAAGGCCCACATCATCACAAACAACATTACACACTACACACTACACATCAGCTGTTCTCCATGTTGCCAACTGGTACATAATAATAATAATAATAATAAATGTTATTTATATAGCGCTTTTCACAACTCAAAGATGCTTTACAATAAGAGGGAGGGTAGACAAACAAGGACAGGCAAATAAGTAAATATAGTCAAATAAAATAAACAAAAAAAAAGGCAGTCAAGAGGAAGTTGAGTAGTTGAGGAAGTTGCACATGTCTGTGCAAACAGCAAGACTTAAAACTGTTTCTCCAAACAGGCCTGTCATACACATTTTGTTTAAAGCTGACCTTGCACATGATAAATAATAAGACTTGTATTACATTGCAGTTACCTGTAGTTTGAAGCATCAACACCTTCGTTTGCTTTCACCATGTCAATGAAGGCCTTCCTCAGCTGGCCCATTCTAAGCACCTCATTGTTGACAAGCAGCCTCTGGCGGATGATCCTCTCACAGAACAGCTTGTAACTGGCATTGAACATTGGCTCATCCCTACAACACATGCATGAGAAGTAAATAAATGGATAAATGAATAAGTGTTGTGATTGTGTGCACATATAACAGAAGGAAATTGGATGTTTACTTATATAATGTTAAGTATGTGTGTATATATATATATACAGCAGGGTTTCCGTTAGCCGGTAATTACCGGTTTTTAGCTGGTAAAATTGAATAAAAACCGGTAAATTCAAAACATGCCGGTCAAAATGTCCGATGCTCCGATCGATCATTATTGGCCGACATTTACTCTTAATAGTTTGATCGGTGCTCTCTATAAAGGCCGATCAGGAGAGCTGGGTCTGATTGATATGGACATAAACGCGAGTGAAGTGTACCCGGACCCGAGAGAGAGATCAGATCAGCTGCTGAGTCTGACGGAGACACGCAGCTCTGTATAATCACCTGAAGCCCCGCCCACTGTTTAGCGAGCTGCATGAGAAACTGACGGGCTGTCAGGAGAGAGGGAGGGAGAGAGGAAAAGAGAGGCTCCGTTTCTCCCGTGTTGTTATTCAAAGTTAATGTAAACTTTTGAATAATGTACTTCATCTACTACAAGTAGTTTCTTTGAATGTAATAATTATGTTGTTTGTTGTGGAATCATTTATTGAAAAATGAATCTGAATTTTTTGATATGTTATAAAATGTACGATTATAAACTGAAGCAATATAAAAACGAGCCCCATTAACTGAGTTTTAAACATCAGCATATCCGGTCCTAGTCCGGTAATTACCTGCTAACGGAAACTCTGCTACACAATTCTTATTATTATTATTGAAACATGACCGGTAAGTTTCAAATTTGTCCGGTAAAATAAATTCTGTTCGGACATTTGACCGGCGAGAAAAAATCCTAGCGGAAACCCTGATATACAGTGGGGCAAAAAAGTATTTAGTCAGCCACCAATTGTGCAAGTTCTCCCACTTAAAAAGATGAGAGAGGCCTGTAATTTTCATCCTAGGTATACCTCAACTATGAGAGACAAAATGAGAAAAAAAATCCAGAAAATCACATTGTCTGATTTTTAAAGAATTTATTTGCACATTATGGTGGAAAATAAGTTTTTGGTCAATAACAAAAGTTCATCTCAATACTTTGTTATATACCCTTTGTTGGCAATGACAGAGGTCAAACGTTTTCTGTAAGTCTTCACAAGGTTTTCACACACTGTTGCTGGTATTTCGGCCTATTCCTCCATGCAGATCTCCTCTAGAGCAGTGATGTTTTGGGGCTGTCGCTGGGCAACACAGACTTTCAACTCCCTCCAAAGATTTTCTATGGGGTTGAGATCTGGAGACTGGCTAGGCTACTCCAGGACCTTGAAATGCTTCTTACGAAGCCACTCCTTTGTTGCCCGGGCGGTGTGTTTGGGATCATTATCATGCTGAAAGACCCAGCCACGTTTCATCTTCAATGCCCTTGCTGATGGAAGGAGGTTGTCACTCAAAATCTCACGATACATGGCCCCATTCATTCTTTCCTTTACACGGATCAGTCGTCCTGGTCCCTTTGCAGAAAAACAGCCCCAAAGCATGATGTTTCCACCCCCATGTTTCACAGTAGGTATGGTGATCTTTGGATTCTCTTCCAAACACGTCTAGTTGAGTTTTTACCAAAAAGTTCTATTTTGATTTCATCTGACCATATGACATTCTCCCAATCCTCTTCTGGATCATCTAAATGCTCTCTAGCAAACTTCAGATGGGCCTGGACATGTACTGGCTTAAGCAGGGGGACACGTCTGGCACTGCAAGATTTGAGTCCCTGGCGGCGTAGTGTGTTACTGATGGTAGCCTTTGTTACTTTGGTCCCAGCTCTCTGCAGGTCATTGACTAGGTCCCCCTGTGTGGTTCTTGGGTTTTTGCTCACCATCATTTTGATCATTTTGACCCCACGGGGTGAGATCTTGCGTGGAGCCCCAGATCGTGGGAGATTATCAGTGGTCTTGTATGTCTTCCATTTTCTAATAATTGCTCCCACAGTTGATTTCTTCACACCAAGCTGCTTACCTATTGCAGATTCAGTCTTCCCAGCCTGGTGCAGGTCTACAATTGTGTTTCTGGTGTCCTTTGACAGCTCTTTGGTCATAGTGGAGTTTGGAGTGTAACTGTTTGAGGTTGTGGACAGGTGTTTTTCATACTGATAACGAGTTCAAATAGGTGCTATTAATACAGTTAACGAGTGGAGGACAGAGGAGGCTCTTAAAGAAGAAGTTACAGGTCTGTGAGAGCCAGAAATTTTGTTTGTTTGTAGGTGACCAAATACTTATTTTACCGAGGAATTTACCAACTAATTCATTAAAAATCCTACAATGTGATTTCCTGGATTCTTTCCCCCCATTCTGTCTCTCATAGTTGAAGTGTACCTAGGATGAAAATTACAGGCCTCTCTCATCTTTTTCAGTGGGAGAACATCCACAATTGGTGGCTGACTAAATACTTTTTTGCCCCACTGTATATAGCCATTGCCGACACACACCTGGACTTCAGTCTGGTGGTAGTGTAAATAGGTAAAGCAATCCAAGGAGAAATAACTTACTGTTCTGTCTCTGGTTTGTCAGGTCTCAGCAAAAACTTGGTGTACTGACTGTAACAGCTTTTGTGGTACCGCACCTCCAGAGCCACACAGTCTTTGTCTTTTATATGTAAAAGAACGCTTTGGTCATCTTTCTTCTCAGCAGCTTTCTGCAATTTGCCTAAAAAAGGACAACTTAACGGAAAAAAAGGACAACTTAATGAGTTTGTTGACGTATCTCTCACACATAATTGTACCTTTCAGTTATTCAACCACAGAGAATGTGTGTAGTGTGTGTGTGTGTGTGTGGGTGGGGGAGGGGGAGGGGGTTTGCATTTTAGATTTTTGCTTATCTGCTGATAATGTTTCAGTCTTACACAGTTGATCCCTTTGTCGCTTGCCTGCTTTGATGATCATTTTCTCCTTCATCTTGCATATAATGCACAGGGCAGGAAGGACGGGGCCAGAGCCTGCGATTGGCAGGCCTGACCTTGATCGTAGCTTCTCTGTTTGGCTTCAGTACGTGCTGCTAGACGTCGATGGGATGGGCTCGACCTCGAGGTCCTCCCTAACGTCTTAATCTCCCTCACGTGCGAGCCGTCTTTCCACCTTCGTCATGGCCTTTTTGTCGTTAAACCTTCTGTAGCATGTGTGGTGGAAGCCAGCGTCCTCAGGAATATCTTCGAACTCGAAATCAAGACAGTGCTTGTGGTTGTGGTTTTCAGCCACCACATTCCGAGTGTCTCCCTTCAAGCCGAGCCACCGTTGTAAGCTTGTCCTGTACGTATTCCATCTTGTATTGGTAAAATAATCAACCTTTTCGTGCTTCACAGATGTAATATGCATGTAACAATGTTTGTGTGTTGATAATTTTGACTTTTTGAGACTTTCTGGTGCATTTTCCTCGTCCCCGCTACTCAATGAAACCATGGCGGTCGCCATTTTTTCCAAATCTGTTTGTTGATACCGGTACAGATATAGCGCTTAATTTCAGACGCCTACCCGTTCGGGTCCGTGATCGGCACGGGGTTGGCCCCTGCTGAAAAGGAAAACCCCCCGCAGGACTTGAAACGCCCCCTTGATAAATACATTTAATTATAATGAAACCAGCTGCAATGGATCATGGATCCACCAGGGGGAGCCGTGATTAAAAAGCTGCCGCACTGGAACTCGTGTGAAATAAACAGCTGATCTACAGGTATCTGATATAGCAGATATTTGTTAAGATCCATATGTCATGGATAGGATCATATTCTGTGCTAAATAAGAGACATGTAATCATTTACTAAACATCACCATGTTTTTATTTAACAAAATAATGTTTAATTCACGTTGGCGTAAGTACAAAACCATGGCTATGTTTTTAGATCAGGAAATGCAGCTCGGCTCAAACAAACGATTTCCAATCATCATCCTCACGATCATTTAATGTATCATATGTTCGCGAGTTGAAATTAATGCACTACATTTAATCCACGTGAGTTTACAACAACAAAAATAATCGCTTTGTTTTTATATCACATCCGACCGGAGGAAAATGCAACACGGCTCTCACTACCGATCATCCTAATCCCACGGGCAAACAATAATATGTACAGTGTTAATAGTTTACTGTATTATTAGTGTCTAATATTACTGGGGATTTCGGAATGGTACTGGATTTTGATTTATTGTATCGGCTTCATATCGCAATATATTCCCGAAGTCTGAAATGCAAAAATGTCCCACATTAGGGCAAATCACCCTACATTTAATCATTAAAAAAAAATCATATTTCGTTTCTTTTTAACTAAATAAATGTGGTTTAATCCACATAATTTAGTGTGTTAATTGTTTACTGTAGTATTGTGCACATAACTTTTCGCAGCTTGTTGCACCCCTGGTTAGAAGCTAAACTGCATTTTGTTGTCTCAGTACCTGCAATATGTGCAATAACAATAAAGTTGAATCTAATCTTGAGCAGGAACAAATGTATTTAGGCTACTTAGTACATATCTGATATTAACGATTAAACACATTTGTGCATTCTTTAAACCGAGTCAAGCCGACTCCGGAGGTGGCGGCACATTAAAGTGTGCACCTGATTGTTTAACTTGAAGGTGCCTGATGACATTTAATCATTCAAACTAAATCATATTTCGTTTATTTTTAACGAAATAAATGTGGTTTAATCCACATAATTTACTGTGTTAATTGTTTACTGTAGTATTGTTTAACTTGAAGGTGCCTGATGTGAACATTTCCAGAAAAACTCTAGCTTGAATGGCCTTTGTATGTATACAGTAGGCCTACAGTATAGCCCAACCATTTACACCTTCCTTTTTTCCCGTCCAAAGTTTGAATTGGATAAAGGTAATGGTTATCGATGGTGTTTTTATAGCCTATTGTATAATAACTGTGTGATTTATATTGCTTTTCAAATGCATATGGACACCCATTTACACTGCTCTTCCCGTCAAGAATATGAATAGAACTTAGTTAGATCACTTTACATTTCTGCGAATTAATTTTTAATCACACACGTCTCCCCGTCCTAAAAATAATAAATAAAATAAAAAGAGGAAACAATTTTCAAGTTCAGTTTTCACCGTTTTATTTAAAATAACTGACATAACAGACACCATACTGTAGGCCTATCTGCTGCGGCAACCAGGACGAGCTATTTCGGGATCTGTTTTTCGGGGGCTCCTCAGTCTCTCATTTACACGGCTCCTGATCTTATGCCACTGGTCAATGTTCAGATTTGGGAACCAATTGGAAACATAGGACTCAATCTTTTTCAACCTCTTGAAAAAAGGAAGGTGTAAATGGTTGAATGATGAATAAACAGTGAGGAGGGGTACAGTATGAATACACTATATATACACAGCAGCCCAGCCTGTGAGCAGTATGAACACCAATGAGCGCTAAACTGGAGATACCAGCGAGTCGAGAGAGAGAATGATATCTGCATTTTCTCTTTTGGTTTGATTAGGACACATCCTGGGGATTGTGTTTACAAACATTAACCAGACCGTTCACCAGCCCCCACCCCCCATGTTGCCTATGCTGTCCTGTGTTGCGAACTCTTTGTTTAAAACAAATTGGCCATCGGAATGTGTGGAGGAATTATCCCAAGGGTCACATTCCACAGCTCTCCCCCCCCACTCCTGTGATCTCCGAACCCCCAGTCTGGTTTGTGTTCGCATATTTCTATGCCGTAATTCATACTGGTCCTCTCACGCACATACATTCTCCTTACAGTATACATACAATAATATATGATAATATGAGAGCAAAATGTATGAATGTGTGAGTATATACGTGTGTGAGAGTGAACATGTATGTATGTAAAAGGAGAATATATGTGTGTAAGAGTGAAAATATACTGCATTTTGAATGTCCGATAGTCCACCATTTCCACCGGAAATATCAAACATTTAATAAAAGTGAAAAACAATGAACAAGACTTAACGTATTAATAATAATTCATTCTATTTATTCCGTTTGGATGTATGATTTTTGACTTTGTTTAGAGCAGTGATCTGATTTGCAGCAGAAAGCTAAGCGCTGTCAGACCGGACCTAACCCTGAAAAGTATTATCATCTGAAATTAATCATTATGTTATTAATATTAAATACATATAAGTATTGTTACAACTTGTATTTAGACATACTCTGTTGTAATTATTGATGCATAAATGTGTTCATCCATTCAATGTGGCATCTGCTATAATGGGGTTAATGTATGATATTACTTAATAATACAATACATTAGAATATATGATATGATAATTACATTTAAGTGTTATTCATTTCTTATTTCATAGTTTCTCATTATTATTATTATTTTTATCGCTCATCTTATTTTTAAGATAATCTGTGCTATCCTGTTTTTCAATTTCACTACTGTGTAAAAACACCCCAACAATATTACAAAAAATATACTGCATAAAGTAATATACTTTATTTGATCTAAAATATTGATATTTTTTCATTATAGTAGCTTGTGAAAACCATAACAAATAAGTGATTAAATGCTACAGTATTCAACAAACACAACTGCAGAGCTGCAAACATTGCAAACAGACTAAGTTCTACAACACCCAGTTGTCTTTGTGTATTTGTGAATGAAGCGCCATCTCATGGTTAAATCCTGTAATTGAACAAATGGAGAACTTTGGCAATGCCCTCTAGCAATTTGGCAACACCCCCAGCCACTGGGATCCGCTGGGCTTTTGACTGGGACACACCCATGTGAGTCCTATCTGGAGTGCTACATCTGTATATGCAGCTACCCAATTGGTGTAGCACGATCACGTGACGGACCGTGGCACTACTTTTGACCAAGATATTATTACGCTTTGAAGGGACTAGTTCAGCCAATAATTACGTGCCTAGAAGAATTGACAGGAATTTTAGCGACAACCTTTTTTTTGGTGGATAAGCATGACTCGTTCTTTTTTATTAACTAAAGATTGTGTAGTTCCACTTCTGTGGAGCAGGGTGAAACGATAACAGGGTTCACCTTATGGCCTATGGAGGTGACTTGATAATTTAATTCAGAGGTCTCCAACACGCCGATCGCGAGATGCCGCTAGAAGAGCAGACTTGCGTTGGGGAGAGCAGAATCTCCAGCCGCTCCTACTCTTGCGGAGAATCCTTGCAGGCAGGGGCGGGTCTTTATTTAGCTGTGGGCCACCATGCGGCCAATCATATACAAGGACACACTAGGATCATACCATTATGTGAAATAAGGGTGGGGGGCACAGCAGGTGTAGTGGTACAGGCCAGCTGCACAGAGCGACGGATGAGACAGATTTAAATGCAAGCACGTCGGAAAAAGTCAAGAAATTAGCGAAAACCGAAAAAAGAAGCAGCATCTGGCTGCATTTCAATGATATTGGAGAAATCAAAGCTGAGTGCAGGATTTGTAAAATGAAAATAACCTTCAGAGCAGGTTTTCTTTTTGGTAACCACTCAGGATTTATTGTCAGAGGTGGGAGAAGTTCAGATCTTGTACTTGAGTACAAAAGTACCAGAGTGTAGGAATACTCGGTTACTAGGGGTGTAACGGTTCACAGAAGTCACGGTTCGGTTCGTACCTCGGTTTGGGGGTCACGGTTCGGTACGGTTCGGTACAACAAGAAAAAGGAAAAAAAAGTCCCAAAGGCATAATTCCAGGTTTGTTTTTTATTTATGTTTGAACAGTAGTGCAAGTTTCAGTTTCAAAATAAGGAACACTGACATTTTGGATAATTAACTGTATTAAACTATTAAAAACAAACCACACACACTCAGATGGCCAGATTATCTATAATGGCTGATGTCAAACAAAAAGGTTTCATCAAGCTGTAAAACTAAAAAGAATGTCTTGAAAATATTACATCATAAATAATAAGCCAAAAGCTTCCGTTATTGGTCTCTCGGCTTTCATGTCTATTGGCTTCTTAAAAACAGCGGGGATCAGCTGTTGAACTGCTGTTGTCTTTAGCGGGCTCCGGTGATTGTCAAATCTTCTGATATGATTTAGCATGTTTGGCGTGTGTTCCATTAGCATACCGCACCGCTATCGAACACCGCCGACACACCGTCCTCGTCCGATCCACCACTCGCACACTCCATCGTTATTGTAGTCCACAGGGAACCCGAAATGTTCCGACACAGCTGATTTAAAAGAAGCAGGTGGGTTCTAGCTCCTGTGTGTTATATCAAATCGCCATACTAACTTTTCTTCTTCTTGTATTTTGTTCGTTTTGTTGTGTTTTGTTCTTGTTCTTCATTTGTTGTTTAAGGGCGGCTGGCAAACAGCTTTTAGGCGCAATACCGCCCCCTGGATTATACATAGTGTAGTGGATACTGCCCTGAAGGACAGACTTTTTTCCCACTCGTAAAAAAAGGCGTATTCGCCGTGTGACTGCATGCACCGAACCGTGACGGTACGGGACGAATACGGATACCGTTACACCCCTATCGGTTACAATAAAAAGTCCTGCATTCAAAATGTTACAAGTAAAAGTACAAAAGTATTAGCATCAAAATATAGTTAAAGTACCACATGCAGAGGGATCTAGATTCAGGTGTTCTTTTCCCCATAGAGCCCGCCTCACTGCACATTATCCCTTGCATAAAGATAGATTGTGGGTCCCTTATAACAGGGGTTCCCAACCTTTATTGTGCCAAGGACCGGCAGATACATTAAAACAAAATCGCGGACCGGTTGTCAATTCTAACTGATTTTAATATTTACTCACCACCAGCAGGTGTATGTAACAGCCTGAACAAATACTAGAACAATATGCATCCAAAACATATTAACAACGTTTAAAAAAGAACCGGTGTCGTTTTTGTTTTTTCAGAAAAACGGAATAACCAAAAAACCGACGTTATTCGGTTTTTAAACCAAAACGGGAAAACAGATAAATCAATTGTTTGTATTATTTACGGATATTCCAGTGATGGGAAAACGAGGAGAAGGCGCATCATGAAGGAGGTGTGTGTGTGTGTTTATGTTTATTAAGGATCCCCATTAGCTTTTTTTTCCTCTCGACAAAAGCTACTCTGTGTGTGTGTGTGTGTGTGTGTGTGTGTGTGTGTGTGTGTGTATGTGTGTCACTGGCATTTGTTTTCAGAAGATATTATGATAGTGATGTTCGTTCCGGTGCACGTCCGACAGCATTTAGCACTACATCGAGATTAAGATTAAACTAATTTATTTTGGGAACACCCGCATATAGCCTACCTATGGAGTTAGCCAGATGTGTGTAAATTACTGTTCATGGTCATTTGAAAACAAATGCCGGTGTCGTACAGACACAAACACAGAGCTGAGCTGAGCAGAGCACACACACATACATCATGCGCCTTGGTGACTGGACATCTCCTTCATAAAACTAATAAAAGGGGGAGTAATCGGGCAGTTCGATGTGTGTAGAGGTGTGTGTGGTTAACACGTAGCAGCCTGCAGTCACTCGCTGTTCTGATGAAGGTAAACACAGCGAAGGCGGTGCGTAAAAAGGCACAGCTCTCGGCGCGCTGGTGCTGCACTTCTCAGAGGCGGAGTTACATGTCCCGCTGCCTCCTGATGCTGCAGCCATTTCATGAAGTGAAGGAGGTTTTCCTTCTATAAAACAGCTGCGGGCAGCCAGACTCGGCGTCATAGGCGGGCCCCATGGGGCCGGGCCGCGTCTATCGTTTTTCCCATAGATATATATAAACACTAGATGACTCACCCGCGCTGCTGGCCAATGGAGACCGACGTTGCCACTTGGCCGCCATCTTGCCACAGGCAGTTCTCTCATTCATAACATTATGGTTTACTATTTAAATAATCATAGCTTGCTCAATTTTCAAACGGTTTGGTTTTTTATAAACATCAAAGATGTAGTTATGATACTGCATACTTATAATCATGGACTTTCATATGAAAATAACATTAATCAGATAAAGCAATAGCTATACACATACACAAGGTATTTATATTAAATATTTGCCGGTGTATATATTTCCATTTATTTTATTATATTGTTAATATTTAAAATAAATTATAAAATTAAAATAAATTTATATTTTATATATAAAAATCGGTCTCATGTTACCACTCTGTAAGCCAAGAGTTGTTAATTTAGCAATGCCTTAGCTTGAAGAACAGGGGCACAACTAATGACAATAGCATATGTTGGTATATTATTTAGATATTCACACCTTTATCAGAAGAACCAAACCAACATAAAATGTGCTCACAGACAGGCCAGTTCTGTCTAATTTATCACAATTATTTTTGACTTGAGATCTTCATATCATCCTAGTTTTGTATTTAGTTTCTAGATGTGTAAACAAATCCAGAACCTTTGAAATATGTTATTAAAAAAAGACCAAGAATAATATAAACTGTACCATGTGTCATTTTGTGTCCTTCTGTAGACCATTTGTGGTTTGTCTTGTCTCACCCTGGCTGATATATCACAAAATCCACTGTTTAAATTGTTCCCTATTTTGCCCCTATGCCCCTGTAAGGTGTCCTTGGGTGTTATGAAAGGCGGCCCCCCAAAATAAATGTATTATTATTATTAAGAAGAACAACTTGGTGTGGTGTGGAGGGGATGAAGCAGGAGCAGGTGGGGAGAGATGGGGCTTCAAGGTCCAAGGTTATTTGTTTTAAATGTGTCTTGGAGATACGGACCAGCTGCACACAATAAAATACAGTATAACACAAAACCAATAAGACACACGGTGACACATGGCACACCAACAATCAATCATCGTCCAGCCTCAGCTTTGGTATTCTTTATTATTATCTCACATAGCCCCACTGATCCTGTGTAGCAGGACTTGTAATGTACATACATCCACTAAGTAATTAACGATTATCCTAATTTTATTCATAATATTGTCATATCTTACAGGTGAAAGGTGATCCCACGGGTTCTTGTTTGCAGACAGCGGCGATTGGAGCATCCGTAGGCTGCACAACAGTCCGGCATAGTCAGGTACTTCTGTAAACACAAAGCCAGCAAATTCCTGTATCATAATGCAAGATGTTTTTAACAAGCCAAACCACTTGCAAGAAATCATGTGTAACTTAAGTTATGTTGAAAAGAAAGAGCAGTTCTGCCTCTCCCACTGGTGTAAAGTTGCTGGGTCAACTTTGTAATACTAGGTCTCACTCACAGCCTCTTGTTATTAGCCAGCTAATAAATACAACCACATACACAAAGAAAAGCTGCAATTTCAACATGTCCAAGCATCCTGTATCATAGCCATTCTAATAATGTTTATAATAAACCAAACCGTTTGTAAATCAGTCAAGATTTCAGCGAGTTTTTGTGCAGATCACTCACCTTACAACAGCTACCATAACGCGAATCAGAGTAACTGTTGACTGTGGCAAGATGGCGGCCGGTCAGCTACGCTGGAAAATCTCCCATGAGCCATCTAGTGTTTATATATATATCTATGGTTTTTCCCAGAGCCCTAGAGATACTAAGAGTTACGACACTCTTTGATGTCGCCGCCAGCCGGTCACGTGGTTTATGTATGCCGGGATAGTTCCAAACGCACTTCCGTGGCAATTAGGACTCCCGTGTAAAGGGAAAAATAAAAAATATGTTTCTGTTTGTGCGCAATTCAGTGTGTCTGGCTGCGTGCCTGTGTGTTTGTGTGCTGTATGGGAAGGGCGCTAGGACCGCTCAGTTGACAGGGCAGGCACAATGCTCGCATGTGTGTGTGTGAGATTTTCTCCGGTGGGCCGCGGGCGGCGGGCGCAGCATCATTGTTTGTGTGGCATGTCAGCCTGTTCAGTCATGTGGGGAAATTAGCCCTGCGGGTGGAGGAGGTGATAATGAAAGACGAGAAGAGAGAGAGGTTGTGGTTCTGGGCCCTGGCCCTTCTAAAAAGAAAAGACTTGTGTCTTACAACAAACAGTGGGAAGAAAAACACAGTTGGGTAAAGCCCGTGAGTGGAGATCTGTCTCGGGTCTTCTGCACCTTGGGTTGGAGGGAGTTTTCAATAGGTCACGGTAACAGTATGCTGGCACAGAAATGCACAAGCGAGCAACACAAAATAAAGGTGCATCAAATATAACTAAATTCTTCGGCAGTTCAACTGCAGAACAAGACAAAGTTGCTGCATATGAGGTAACATCAGTGTATCACACAGTTAAGCATGGTTTGAGTTACAACAGCATGGACTGCAGTAATAAGCGGGCAAGTGCCATGTTTAGTGATTCGAACACTGCAAAGAAAATGCAATGTGGAAGAACAAAGGCTGAGATGATAACAGCCAATGTGCTTGGCCCCAAAACTGTTCGGGATATTCTAAAAGAGCTGTGTCCTCCTCCCACCGAGGTCGCAGCAGGTGAGGAGGTGGAGTAACTAAAAAAAGTAACTAAATCCGCCAGAAACCCGAAAATCTTTGGGCCCACGCGCGTGCGGGACACGTACATGTGTCCCGTTTCTCCATTTCTGGAAGTTGGTAACGCTAGTAGCAATGCTTCTCTATGGCAAAAACAGCACAAACATGGTCAAAATAGTCATACATTAAACCAACGCTGTTAATTTTGAAAGATTGCTTTCATATTTACATGATGTGGTTACACTTTGTGTGGATTGGCACTATTTCCAAGTTTCGTTATTTAACGATATTTTGAGGGGAAAGTGTGGTAGCAGAATACAGTTGGGAGCAGACTGAACAGAGGACATAGCAATATTCATGTTAAAATGTTTGCACAACAAAAATTATGGCACTTTCGTTTATATTGCATTTTAAGAGATCAGTTGTCATACCATGGTTGGATGTGCAGCATTTGGATGCTCTAATCCAGGGGTTCCCAACCTTTATTGTGCCAAGGACCGGCAGATACATTAAAAAAAAATCGCAATACAGAAAAACGGAAAACCAAAAAACCGACGTTATTCAGTTTTTAAACCAAAACGGGAAAACAGATAAATCAACGTTTTGGTTTTGTTTGTATGATTTACGGATAATCATGGGAAAACAAGGAGAAGGCGTATTATGAAGGAGGTGTGTGTGTGTGTGTGTGTGTGTGCGTGTGTGTGTCACTGGCATTTGTTTTCAGAAGATATTATGATAGTGACGTTCGTTCCGGTGCACGTCCGACAGCATTTAGCACTACATCGAGATTAAGATTAAACAATTTATTTTGGGAACACCCGCATATAGGCTACCTATGGAGTTAGTCAGATGTGTGTCAATTACTGTTCATGGTCATTTGAAAACAAATGCCGGTGTCGGACAGACACAAACACTGAGCTGAGCACACACACACATACACACACACACACATGCACACACACACACACACACACACGCACACAGGCACATCATACGCCTTGGTAACTGGACATCTCCTTCATAAAACTAATAAAAGGGGGAGTAATCGGGCAGTTCGATGTGTGTAGAGGTGTGTGTAGAGTTGTGTGTAGAGATGTGTGTAGAGGTGTGTGTAGAGATGTGTGTAGAGGTGTGTGTGGTTAACACGTAGCAGCCTGCAGTCACTCGCTGTTCTGATGAAGGTAAACACAGCGAAGGCGGTGCGTAAAAAGGCACAGCTCTTTACCCGCTGGTGCTGCACTTCTCAGAGGCGCAGTTACACGTCCCGCTGCCTACTGATGCTGCAGGCATTTCATGAAGTGAAGGAGGTTTTCCTTCTATAAACAGCTGTGGCAGCAGATACCGTGAGAGTCCCGGACATGAATTCATAGATCAAGGCAGACTGGTTTACTCTCCTGTTTTGCCAATCCGGTGCTTAAACCAAGGCAAGGCAAGTATATTTATATAGCACTTTTCAACACAAGGCAATTCAAAGTGCTTTACAAAAAAATGAAAGACATTAAGAAAATGGCATTTAAAATCAGTCATTAAAAAGAAAAGCTAACAAAAATAATAGCTCTACACCCCTGGCCGACATGTCCTTAAAATGAAGTCCGAGTTTGAAATATATCTCAAATAATGTATGCACTGCCATTTCCCCACATAAACATAACAGTCTGCAATTAAACGGTTGTCTCCTGTGCGCTCCTCTTCCTACTTGGCGCACCGGTAACTTTCTCGTGGGCACGATAGGCTGAGACCCTGAGCCGCCGAATCCCTCGGAGCATCATAAAAGCCATTTTCAACGGTTATCTGGTGAAAGATTAACTAGGCTACTGGATGAAATAATATGACTGGTATAGGTGCGAACATTAAACACTTTTTGAAAAAAATATTATGATAAAATATTTTTATATATTTATAATTCTGCAAATATTACCATAAACTCACAGCTATTTCGCGGCCTGGCAGTAACACCTCCGGCGCTCAGTACCGGTCCGCGGACCGGGGGTTGGGAACATGTTGTATACAGTGGAAATAAACATTCTGGTCACCTCAACATCAGGGATCTTATCAATTAAACTCCTTCTGAATCAAACCGTCACGGTAGCCTAACCTTACTGATCCCTCTTCAAATAGAAAAAAACACGTTACTTTACCAGCAGAGAGAAAATTGATTATTAAATGATTAATGTGACTAATAAAGAGCAGTTTAATTATTAAGTATTATTCTGTTGATCGATGTCATTACATTTGGTGAAAAGCACATAATGACTTGTTTAAGATTCGTTTTGTCAAAGTTTAGGACTTGGACCTGACTTGAACTTGCCCATTCTGACTTGAGACTTGACTTGGACTTGAGCGCAAAGACTTGAGACTTGACTCGGACTTGAGCGCAAAGACTTGAGACTTGACTCGGACTTGCAAAACAATGACTTGGTCCCACCTCTGGTAGTTACAGAGAACATCATGTCATCTTTTTAAATTTTACAAAAAAAAATCATTTAGAATATAGAAAGGCTATGGTAACAGTTAAACACATACTTACCATATTAAGAGTTGCGGGTCTTGGTAGGTAATGCCTTTTTATTCCATAAGGAAACAAAGCCACAAGAAGAAGAAGGAAAGTGATAGCAGTCCCAGCCACAGCCAAAGCCACAACAGGGAAGAAAGGAACACAATCTAGAAAAAAACCAGATATCAAACCAGATGATATATTATAATAACATTCATTTAAGAATTCCCAACCAAATATATTGGATACAAATATATGCCTTGTTGTCTTCCATCTGATATTTTAACTACAGTACCATTTTTATTAGCAATGGATATGAGATTAGGATTGCAAAACAATGAAACGGCAAACAGTTAAGACGATTCCAGGTAGATGCCTACCACCTAGACGACTTAAGAGATGTATGAATATCAGAAAGCAAAAACAAACTATTATTCCTTTAATTCTACTATTGAAAAGCTAAGCAGTCCCGTGCCATGGTAGGAAAACAGTGTCTCCATTTATTTGTTAAATTATTTATAAGTATGTGGATTCTTTTTATATATATTTTTTCTTTTTTCTTTGTATTTATAACAAATATAAAATATTTGTAACGAACTGATGTTGAAATAAAAAAAGCGATCATCCGTTTAAAATACTTTACCTTGGCAGTTCTTTAGATGAATAACAGTTTCATCTCTGCTAACGTTGTTTGAAACACGACACACCAAGTCTCCTGTTTGCTGACACTGCATGCTGATGGTCACATTTGAAACACTTGTTTCACTTTGGATAGCTAAACTATCAGCCACTGCTTCCATGTTTGCTGTCCTGTAGCCCGACGGGGACTGTGAGCTCTGGTCTGCATCAGTACGAGACCGTTCAAGGTCAACATGAACTCTACCTTGTCTCCCTCAGAGGAGCAGCTGATGTTCATCAGCTCTGGTGACAAACACATTTGAGAAACAGCTGGCTTTGACACTGGAGCTGAAAGAAACATGGAGTAACCTATACATTTATTTACAGAACAAGTTGCTAAGTAAAGTCCAATACCAACTCTTTTAACCGTGAAGTCATTAGCTGAACCAATTCCTATTTGTATTGTTAAAAAAAAGAATACATGTTCTTTTCAATCTGTAAATGCTGTATGTAAACTGTAAACATAATTGCCTAAAACCCGATGGTGACAACACAATCGTATCGTTTGAAAATCTTGTTCACAATCCCATTTTGCATCAGCAAATTTAGGCAAAAATTGAGTCATTACATTTCTTAAGTTAATTATATTTGTATGTCAGTGTAGATGTGTTGTTGCCTAAGTTATATATCTAACTAAAGTTTAGGATTTGTATACAGTAAGCAGGTACCTAGTCCACACATATTAGTAAATCACAAGATAATTGAATAAAGTGTATCAAATGCAAATGTTAACGCATGTTATCCAAGATCAAAATATATTCCATAACTGGTGTAGATTTACCAAGTTATTTAACAATTGTCTCTTTCTAAAAAACATTCTAAACTTATTTTTTAACTACCTTGTATTTCTAGATGCACTTTCAACATTTTCAGTAAAGAACCATTAGATCCAAATTCTTCCAGCTGGTCATCTCCAGAGTGTCTCTTTGTCACGTTACCCAGTTTGACGGTTCCATTTGTGAAGAGTTCATACTGATTCTCAAACTCTTCATGTTTATATAATGTCTTGTTTTTTTGTATTTTTAAAACGATATATTCATCATCCTTTTTCAACCTAAGGCTTGTTTTTGCTGTGTTTGGCAGATGGAAAATCTACAGTTCTCCGACTGCTCCAACACACGCCTGAGCTTCAGGATGCTCGGATAAATTGCACTCGATAGATCCTAAAAAGAAAGAGAAAAAATACTGTAGAAATGTCTTGTTTTTGTCAGGCATTTCATCTCAGTTTAGAAAGGAAATTATGCAAGACCATTTCAACATTTTATATATTTTTGTATCATTACATTTTGCTCCAAAAGTCATACTTTTGCTCTGCTAACTTTTCCTTAAAGAAATACAGATACACCGTACAGTACCTTTTGCCAGAACTGTGATTGCCAGAGTGATGAGCATCATGGAGATGGAAATCATTGTTGCCCTGTTTTAGGACATAAATACAAAAAAAATGAATTGAGTGCCACATTGTATTTATATTTTAATTCATTTCTAAATTATCTTTTAGGTTTTAACTAAATATGTTTTTAATAAAATAAGGTCTGAACAATATGAATAGCGCATAGAAAATGCAACAAAAAAAATGCTACAGAATGTATACCCTCTCAAATATTATACCTTCTACAAAAAACAGTAATACAATGATTCTACTCACTTTACATTATTTCAGAACAAGATAGTACAGTATATTCTAAATTGTCACTCACCGCCTTGACAATGCTATGTTTGCTTCCTTGCTGTTTGACCTTTGAATATGCTGCTGACAGAGGGCTGGCGTATGCTCCTCGTCTTTTTGTCGTCTTGTGTTTCATGAAGTGTTAAGGCGGAGGTTTTAGTCCATTCACCAACATCTTGCCAGTGAACAGTGATCGCCTATAACTGACAGTACCCAGATATAGACTGCTGACAAAACCTGTGGTTTCTTACACTTGAAACCATCCCCAAAGAGTACTCTTAATCTAAACCTTTTCTAAATGATCATATGCTGTGTGAGATGTCAGTTTGAATGGTTAAAATGTCCTTAAACACTAAATGCCTTTCCTTCTTTTTGTAGAAATAACAATTTTGGAAATAACCTTTGGTTTTGGTGCATTTCTTCAGCGTCCTATCCAGGGGAGAAATTAAAAGGAAATCCCACATTATGGCCAATAACCTTTGCTTGTGGTACATTTGTACTGTATCCAAATACAGAGGACACACTATAAAAAACACATTATGGCCAATACATAAATATACATGTGTGTTTATGTATACATATAACAGTTTTTAACATGACTTTTTGTTAGTAGGAAAAGATACAAGCAACCACACAGTGTATGTCATTTAAGCGATTGCATGGTTTTGGTGACTGGCTTTATTTGAGCAGCTCTGTAACTATGCTTTAGTTTGTGCTGTAGGGATCAGCAATGTATTTGCCCAAGCAAATCCTATGTTCTGACATGGGCAGAGGAGGACACACTTAACACAATTATGAAATGCAAAGCAAATAAATTGCTAGTTCATCCATCCTCAATCTTCAAAATAACTTTACAGTAGTTTTCATAAAACTGTTTGCATTAAAACAACTGTATTTCTTTCTGAAATGTATACTGGAGTTTGAAGTGGTATGCAATTAAATGTTAGTTCAGTAAAGTGAAAGTACCTGAAGGAGTAAATTACTTTACTTAATGCAGTACTCCACCTAGTGGTCATATGGCTCTCTGGTATTTACAACATGCTCTCTTCACTGTTGCTCAGGAGTTGAATTGTTGACATGCATCTTTTTGTTTGTTTCTTTATCTCTCTTGTTCATTTCATGTTGGGTCATGTCTTATTTGTTTCTACAGACTTTATTTCAAATGAGTTTAAAATCACAGCAATATGATATTCTAAGAGGGGATTATAATGCATTGACCAGAACTGTTGGATGACTTGACCGGATAAAAATTCAATTTGACTTTAAAGATATCTCCTCATTTTCTCCGCTTTCTTTCACCAGTTCTGTGGAAACTAGTCGTCTTAAGGTTTATCTGCATTTTTGATCTGATGGTTTGTGGTGAAGCGCAGACAGGAAACAAAACAACTACAGTGAACAAATATATTTTTTGTTTGGGTTCATAACAAAAACGTATTTGAAAAGTTACAAAGCATATGTTTTATATATTATATGTATGATTACGTTTTTTTATAGAGTCTCTATAAAAAAAATAAAAACTGTCTCAGACTGTAGTATTATTGGTATAAACAAGTTTAGAATTACTTAAAAATGAATTATTACAGCACTGAGCATTATGTAATTTCAAATATTTTCAGTGAAGATCTTAATAAAAAAATAACTATTTATCCATCGCTTTTTGACTTTGACAGCTATTGCTTCTAAAGGTTGAAACAGTTGTTTACTTTATTGACAAAACTCTGGTAATGCGATATGTATCATAATACAGGGGTTTTAATTAATTATCTCGTGATATATTGCAAAACACTGGACATACTATTGCTTAAATATAATTTTACAAAAGTGATCGTAGTATTAACAGAGCACTTATATACTAATAAAGGACTGGCTTATCTAAAGCCAGTTGAGTAGCACTTGAAATGTTTTTGCTCTATGAAACCTGATGTACCTATATGATTCTGTTTTCTTCAAGTTTGTATTTTGTTGGTCGAACGCACTTATTGTAAGTCGCTTTGGATAAAAGCGTCAGCTAAATGTAATGTATTGTAGTCACTTGAAATGCTGGTAGAAAAAGTGTTTTCTGTATGCATCTGTACAGGGTGACCTGCATTTGTAGTTATCACTCTCTTTCTTAAAGGGGAGGAACAAACAAAATAATCAGGGTGTTCCTAGAAGGAGGAGCATATCAGTCGGTGAACCTGCTATGTATAAATACAGTTTTAATAAAGAGTGAATAATGCAAACAATGGTTGACGGAGGCTGTGTACTGACAGTGCAGTTGAGGATCAAGTTACTGTGTTGCATGGCTTGCTGTCTGTCATACCGAGACAAGGTGGTGGCTGAATAGGAATGTCCCATCTGAGTTTAGGTTTTTTTCTAACTCTCTTGTATGCCACAGCCTGGATCTATCACTACCTATATTACAATTCCAGGAAGACAGATGATGTCACCGTCATCCTAGATATTTTTACACTATGAAGGACTTTGCTGACTCCATTTCTTTTCTTGGTCAGTGGGGACGTTTCCAGCAGGTTGTCTTCTTCCTGCTTTGTGTGAGCCTCGTGCCGAATGGATTTAGTACTTTCATTCTCGTTTTCCTGACGGATGTGCCAGGACATCACTGTGTTGTTCCTGGTTTCAACCTTACCGAAGACTGGAATACAACCATCATACCAATAAAGGTGAATCTGCTAAAGCTTTTCTGGAAACATGATTACATTTTTTGTACACAAACTTTTGGATTATATCTTTATGAAATGTAAAGCCTAATATCCAGAATGAAACATATACAGGTGTTCTGTCATTGAATGCATCTTCTTAGAGAACATTTACAACTGTGTCCTACATACAGTATGTAGGACCAGGGTTGGGAGGGTTACTTTGTAAATGTAATCAGTTACCGATTAATGAATAAATACATGGCTCTGAAAGTAATCCGAATGCAGTTAGAGTTACGTGTCTTAAAAAAGTAATGTAATCAGATTACTTTTAGATTACTTTTGGATTACTTTCTTTTTCCAACACAGATGGATATGTTTTGGTGAACAGGAGACAGCACCAGGAGGCAGCGGGAGGGTTAACTCAGCCTCTGAGAAGACGAGCGTGCGGTGCCTTTCACACACCGCCTTTCACACACCGCCTTCGCTGTGTTTACCTTCAGAATCATAAGCCTAAAGAGCAACCGCAGGCTGATGTGTTTTAACCACACACACCTCTACACACACAAAACTTAAACGCAGACTTTTGTTCCTCCATGTTTCGTTGTTATTGTTTCACTGAGTGGATCCGCCCCTTTTTTTTCAAACGCTCCCTTTTTTGGTCCATCTGCGGTGGTAAAAGTTTTTGTGCGCTGTGATGATTCGGCTGTACCTTTAGTAATGAATATTAAATGTTGTGAGGAAATCTTTCCACCAATAATTCCAATAAGTAATCCAAAATGTATTCACTTCATTACTCGTTTTTCAAATGTAACGCGAGCTGAATACAGTTACTTGATTTTTGTGCCAGGGTTTGCCGACCCCTGAGCTAGCCTATACTAGTGCTACCCCAGATCCTGCTCCCTTTCTGTGCCCTGCTGTCTTCGACCATTTTTAGCCTGTATCCCTCTCTTCTCTTTCGGAAGTAGTCAAGCACCTGCGGCCGACAAACTGCACCTTAGACAGCATTCCCTCTCGCTTCCTTCGAGATGTTTTTGAATCAGTTGGAGCAAGTGTTTTATTGCTTGTAAACACTTCTCTTAGCTCAGGATGTGTCCCAGCTGCCTTCAAACATGCCGTGGTTAAGCCACTACTTAAAAAGAAAAATCTCGATCCCTCCATTCTTGCAAATTTCAGGCCCATCTCCCAGCTACCCTTTTTATCTAAAGCCCTGGAGCGAGTAGTCTACGCCCAGTTGCAGTCATTTTTAACCACGCATGGTATCCATGAAAAATGTCAGTCTGGCTTTAAACCTATGCATAGTACTCAAACAGCCCTTTTAAGAGTTTTTAATGATCTGCTCTTAGCGGCCAATTCAGGCAGCCCAGCTGTTTTAGTGCTGTTAGATTTAACTGCTGCCTTTGACACTGTGGATCATAGTATCCTGTTGTCACGGCTTGAACAGTCCGCAGGCATTATAGGCTCTGCTCTTGCATGGTTCAGGTCTTATTTGACGGACCGTAGCTTCTCAGTGCAGTTAGGTGTCTTCTCCTCTGCCAAAGCCCCTCTTACCTGTGGGGTTCCCCAAGGCTCGATTCTGGGCCCCATCCTTTTTCTATTGTACATACTGCCCCTAGGTTCAATTCTTACAAAATATAATATCCCCTTCCATTGTTATGCTGATGATGTACAGATCTATCTGCCTCTCAATCAAAATGCCAACTCATTACAGCAGTTGAAGGACTGCTTAATAGAGTTTAAATCCTGGCTGAGCCTAAACTTCCTCACCCTTAATGAGAGTAAGACCGAGGTAATCTTTTTTGGACCCCAGCCAATAGTTTCCCGGGTTGATATTCTGGGCTCCCTCAATAAAAATATCTTCCCCTCTGTTATGAACCTTGGAGTGACCTTCAACAGCGCCTTTAAATTTGATAAGCAGGTTAGCACTGTAGTCAAGACCTGCTTTTTCAAAATACGACTATTGGCTAAGACCAAGTCGTTTTTATCTTTTAAAGCTCTAGAAAGGGTTATTAATGCCTTTGTTACCTCGAGACTGGATTACTGCAATGCTCTGTATGTGGGTATGGATCAGGCCTCAATTAGACGACTCCAGCTAGTTCAGAATGCAGCTGCACGTCTTCTCACTGGCCATAAAAAGCGCAACCATATCACCCCAATTCTGGCTTTATTGCACTGGCTTCCAGTTCAGTTCAGAATAGATTTTAAACTCCTTTTATTTGTTTTTAAAGCCCTAAATGGGCTGGCTCCTGCCTATATAGCCGAACTCCTCCATCGCTACACCCCAGGCAGAGCCTTAAGGTCGGCTGATCAGCTGTTGTTGATAGTGCCTAAGACCAGGCTTAAAACCCGAGGGCATCGAGCTTTTGCAGCGGCTGGCCCTAGGCTCTGGAATACTTTGCCCCTCCATGTGAGGTCGGCCCAGACCCTGGGGGTTTTTAAATCAACACTTAAAACTCACTTTTTCTCTATGGCTTTTGTTTAATTATCTATTTATTCATTTATTTATTTAGTTATATATTTATTCATTTAGTTCTTTATTTTAATATTTATAACATAACGTAGGATTACATAAAGTATTTTTACCCCTGCGGTCTGCGGTCCTGCCTTGGGTCTCGTCATGCTTCTTCCCTGATGGCTTCCACAGGATTGTAGCTGACATCCTCGTGGATTCATCTTCTTATTACAGACACATGCATTTCCTAACATTCGGTCTATATGCTGTAAAATGTATTATCTCTTCGATTTACACATGGCATCTATTGCACGTCTGTCCGTCCTGGGAGAGGGATCCCTCCTCTGTTGCTCTCCCTGAGGTTTCTCCCATTTTTTCCCCTTAAACTGTGGGTTTTCTCTGGAGGTTTTTCCTCGTACGATGTGAGGGTCTAAGGATAGAGGGTGTC
This sequence comes from Harpagifer antarcticus, assembly GCA_902827135.1. NCBI lineage: Eukaryota > Metazoa > Chordata > Actinopteri > Perciformes > Harpagiferidae > Harpagifer > Harpagifer antarcticus. The sequence goes on from CADEHL010000091.1 coordinate 5,623,136, forward strand.
GTTTTTCTCATACTGATATTCTGAACAATCTGTGCTGTTGTATTTGCTGTAAAGTGTCTCTACTGTAGGCTATTTTTATTATATGTACAGCACTTTGGCTCGACCAAAAATCGCTTATAAATGTGCTAAATAAATCAAACTTGATTTGATTTGATTTTACATAACCTATTTGTATTTTCAATGATAGACTATTTGCACATCATTTGCAACCAGCAAAAGGTTACCCTTAATAGTTTAAGCATGCACGGGATGGCACATCTACTGGGATGGTTTCTTGTAAAAAGACAAGGGATATAAATATCTATGTATTTATCTTTTTAAGACTCTATGCTTATGTGATAGTACACTGTGAAGACAATCACGAGTATTGTTAGTGCACAGCTATATTGCCCAATGTTTGTTTCCCATATGTCCTTACACGCAGGGCTGCCCCTGGCCACGCAAAGTTATGTGATGAGGCCCTCTGTGTTTCCGGGGGGGTGGGGGCTTTCACTGTGTAATGTGTTACACGCTATAACACATTACCAGAGTTGGGTGTAACGCGTTACTGTAATAATAATACTTTTGTCGGTAACGGAGTAGTGTAACGCGTTATTTTTATAATTCAGTAATCACACTACAGTTACTAACCCCGACACGCGTTACTTCGTTACTTTTATAAAATAATCACACTCACTGACAGACAAGAGGGGTTTCCGCCGCAGGTTTATATACATACGTAATCTGCACGATTTGCGCGTCCACATCTCCACGTGCAGTGCTGCATAAACATGGCTGAGTCTGTATATTTTTTTGAAAATCTAGTGTATTGATCATTTTCCTACACATTTATTCACTGGTGTGTCTAACCTGCAAGTTGCTCTTTAAGTACAGTACTTGATCACATTTCACAATTTCTACTTTTTTATTACACGGTATGACACCACACTTGACATGGGCAAGTTCGTTTTGATTTAATTTTTGCTTATAACTCTAATAATGTTAATGTCCTTACACGCAAGGCTGCCCCTGGCCACGCAAAGTTATGTGATGAGGCCCTCTGTGTTTCCGGGGGGGTGAGGGCTTTCACTGTGTAATGTGTTACACGCTACATTACACAGTAAAAGCATACTTTCACTGAAAAATCAACCTTTCTGATAACTCTAACACATTTTGTATCACTGTGACTGTTAGGTGGTGAATGGGAAACAGGAGCAGAGCAGATGCAGCAGGTACAGCCTGGATCTTGTCAGAAACCTCTCTGCTCAGGGCTTCATTCCTGGCAGGGACGTCAACCTCACTGAACTGGAACAGGAGGGCTGTGTGGACGGGTGGAGCTACAGCAAAGACATCTACCAGTCTACCATAGTCTCTGAGGTGTGTGTGCCTGCCAAACCTTTGCAGTCAGTTTGTTTTATGTCTTGCATTTTTTATCCCATTGTTTATACTATACGTGCTTCAGTGCAAGCTTTTTTTCATTTTCTCTTAATGTGTACTAAATCAGCTAAGTACTTTCTAAACATTATATTCATATCATTTGGATGTGTCTAAAACCTCTGTGCCTTAGCACACCTGGCACAGCGGAGTGAACACAGCTGTTGTCAGTCAGTAGACATGTTAATGCTTGCTTATACTACCTATACTAATAATCCCTCCACAGAACAATGTAAGCATAGAATGTTAACAAGCTTAAAGGGGAAAGGAAACACCAATTACAGCTATAATATTCTGGTAGTTTATTCATTTTACAATGGATATTGATCGTAATATTTATTGTATATAATATTACTCGCCAAAAGAAAATTAATTATCCGCCGGCCGGGTGGGGAATTCCGGGACCAGGCCGCCGCCATTAGGGGAATCCCAAATGGTGACGTCACTGGTTGGGTCTTCGCTACCGGAAGTCAACACAACGTAGCAGATATGGCAGCGATGGAGGAATTTTGCAATGAGATCGAGGTTTTGAATGATGAATCTGACTATTCGTCGGGAGATGACATTAATGTGGAAGCATCTACAGTTACAGGCATCCCATGGCCTATGCTTATGAACCGATTCAAAGTCAGAGCCAAAAGCTACCCTGCAGTATACAAAGTAATTCAAACTAGCTGCACCTTCACCAGCTTTGAGAACACTTTCATGATCAATCATTATAAAACATATCATATATATTATTCTGAAATGGACCAATCTGCACAACGACTACTTTTACTGTCGCTACTTTCACTATATTTTGATGATAATACTTTTCTACTTTTACTTGAGGAACATTTTGAATGCAGGACTTTTACTGCAACAGAGTATTCCTACACTCTGGTACTTCTACTTTTACCAAGTACAAGATCTGAGTACTTCTACTTTCACTCAAGTACAAGACCTGAGTACTTGTACTTTTACTCAAGTACAAGATCTAAGTACTTCTACTTTTACTCAAGTACAAGATCTGAGTACTATACTTTTATTAAGTACAAAATCTGAGTACTTCTACTAAAGTACAAGATCTGAGTACTTCTACTTTTACTCTAGTAAATATCTATACTTATACCACCTCTGTTTATAGCCTATGAAAAAAACTATTAGAAAACGAAGGCTAAAGCTAACGTTAGCAGATAGTGACAATGTATGCTAGCTAGCTAGCTCAACGATTCCTTAAATGATATTGCGACAGAAAAACGTTTTAGTTCACATCACGTCTCAGTCTGTGCCAGAGTGACTCTGAGTGACTATTTTCCAACACCTCATACATCTTGGCAATACCATCCATTGAACACCTAGTCCAGCAATACTAGCCTTTTTAGGGCTGTTTTCGACAGATGAGCGTGTGTATGCCAGTTTAATTAGTTGAGCTATAGAACACCGGTCATAATAATAGCTACCATTTAGTTTGGACGTGATTGCGTTAATTAATAAGGTCACACTGTGTCAGTAAATACATGTGTGAGCTAGTAATCTGGTAGTGCTGCAATATTTACCTCTCTCTCGGCAGCTGAAGCAACTCGTTTGGTGGCTCGAGTTTCACGTTTGTTGACACTGTCATTGTCTTGCACGGCCGACGTGCTGGGACGGTCGGTGTTCCCGACTGCATACGTTGAGAAATCGAATATTGTGGGAACAGATCCTGGCTTCAAATCCGATGTTTTGTATTGAAGCAGGCATCCAGTCTCATCAAACCTCATTTTGTGGACATAATCATCATTTTTAAAGTGTTCGCTGCACACACGTGCGTACTGATTCAGCGGCGGATCGGACCGTTTCATGAAAATAACCCATGCTTTGAGCAGCTTCTCGTCCGTTAGTGGCAGCCTATGGAAATGTACTTCTTCCTTCTTCTTTATATAAAATCCATTTATGCAGCCTGGGGCAATACAGTAAACTCCTGATGACGACCGTTTTCTTTTCGGTGCATTGCACGCCATGTTGTTTGTTATTGAGCTTTGGCCCAGGAAGCCGTACCCACTCAGTGACATCACTGGGAAAGTCCCGGAGCAATGGAAGCGCCCTTGGTCATTAGGCACGTATTTCAAAACATACATTTGCGTATCTCGATCGTTTACATTGGAAATAGACTAGATAAATACATTTCCTAATGGGAATATTGTCGCATGGAAAGCAGTTTGAAAAGTGTTTCCATTTCCCTTTAATGTTTAAAAGTTTTCTTCTATTTTTGACTTTAATACAATATTGTTTGCCTAACTTGGGCGAGGTACTGAGTATTAAATGTATTATGAATTTACATAAACATCTCAAATTCAATGTGCTAGATAGGGATCTACTCTCTTCCCGAGACGTGCCCTTTGACTGCTGTGCAAATTGTCTTGTTTTTCCGCCTGCTAGTCAACACTGGCAAGTTCAGCCTGTTTGTCTCCAGATTATAATATTCTCTCTCTTTCAGCTAGATGGTTTCATTCTTGTGATTTTAAAGTGAATAAAACTAAACTACATATCTGTCAAGTTTTGTGACTGTATCTCAGCAAGATCACTGCATCATTGTCAGATAATTATTAATAGTACTAAAAAAGTCTCCTGTGTCACTTGCCGCTACAGTAGTTATTTACAGGGGCACATTTTACCACACAGACTTAGCATCATCGAAATATAATCAGACATCGAACAAGTGTCTTAAAGAACCAGCTGCAGAGAGATCATAACATTACCGGGGCAATACCCTGAACAATGCCAACAATGTCATTTTTAAACATGGTATTGTTTGGATATTCCAGTTCGACCTGGTGTGCAGTGATGAGTGGAAGCAGCCGTTCACCGCCACAGTTTACTTCATTGGAGTTCTTTTTGGATCCTTTTTCACAGGACAGCTGTCAGACCGGTACTATAAAACACCAGAACCACGTGATGTATACATTACTAGCATTGCTGTGGCCTACTCCAACTGACGCATAAGACACATGGAGCATGATTTTATACACAGCTACTAAAACCCATTATGTTGGATTTTGTGTTATTGTGCCTTACAGATTATAAAAAGCTTTTCCAGTATCAGATTACATGGTGCTCAATAATGCCGTGATATAGTATATGACGTAACCTTAAGTGGTTTTTTTTCTTTTATGTCACAAAAACTGTAAACATGTTTGTGTGGAGCAAATCTACACTCAAATCTTCGACAGAAAAACTATTATGTTCATATATGTGTATATACTAGGTTATGCATTTGTTTTTCTTATTATGTTTACTTGTGTCTCATAGGTTTGGAAGAAAACCTGTGCTCTTTGCAACCATGGCACTTCAGACGTTATTTTCCTTCATTCAGGTCTTCTCTACTTCGTGGACTATGTTTACTATCCTCCTCTTCTTCAATGGTTTGGGACAGATGTCCAACTTTGTGGCTGCTTTAGTGCTGGGTACATGTCATATTCTATAATAGTGCCTCTGTCGTAAATAAAACACAATGCAGGAATGTGTTAAAACCTCTCTCTCTTATCTCTGCACACAGGCGCTGAGATCTTGACTGGCAATGTGCGAGTCCTTTACTCATCGTTGGGCTCGTGTTTAGGCTTTGCCATTGGTTACATGATTCTACCTCTTGCTGCTTACTTTTTGAGGGATTGGAAATCTCTCTTGTTGGCTTCGTCTTTACCCGGCCTGCTTTACCTCCCTCTCTGGACGTATGTTGCATTACATGAAAATATAAATGCAAATCAATGGCTGTGCCTGTTTTACATACATTCCCTATAGAGATATTCCCGTAGTCACACTAAAGTACAAGATGAATACATGTCTGTGTAATTCTCCCGTCGCTCTCCCTCTTTCCTGTCTATATTCAGCTGTACTATCAATACAAAATGTTTTATACTTTGTCTGTAAAGTCTCTCTGATCCAGCCCGAGTCTTGCTTTCTGTCTATCTGAAACACTGATGCAGGTTCATCCCAGAGTCTCCTCGCTGGCTGCTCTCTCAGGGAAAAGTGGAGGAGGCTGAGGCCATAGTGAGAAAGGCTGCTAAGTGGAACAAAGTTAAGGTTCCGAATATCATCTTTCAAGATTACAGTGTAAGTTTATCTGCTTTTCCTGTTGTTGGTACTCCGTTTTATAATACTTTTCTTATGTGTATCATTGTCAGGAATGTTGTAGGCCAGGGTATTAACACATCTAAAGTGATTTAGTAATTTCACAAGCAACATATATGTGTTATATGTCTGTAAAAATGAATGGTCAAAAACATCTCGATTAGCCTTGAAATTAGTCCTAATTTGAAATAATACAAATACAGTACACAACCACACACGTTAAAAAGAGAAGGGGTTCTAGCCAAAAATCCAGAGCAGGGAGAGACGCTAGCAGGACCATTCACAAAATGTACCCCAGAGCAAGGGGTTTAAATCATATAACCCACTGGTAGCGCTAGTACATAATCTCATTTTAAACAAACATTACCATGTTGTCTCATCATAGCGCCATATGATATATCCATTTGTCATTTTCTGGATGGACACATTTGTATTTAAATTATGTTGTTGTTTTCATATAGATATTAGGCCACTGAGGAAAGAAACCACAACACAGGGTTTCATTTTGTTTTCAATCCTGCAGGGTGATGAGAAAAACGCACAGCCTAAAGAAAAAGCCAATGTCCTCGACCTGCTGAGGAAAAGCAGCATGAGAACCACAACACTTATCTTCTGCTTTGTGTTGTAAGTATGCTGCTTTTTATTTCATTTACTTACAATGAGATTTTTCTGCATTATTAACAGTTACTATGATGTGTGAGAGGGCTCATCCCACTCAAACTCATGTACATGTAAATGCACATTCACATAAAAAAAACCCTTTATAATTATCACTTATTATTACACAACACATATTCGACACAGGAACAATCTGTTTTCTCTAATCACTCAAATATACATTCATTCTATTTTCTTAACAGTTCTTTTTTTGATATATTCAATCATCTCCGATCCGTTGGTGTCTTTGTCTTGCCCAGCTTCTGTTCAACAACAGGATACTATGGCCTGTCCCTGAACACAGCTCAGCTTCATGCTAACCCCTACATCAGCTGCTTCATCTCAGCAGCTGTAGAGGTACCAGCCTACATTTCTAGCTGGCTGATTCTGCACTACTTTCCCCGCCGACCGTCTGTCATCTCCTCTTTGCTTCTTGGAGCAATGCCGCTTTACCTCATACTACTGGTGCCTCAAAGTAAGCCCAAAACAAATATGGGGGGAGTCTCAGAACAAAGGTTTAATATAGAGAACGCTTTATATCTTTAAGAAAATTCACAATTGTTATTTATTCAAGCTATTCACCAAACATACTTTATATTTACCTCTGTTGGGTTAAATAACTGCTACAATTATATAGGAACTTCTCACAAACTCAATTATTGTATTTTGTATTTAATGGTGAGCAAGGGAAAGAACTCTTGCATTGATTTGTGGATTTAATCATCATGAGTCAGGAATTTGTTATGCTTTACTTTAAATGATGAGGTTTGTAACCTTTGTTATTGTATTGTAGGAGAAAATGGATTCATGGTACAAACATGGGTAAAATCAAGTGCGACAGTTGTGTATCTTATTAACGAAAAACAACAGTTGACAAACAATTTCTTTATTCTGTAGGTCTACCGAATCTCTGTATTGCACTGGAGATGTTCGGTAAATATGCTTTTACCACTACTTTCTCCCTGATGTTCACATACTTGACAGAGCTTTACCCAACAGTGCTAAGGAACACAGCAACAGGGACATGCACGACTGTCTCCAGAGTGGGATCAAGTATAGCACCTTTTGTAATAAAGCTGAGTGAGTACATTTGCATTTGCTGCATTAATGCATGTCCAGTTTGTTATATCTTCAGCAAGTTTGAGAGCCTTACACACACTCTGACGTAACTTCATCTAAAGCCCCCAGACTTTTCTCCAATCTAAATCTTACCTTTTCAATTTTTAGATACATACATATTATATCTTCCTTATATTATACTGTCGACTCTGGCTGTTGTGGCTGCCATCGCTGCTTATTTCCTGCCGGAGAGTTTTGGAAAACCTCTACCTGAAACTATGACACAGATGCATAAGAGAGAAAGGTGGGTACCTTAGGACATAGTTATGAAGCTTCTTTAATGCCATCCTCATTTTTAGATATAAAGTAATAAATGATGGTTAACCTATTTAATAACTATGGGGTAGCCTACTTATTAAACAGAATTCACATTTTAAAACATTATTCATTTGACTTTCTGTTACACTCTTAAATATGTTCCTTTTTACTTGGCATGCTATACTGACAAAAAAAATGAACAGAAAATTAATAAAAAGCGTTTTAATGCAAAAATGCCAAATAATTCTTGATTCCAGTAGGATTGAGATTATCTTAATACATTAACTGTAGTTTGAGCACTATTATCACACAGCATGAATGTCTTGCCTTGAAATCACAGTCCTTACCGTGCGGCCAGTAATGTTTTTCTTCCTTTATTTTGTTTTATAACAGGTTTACGTGTCCATGCACTGGAAAAGAAACAACAATACGATTGGAACATCTTGAAAGTCCACTTTGACAATCTAGCACTCCATTAATGAAAGTTATATTATGTGAATAATATATGTGAATATCGCTTTTGAATTGTGTTAGTATTGTTAACATTTCTCATTGTTTAACACATTTTTTGCCATTTGAAAACATCACTCTTTCATTTTCCCAAACATCTATTTTGTAACTGAAATGGTTGAATGAAAACTTGAAGTTTAAACCTACTTGTGGAGATGTATGTTAGCTTAAAAGGGAACCAGAAAATATCCTTACAATAATATTTAATAACACAAGTTTTGTCAAATGTCAAATAACTGTTGCAACTTTTTTTTCATTACATAATTAATTTCATGGTATAATGCAACAGGTGTGTTACCTTTTTTAATGCAAAAAAACCCCACACATTTAATAACCCTGTGTATTGTGGAAATGCAAGTGACCAGTCAACAAGTTTTTGCATTCCCCAAAAATCTTTAGCCATGGTAATAAATAACCTGACCTTTTGACTTAGTGAACTTTCAGACTGGATATGGCTAAAGTCATTTCTGGCATTTGTCTAGAGACAGACAGGTTTCTGTTATTACTGTTATAAGGGTGACCTGTTAAATGTTAATTCATGTGTTGCCGTGAAAGATTAACCTAACATCAGAGAACAGCACAACATGTTCACAAAAAATTGCATCCATAAACTATACCGTTTTCAACCTTTGTAATATATAACCTGACAAGGATAATAAAAAAACAGATTCAAGATTCAAGGCTTTTTTTGTCATTTGTACATAGTGTAGATATGTCAATGAACATCTTAGGTCACTTCCAACAGTGCAACACAATAAAACAGATAAAATAGTGCAAATAAATACAAATGCAATAGAATATAAATACTGCAAGGAGAGTCTATATACAAGTAATTGGAATATGTGTAGCAATGTGGCTTGGAGAACCCTTCCGACTGGATTGACTTGATAATTATTGCTTTGCATTTTATTACAACTGACATAAGAGTGATTTGCTTATGTGCTTGATTCCTGTCAGCTATGGCTAGGAAAATGAATAGTGTTGCAGCAAAGGAATGTTTCAGATGAAAGGCAAAATAACTTTTACTGTACTAGCCAGTGATAAAAGCAAGTTATAACAACATTAAACAACTGTCTGAGTTGTTGCACCGCCATGCTAGATAGATAGATCTTTATTTGTCATTGTACAGGTACAACGAAATTACAATAAACTCAAGGTGCCAACACGCAACAACAAGACAATATAAAAACAACAAGACAATATAAAAACAACAAGACACGCTAAAAACAATAAAAGCAATAAATGGGACTTAAAAAAGACATGATAGGGAATATGTACATAAATAAATAATAAATAAATTAAATTGCATGATTCCCCTCGTATTGCAAGGAAGGCTTATATAATTTAAATATTAGCAGCGTGTAGTGCACATATGGCCCTGGGAAAAAAACTGAACTTGAGTCTGTTTGTCCGGGAAGACATGGTACGGAAGCGCCTGCCTGAGCGCAGCCGTACGAAGTGCTCGTTACCCGGGTGGTGTGGGTCCTTGAGGATTTTGACTGCCTTCTTAAGGCAACAAGAGCTATACAGTACCTCCAGGGAGGGGAGGGGGCAACCGATGATCCAGCTAGAGCATTGCGCTCAGCTCAGCAGAATATTTTGGTGGTTCCTCGGTGCAGGAAAAAAACCAGAGGTGACAAGGCTTTCAGTGTTGCAGCTCCCAGACTGTGGAACAGCCTCCCAGCACATATCCGGACTGCTGAGTCTATTGAACTTTTTAAATCTCAGCTAAAAACTCACCTCTTTGCACTGGCTTTTAATACTAGTTGAACATTACATTTTTATATTTGTATGTGTTTTTTATATGTTTGTTACAGCCGCTGGCTTCCTGGTGCTATTAATTCTATTTGTGTGTGTGTATGTAAATGAGCTGTGCGGTTCCCTCGATGTCATTGGCTGTCCCGCCCTCGTATCCGAAGAGGTGATTGGATCGACGTCCTCTAATCCCTGCCTGCATCCGGCACATCTTCCGGGGGAGGAGTACAAAGGCCGTGGACTGAGATCATTCGGGTGGCTCTGTGATGTGGGACAGACGCCTAGTCTTTTGGTGCATTTACTCGTTTGGTTGACGTTTAGTGCTGTTGTGGTATGTGTTAAAGCTATACTGTTTAGCAGCGTGTTAAATCCGTGCTTCTGTACTTAGTAAGATATTCCCGTATAATTGTGTGAGTAGGATCCAGGGTAGCTTAGCGGTTAGCGCCTGTTGATTACTAGCAGCTGTGTTTTTGTACAGCCTTTTTTCGTTTACATATACCACTTTAGAAGTAAGGTTTTTGTTTTCCTTTTGTGTATTACTCTATGCTGCGTACAACCTGTGAAACTCTCTTTTGGAGTTCTCTTTCTGTTGATTGAGAACAAATCTCAATAAAATCTTATAGTTAGATTAGATTCAGCCCCTAGTTTAGCTGATATAGGCTTAGTTTGTCGGGGGACACCTTACTTCTTCCTTCTCTCTGTCTATACCTGTGTACTCTCATGTTCTGAATAACCCAGCTTCCCCAAATTTCTTTCTTTTTGGTGTTGATATACGCCGGGATCCGGAGTCATGGATGATCCTGTTGCTGCGGTCCTGTGTCCTGGATCTTGAGTCGTGGCTGTGGTCCTGGATCATAGGTTCTGGATGGATATCCTCGTGGATTCATCTTCCTATTATACACGCATGCATTTCCAAACATTTGGACTACCTATGTTGCAAATGTATTATCTTTTCAATTTACACACGGCATCTATTGCATGTCTGTCCGTCCTGGGAGAGGGATCCCTCCTCTGTTGCTCTCACTGAGGTTTCTCCCATGTTTCCCTTTAAACTGTCGGTTTTCTCCGGAAGTTTTTCCTTGTACGATGTGAGGGTCTAAGGACAGGGGGTGTCGTATTGTCATACTGATATTCTGTACACACTGTGAAGACCACTGAGACAAATGTAACAGTTGTGATATTGGGCTATATAAATAAACATTGATTGTTAGCCAACAGTATTTGGCATTTTGTTTATGCCAGGCTGCACGCCCCCAGGGGGCTAGCTACGGCCGCCGGGACCTATGGCCGGGACGCGCTAGCGAGCTAGCCCCCTGCAGCCCCGTTAGCTTCGGCGGCGTGGACTCCGGCGGCCCCACTGGGATAATTGGGTCCCCTTTTCACATTTGCTCCCATTTAGCATTATGGGCGTCATAGCCATATAGTATAAAAGTCTTACCCAAGGCTGAATCATAAACTAAACTGTATATATGTATAAAGGGTTACGTCCTTAGCTGACTAATAAGCTACATAACAAGCTAAGCTAACAAGCACACAAACACCTGCTAACGGGGTGAACATGTATAATATTATCATTTTACTCACCGAAAAAAGCTGAAAGTAGACTTCTTGGAAGTTCTGTTAGTACATTCAAGCGCACAGCACGACATTTTATTTGTAACAATATTCCCTAACAGGCACGATCACCACGAACACAGCTAAAGGGTCAAGAACAGTAACTACAACTAACTAACTTTGTAGCCTCTATGGTTGTAGCCTAGCAGAGTGGACAAGTTGCTGTTAACTGACAGTGAGGCACTTATCTGTCAATCAACGTGACCACGCCCTAATGTGTGCACAAACTTTAAGACCTAATATAAATAAAAGGGTCGCGTTAGAAAACAATTCACTCACAGATCCATAATCATGAAGGTGGAATCTAACTATATCGATAATAAAAATGTATGGAGCCAGGGTTAGAAACATGTTTTTTTCTGCTGTAAAGTTGGGCATTTTAACATGGGGGTCTATGGAAATTGCTCCTTTCTGCAGCCATCGCCTATCGGCCAATATATGAACTGCAGTGTGTGGCACTTCCGTATTGGCTTCACGGCTCTACCCCACAGTTTGCCGCTTGGTTCCAACGTGAGGTTTAGATGTAACGTTCTTGCCGTCTGAAGTCACTGTTGATAATTATACAATCAGTTTATTTCTATTTTAATTGTTTACAAATGCACACAATTGTTACAGGAGCACACACTATTTATATCCTATTTATGTTGCTCTCAAAGTGCATCAGATTAATAGATTTCAATTTTCAAATATATCTCCTGAAATTGTCAACAAAAACTAAAAATCCCAAACAATGTGTGACAGTTGAATCATGTATTACACAGTAATAGTAGGCTATTACCTTTTAATAGTTTATTTTACAATAATCATATGGAGATACCAACTGAAATGGTTGTTTCACTCCTGCATATGTTTAAAGTGCATTTGGTGAAACTTGATTTAAATTAGCATAGTTTAAAAGCTAACTGATATTAGTCTACATTTAAAAAGAGTATAGTGTTTACATTCAATGTAACCATAATCTGTTATAATAGTGAAGATGTTGGCTGGCATACTCAGTTGAATAATATGTATTTGATGGTTGTAATATCCAGGTCTTTGTGATTTAAAGGCTATGCCATATTAAAAAAATGTGGTGATGATTTGTCATGTTTGCAATCTTTGCTATAATCGATTAAATGTCTATGTTTTTGTTAGAAATATCTGCTTTCAAATGTTTTATTCTTCCCCATTCAGGCTTTAACAGATGGTGGCAACTCCACACATTCCATGATCACAGCAGTAAAAGGTATTTTTACACACTACACAATTCCTCTCTGATCGTTTGTATTTTTTCTATGAGCAGCAGCGTAAGAGCTTTATGTTAAAGGGCCCATGTCATGCTTTTCCGGTTCTTACCCGTCCCCTTGTGTGTTATGAAGTTTTTCTGCATGTAAACGGTCTGCAGAGTCACAAACCCTTAAAGTACACCGTGTAGCAAGTAAAACTCTAACACAGAAAATACCTCCCCTAAACGCCTCGTTGGAGATTATTAATTTTCCAATTTTTTTTCCTGGTCGTTATGACGTGTGAACACCCAGTTGCCCCACCCAGAGCCTTGACGTGCATAGAGCTCCGTGAGCGCTGACAGACGAGTTGGGATCTCACAGCGTTTATCAACCTTTTTCTTACTCAATATCAAGCCACACTTATAGTTTTTACTTCGGCTGTGAGTGTTTGTGTGTGCTCAGGTTGAGTTTGGCTGTGTTTAGGTGTGTATCGCCAATCAGAAAACCACACCGCCACGGAGCGCACACTGCAACTCAGACTGCAGCTGGGAGCTTCTCAACGTCCCGACCAATCAGAGCACACTTAGGACAGAGTGAAATTCAGTGAATGTTAGGGAAATAATTGTCCTCGACTCCTAGATATCACGTGCATGACTAACCCTGACGTCTGTTTATCTTCTTTAAGGACATAGGCTGCTTCAGCCATAAAGTTATTGTTCCCATTCTGTGACCGGTCAACACTAGGTCACAGATGGTCTGTTGTTGTGGGTGCACTGGGACACTTCCTTCTTTGTTGATTGTGGACTCCAAGGTATGAAATCTTCGAGGCCATAAGTGACGGACGCAAGTGACTCAGTGTGCCCAACTGTCTAAACTATCTTATCAAAATATGTTGATCACTATCTGTGAAACCAGTTAAATGGGCTAACGAGAGAGAGGCGCTCCAGAATTGACGTGGCAACCCACCCGTGCAGTCTCACCGTGACTGCTGTGACTTGTGATGTGAATCCTCCGGCTGAAACTCCAAATAAACCATCAGTGTTTGACATCAAAAGCTCCTGCTCTACCGTGTCTCCTTCCTGAGTCGGTGACTCCTAATGCACTGCTACACAGAAGTTTCCTCCACAAATTGGCGTTGTCGGCAGGATACCAACACATCTTCAGAACTGGTAAGTGTGATTTCAAATCTACATTTGGACATTGCCTTACCAGAATCTGTGATTGACGGTATCCTAAAAAATTACCTGTGAAACTGAGCGGCTGTGTTTCATTTTTGGTTAATGAACATTTGGGGATAATAAACCCAAGGGATCAGTGTCTGGGGACTCAGTCCTGGCTGATTTCCTCTGTGTGTGCTGCTCGGGACGGAAGTGCCATACAAGCATACACAGCACATGTTTAGAGAGACCTTAAAAGAAGGGCATCAGTAAAGTGGAGCTTCTGTGTGAAAGCAATGTAAAGATTTGTATTGAACAAATCGCCGAATTCTGGGGGTTTCAGCGGCCAAGCACAGCAGTTGAAAATAAGCAGCCAGAGATATTACTGCTATCGCCTCTCTGTAAAACACGGCTCCAGCTGCAGCCGCGGGTGTGTGTGTGTGTAAACCTCCCCGTGCTTGTGGAGCTGGAGAAGTGCAGCTGATAGGGAGAAAGTCACATGTTTTTGCCTATAAAAGTTTTAACTCACACCACCGCCATCTCTATTTAAAATGGAAAAAAGAGATGGTCTAAAAAGCACCCGTTGCTTGCAACCGCTTTCTCATGGTTAGACGGACCAGCGCGAGGTGCGTGCATCACCCGATGCGCCACAGTTCCCTAGACATTGAGGAGCTGGTGGCGGTCCGGGGTGCATACATACAATTATAGGCTAATTGATCACAGGTGGGTAGTGGCACGCAAGCGTAGAGCAAACTGTGTTTCATCGTTGGATGAGGTCGATGGCAAGTGTATAGGCTGGTCGTGTCGGACTACAGTCAACTGGGCTGTCGTTTGGAGAGAAAGGGAAGAGGGAAAAGTCTGTGGGCTCCGATCGGGGGGGCACAGTGCCACTAGAAAAGGATAGTGGTGTCGCAAGAGGATAAGCTAGTTATCGCTCTTGGACGGCTTTCAGTCACCGATCTATGACTTGTATACAAGGGTGGGTGCGTGAGTCGAGGCGACCCATCTGCAATTCCCCACCCCCTCTGAAACCTCCTAATTCGGACTAAATTGAGCTAGATGAGCTTTGCTGTCACGCTGGTGTTTATTACGAGTTCATGTTTTGTTTGTCTGATTGTTTGTATGGGGGGTCTATATTGGTTTGTCCCGACGTCTTGTGTATGTTTTATAACAACTAATAATGAATCAGTCCATAGACAGGGTAAAATGAACTAAACTTTAGTTATCCCACCAAAAGTAAATGACTTGAGAAAAATAAATAATATAAAGATTTAAAGCAAAAAATTCTGGTCGTATAAATGTGCTGCAAAATGAAAATAAAAAGCAAAAGAGTGTTTTTATGTCCTGCATCTGAGTGTGCAGAGGAAAAAGTAAACACGAAGCACACTGTTCAGGGTGTGCGCTGTAAGAAGAAAATAAGATTCCATTCTTAAATGGTATTGCTGGTATGTTAAGATATGTTTGTGACCTTGTATAAACCCTATGCCCCGTCCTGCGCCCCGAGGCCCTCAGAGACCTGCCTGAGGAGATCAGGGTTGCAAAATCTCTTTTTATTAGGTCAATGTTGTATTATTTGTTTAATTTATTCTTAAATCTATGTATTGTATGGTAATAATGAATAAAAACGTAGTGTATTGAACACATTCCAAAACAAAGCAGATAAGACAGAACTAGACTCAGACATAATACTAATTGTTGTTGAAACCTTTTGCACTGTTGCTGCAAAATGGAAACTTTGCTGATTATCTGTTCCAACTGGCCACTGGAATCAGGTAATTAATATAAGTTGAAGTTCAATTACAGTTTTAAAAATAGTTTAACATTCTTTATTAAACTGCTTCAAATTATTTCTCGTATCAACCAATTGGTCTCCATAGACATTACTAAAATTAAAATAGTTGTTAAACTACTGACAAGTTTTCTGAAACCGAGCTTATGAACAACAGAGTAAAGGTCGCTGGTTAAGCCAGGATCAATATATTTGTTGAAGTTTTTATTGTGTGATTATTGTGTGCATAATAAATGTGTTTAAATTAATTGAGAAATTCTTTAAAAAGTATAATGTTGCAATCTTTTTAAAGGTGACCTATCATGCTATATTTAAATGATATAGTGTATGACCATACCTATATAAGGTATATTTATACATTTTATTTTTCAAAATACCAAACAGATCATTTTTTAGCCATGCCTCGTTTCGCTCATTTTCGCTTTATTCCAAACCTGCCTATGAAAATTCTGAGCAGCAGCTGACCACGCCCCCAGCAGAAGAGCCGGCGAGAGTCACGTTACCATGCTTGCTGTGATTACGAGTGTGGAATACACATGTCATCTCAGAGCAATGCATGTGTTCAAGCATATTATCAATTTGATCGAGAAACTGAAGCAGCGGAGGTTTTGGTGGAGGTGCAAACATCTCGGTTGCAGCAGGACGTTTCTGAATGGTTAGTTGACAAGCTGTTGTCCCTATTTATTTTGACTCTGTTACGATGCTTGCTACTTATTCCATTCATATTTTGGCTAATTAGCAAGAATGCAATGTGTACAGTTTGTAACTTAGAGTTTGTAACGCAAACACAGCGATACATATATATATTTATAAAGGGAGACATTCATATTTTCAGCATATATACAATGGCCTCATTGCGTTTAATAGTTTACAGTCCTTTTCTTCCAACATCGTGCAACAACCGTTGGAAAGTTCAATAACTTAGGGTGATAAAAAGTATAACTCCAACACCTCAGTTGTCAGCATTATGTGTTTCATGTGTTTTAAAAGCTCAGTTATTGACTTCTTTCTAAAGGGGTACATGTGCAACTTGCGCCACGATGCCTTCTGAACCGGAGCATGTGCTGCATGGAGATACCACACGTAACATTAGCTTCACTAAGTTGTCTGTTTAGAGAATACATTTTTCACATGTCATTCAATATATGTTTATCACACTAGGTGTAAAGACGGATGCAGGAACATGAGGACTCTGTAACCTGTGTGGTGGACCATCCTGGATTTGGTTTTGACTGAAATTGTAAAACGAATGCTAATATTGTTCATGGAAATAAATACTGGTGTATATGGCTTTATGCAATCTTTCATTCTGTCATTGTACATGTACTATTATATACTACACAGCAATGGCATAACACACCCATGTGTACGACAACAAGTCCACACACAACCTTATGCTTTTGAAATCAGAATATTCTTTACCCATCCAAACATGAATAATCACGACACATTTGATATCAACTCGGAACTTTATTGTCAAAATCAACGGTTATTTGAATCAGGATCAGAGTGGTGATTCCGGCCTGCGTTGTCCTCTGATCCGTGAAATGTCTATGTTGGGTTCAGACAGCAGCCAAATTGAACCGTGTAGCATACCCGGCGATGACCTCCTCCCTGTCAGGTTGCTCATAATGGTGCAGGGTCCACAAAGACTTGGTCGAAGATGAGGTCCATCAAGTTGGCCACGTAGCCTGTGCAATGTTAAAAAAAGCACAACAAAAAAAATGGTTTAGATTAGTATGCATGTCGTCAACAACAACATACCAGGGCTTTAGCTCCGTTTTACTCGTGGTGTGTGTCCCCTCGCATACATACATACAGTGTTGTATCCTAACACACCCCCATTTATATTCATGTGCGCAAACAAGTAAACATGCAAAAGCTTTTCCATATAAAACTGCAAAAAACGGCATGTCTCATTAGCTTAGCGTAGCTTAGCTTAGCTTACAGATCGATGATATATGATCGTTACAATCCTACAATCACAAAAGCTTTTACATAACGCTGGAAAAAACGGCACTTACCTCCAGAAGATTACGTTTGTTATTATAACTTACTCAATATGATTTTTTAGAGGATACAAAATACTAATACATAGGAGAATAAATACTTGTGTTATCGGCTAGGCTAGGCGTGGCTTTACAGCCTTCACACAGATCGCCATTACGGCAGTCTGAACATGTTCGCAAATGCCTGATAATTAAAATAAAAGACAAAGCAAAGACTGCAGAGCGTACAAAATAAAATGTTACAAGAACATATAAACACCTAACCGATTACTAGTTGGGGTTGAGGCGACATTGATACGGCGAAGCTACATGCTACATGCTACAAGCAAGAGATAGCTTTATCAGGAAAAACACCGCTAAATAAAAACTTACAGCTTCAGAATTGGATGTGTCCTCACTGGCCTGGTCCCGGATGGTTGGTATTGATCCCGGGTGTAGCATTAGTTTGGAGGCATATCCGTGTTGGACTTGAGAGAAGTTCATAAACATGTCCGTGGTAAAATGTTTGGAACACACACACAGAAATCTGCCGGGGTCTTCTGGCACATGTCCCTTGAAAATGAAGTCTAGCCACAGATTATTCTCTTTTTGCACTGATGGCATTGCATGCAGTCCCCTGTTCCGAGTCTTGCAGCCAACAACAGCACAACGTTTAACTGGCTTAGACATCCTAGCAAGAGCAGGCAGAAACACAGATGTGACTGGGGTTGATTTAGCCTGCCGATAGCCTATATGCGAATGAGAGGTTTGGCAATGCACGTGGCCGTGGCTCATTCCCCTGATAGGTGGAGAGTTGACCAATAAGCGGAGTACGTCTTTGTGACGTAGAAAAGTGTCGGAATGTGGATCCATTTTTTTCAGATCCGTTGCAGCCCCTTTTTTAGAGATTTGGCGAAGGAGGAAAATAGAGAGGGTTGTGTTTTCTGACACTTGGCGAGTTCCCTGGAACACCGGGGACACATAATCATGTATAAAAGATGTACAAAGGTGCATTTTGCATGATAGGTGCCCTTTAATAGAGTTTAAATCCTGGCTGAGCCAAAATGTCCTCACCCTTAATGAGAGTAAGACCGAGGTCATCTTTTTTGGACCCCAACCAATAGTCTCCCCGGTTGATATTCTGGGCTCCCTCAATACAAATATCTTCCCCTCTGTTATGAACCTTGGAGTGACCTTCAACAGCGCCTTTAAATTTGATAAGCAGGTTCGCACTGTAGTCAAGACCTGCTTTTTCAAAATACGACTATTGGCTAAGACCAAGTTGTTTTTATCTTCTAAAGCTCTAGAAAGGGTTATTAATGCCTTTGTTACCTCGAGACTGGATTACTGCAATGCTCTGTATGTGGGTATGAATCAGGCCTCAATTAGACGACTCCAGCTAGTTCAGAATGCAGCTGCACGTCTTCTCACTGGCCATAAAAAGCGCGACCATATCACCCCAATTCTGGCTTTATTGCACTGGCTTCCAGTTCGGTTCAGAATAGATTTTAAACTCCTTTTATTTGTTTTTAAAGCCCTAAATGGGCTGGCTCCTGCCTATATAGCCGAACTCCTCCATCGCTACACCCCAGGCAGAGCCTTAAGGTCGGCTGATCAGCTGTTGTTGATAGTGCCTAAGACCAGGCTTAAAACCCGAGGGCATCAAGCTTTTGCAGCGGCTGGCCCTAGGCTCTGGAATACTTTGCCCCTCCATGTGAGGTCGGCCCAGACCCTGGGAGTTTTTAAATCAACACTTAAAACTCACTTTTTCTCTATGGCTTTTGTTTAATTATCTATTTATTCATTTATTTATTTAGTTATATATTTATTCATTTAGTTCTTTATTTTAATATTTATAACATAACATAGGATTTCATAAAGTAATTTTAAAATAGTTTATACATTATTCAAATATAGGAATAGTAGATAGGATTACTTAAAGGTGACATGTCATGCTTTTCCGGTTATTACCCGTCCACTTGTGTGTTATGAAGGTTTTTATGCATGTAAACGTGGCGGGGTCAAAACCCTCAAAGTACACCCTGTAGGGAGTAAAGCTCTAAAACAGAAAATACCTCCCCAAAACACCTCGTTGGAGATATGTCACTGTCCATTTGATTATTCCGGGTACATCATGATGTCATGTCGTCCCCGGAACGAAATGGACCAATCCGTGGAGCCGTTACGTTACGTCCGCGGAGCCGTTACGTTAAGCCCCCGCTGATTGGTCCAAATTGACCAATCCACGGACTTCCTCACACACTCAGTGCAGGCAGCTCTGCTGATTTCTCCTCCCTGGCTGCAGGCTGATAACAGACAGTTGGGATCACGGCGAAATGCTCTCTGCAGACCTATTCTCACAGCGTTTATCAACCTTTTTCTTACTCAATATCAAGCCACACTTATTGTTTTTACTTCGGCTGTGACTTTGTGTGTGCTCAGCTGTGTTTCGCTGTGTATCGCTAAACAAGGAAATCACACCTCCACGGAGCTCAGCGCGATTCACAACGTCCCGACTGGTCCCGACCAATCGGAGCACACTGGGCTCACAGGGAGGGGGGGCAAGAGCTGCAACGAGCCGTTTAGTGGAGAGAGTGAATACACATACTTTACAGAGATGCTGTATGCGAAACCAATGTGAGTTTGGAAAATTTCACAGTATAATTCTATTCTAGTAGACCTCAACAATGGAATTATGATCAGTGGAAATGGCCATGACATGGGACCTTTAAAATATAGTACCTTATATTTCATCTTTTTTCCCTTTAGACCCTTGCGGTTTATTCTTAAAAATCCTTACCCTTACCCACCCCCCATTTTCCCTCTGCTGGTCTATTGCCTTGTAGAGGGTAACGGGGTACAGAGTCGCTTAGATAAGCGGGGGAGTGCATCTGACGAAGAGATAGGTTGTTGTGCTCCCTATCTCTGTTTCTTGTCCTATATTTAATATAACTGCTCGGGTCTTGATAGATTGAGTGGGGAAGTTCATGAGATCTTTTTAGAGGGTTATCAAGAATAGCTTTTATCCAATGACCTTTTCCCTCTCTGTCTGTGTCTGTGTATTCTCTTGTTCCGATTAACCCAGCCAAATCTTTTTTCTTGTTTTGTATCTATATCTACGCCGGGATCCGGAGTCGAGGCTGATCCTCTTGCTGTAGTCCTGTGTCTTGGATCCTCTATTCTGAGTTCTGGATTAAGTCGTGGACTTCGGTTCGTGGCTGAACCTGTCTCTGCGGTCCTGCCTTGGTCTCATCATGCTGCTTCCCTGATGGCTTCCACAGGATTGTAGCTGACATCTTCGTGGATTCATCTTCTTATTACAGACACATGCATTTCCTAACATTCGGTCTATATGCTGTAAAATGTATTATCTCTTCGATTTACACACGGCATCTATTGCACGTCTGTCCGTCCTGGGAGAGGGATCCCTCCTCTGTTGCTCTCCCTGAGGTTTCTCCCATTTTTTCCCCTTAAACTGTGGGTTTTCTCTGGAGGTTTTTCCTCGTACGATGTGAGGGTCTAAGGATAGAGGGTGTCGTTTTTTCTCATACTGATATTCTGAACAATCTGTGCTGTTGTATTTGCTGTAAAGTGTCTCTACTGTAGGCTATTTTTATTATATATACAGCACTTTGGCTCGACCAAAAATCGCTTATAAATGTGCTATATAAATCAAACTTGATTTCATTTGATTTTACATAACCTATTTGTATTTTCAATGATAGACTATTTGCACATCATTTGCAACCAGCAAAAGGTTACCCTTAATAGTTTAAGCATGCACGGGATGGCACATCTACTGGGATGGTTTCTTGTAAAAAGACAAGGGATATAAATATCTATGTATTTATCTTTTTAAACTAAATGTGGCAACACTCTATGCTTATGTGATAGTACACTGTGAAGACAATCACGAGTATTGTTAGTGCACAGCTATATTGCCCAATGTTTGTTTCCCATATGTCCTTACACGCAGGGCTGCCCCTGGCCACACAAAGTTATGTGATGAGGCCCTCTGTGTTTCCGGAGGGGTGGGGGCTTTCACTGTGTAATGTGTTACACGCTATAACACATTACCAGAGTTGGGTGTAACTAATAATAATATTACTTTTGTCGGTAACGGAGTAGTGTAACGCGTTATTTTTATAATTCAGTAATCACACTACAGTTACTAACATTGCCCCGACACGCGTTACTTCGTTACTTTTATAAAATAATCACACTCACTGACAGACAAGAGGGGTTTCCGCCGCAGGTTTATATACATACGTAATCTGCACGATTTGCGCGTCCATATCTCCACGTGCAGTGCTGCATAAACATGGCTGAGTCTGTATATTTTTTTGAAAATCTAGTGTATTGATCATTTTCCTACACATTTATTCACTGGTGTGTCTAACCTGCAAGTTGCTCTTTAAGTACAGTACTTGATCACATTTCACAATTTCTACTTTTTTATTACACGGTATGACACCACACTTGACATGGGCAAGTTCGTTTTGATTGAATTTTTGCTTATAACTCTAATAATGTTAATGTCCTTACACGCAGTGCTGCCCCTGGCCACGCAAAGTTATGTGATGAGGCCCTCTGTGTTTCCGGGGGGGTGGGGGCTTTCACTGTGTAATGTGTTACACGCTACATTACACAGTAAAAGCATACTTTCACTGAAAAATCAACCTTTCTGATAACACTAACACATTTTGTATCACTGTGACTGTTAGGTGGTGAATGGGAAACAGGAGCAGAGCAGATGCAGCAGGTACAGGCTGGATCTTGTCAGAAACCTCTTTGCTCAGGGCTTCATTCCTGGTAGGGACGTCAACCTCACCGAACTGGAACAGGAGGGCTGTGTGGACGGGTGGAGCTACAGCAAAGACATCTACCAGTCTACCATAGTCTCTGAGGTGTGTGTGCCTGCCAAACCTTCGCAGTCAGTTTGTTTTATGTTTTGCATTTTTTATCCCATTGTTGATACTATACGTGCTTCAGTGCAAGCCTTTTTAATTTTCTCTTAATGTGTACTAAATCAGCTAAGTACTTTCTAAACGTTATATTCATATCATTTGGATGTGTCTAAAACCTCTGTGCCTTAGCACACCTGGCACAGCGGAGTGAACACAGCTGTTGTCAGTCAGTAGACATGTTAATGCTTGCTTATACTACCTATATTAACAATCCCTCCACAGAACAATGTAAGCATAGAATGTTAACAAGCTTAAACGGGAAAGGAAACACCAATTACAGCTATAATATTCTGGTAGTTTATTCATTTTACAATGGATATTGATCGTAATATTTATTGTATATGATATTACTCGCCAAAAGAAAATTAATTATCCGCCGGCCGGGTGGGGAATTCCGGGACCAGGCCGCCGCCATTAGGGGAATCCCAAATGGTGACGTCACTGGTTGGGTCTTCGCTACCGGAATTCAACACAACGTAGCAGATATGGCAGCGATGGAGGAATTTTGCAATGAGATCGAGGTTTTGAATGATGAATCTGACTATTCGTCGGGAGATGACATTAATGTGGAAGCATCTACAGTTACAGTCATCCCATGGCCTATGCTTATGAACCGATTCAAAGTCAGAGCCAAAAGCTACCCTGCAGTATACAAAGTAATTCAAACTAGCTGCACCTTCACCAGCTTTGAGAACACTGTCATGATCAATCATTATAAAACAGATCATATATATTATTCTGAAATGGACCAATCTGCACAACGACTACTTTTACTGTTGCTACTTTCACTATATTTTGATGATAATACTTTTCTACTTTTACTTGAGGAACATTTTGAATGCAGGACTTTTACTGCAACAGAGTATTCCTACACTCTGGTACTTCTACTTTTACCAAGTACAAGATCTGAGTACTTCTACTTTCACTCAAGTACAATAACTGAGTACTTATACTTTTACTCAAGTACAAGATCTAAGTACTTCTACTTTTACTCAAGTACAAGATCTGAGTACTATACTTTTATTAAGTACAAAATCTGAGTACTTCTACTAAAGTACAATATCTGAGTACTTCTACTTTTACTCTAGTAAATATCTATACTTATACCACCTCTGTTTATAGCCTATGAAAAAAACTATTAGAAAACGAAGGCTAAAGCTAACGTTAGCAGATAGTGACAATGTATGCTAGCTAGCTAGCTCAACGATTCCTTAAATGATATTGCGACAGAAAAACGTTTCAGTTCACATCACGTCTCAGTCTGTGCCAGAGTGACTCTGAGTGACTATTTTCCAACACCTCATACATCTTGGCAATACCATCCATTGAACAACTAGTCCAGCAATACTAGCCTTTTTAGGGCTGTTTTCGACAGATGAGCGTGTGTATGCCAGTTTAATTAGTTGAGCTATAGAACACCCCCAATTCTCCATTGTACGTCATAATAATAGCTACCATTTAGTTTGGACGTGATTGCGTTAATTAATAAGGTCACACTGTGTCAGTAAATACATGTGTGAGCTAGTAATCTGGTAGTGCTGCAATATTTACCTCTCTCTCGGCAGCTGAAGCAACTCGTTTGGTGGCTCGAGCTTCACGTTTGTTGACACTGTCATTGTCTTGCACGGCCGACGTGCTGGGACGGTCGGTGTTCCCGACTGCATACGTTGAGAAATCGAATATTGTGGGAACAGATCCTGGCTTCAAATCCGATGTTTTGTATTGAAGCAGGCATCCAGTCTCATCAAACCTCATTTTGTGGACATAATCATAATTTTTAAAGTGTTCGCTGCACACACGTGCGTACTGATTCAGCGGCGGATCGGACCGTTTCATGAAAATAACCCATGCTTTGAGCAGCTTCTCGTCCATTAGTGGCAGCCTATGGAAATGTACTTCTTCCTTCTTCTTTATATAAAATCCATTTGTGCAGCCTGGGGCAATACAGTAAACTCCTGACGACGACCGTTTTCTTTTAGGTGCATTGCACGCCATGTTGTTTGTTATTGAGCTTTGGCCCAGGAAGCCGTACCCACTCAGTGACATCACTGGGAAAGTCCCGAAGCAATGGAAGCGCCCATGGTCATTAGACACGTATTTCAAAACTTAAATTTGCGTATCTCGATCGTTTACATTGGAAATAGACTAGATAAATACATTTCCTAATGGGAATATTGTCGCATGGAAAGCAGTTTGAAAAGTGTTTCCATTTCCCTTTAATGTTTAAAAGTTTTCTTCTATTTTTGACTTTAATACAATATTGTTTACCTAACTTGGGCGAGGTACTGAGTATTAAATGTATTATGAATTTACATAAACATCTCAAATTCAATGTGCTAGATAGGGATCTACTCTCTTCCTGAGACGTGCCCTTTGACTGCTGTGCAAATTGTCTTGTTTTTCCGCCTGCTAGTCAACACTGGCAAGTTCAGCCTGTTTATCTCCAGATTATAATATTCTCTCTCTTTCAGCTAGATGGTTTCATTCTTGTGATTTTAAAGTGAATATATTCGTTAAATTAAAAAAAAAAAAAAACTAAACTACATATCTGTCAAGTTTTGTGACTGTATCTCAGCAAGATCACTGCATCATTGTCAGATAATTATTAACTAGTACTAAAAAAGTCCCCTGTGTCACTTGCCACTACAGTAGTTATTTACAGGGGCACATTTTACCACACAGACTTAGCATCATCGAAATATAATCAGACATCGAACAAGTGTCTTAAAGAACCAGCTGCAGAGAGATCTTAACATTACCGGGGCAATACCCTGAACAATGCCAACAATGTCATTTTTAAACATGGTATTGTTTGGATATTCCAGTTCGACCTGGTGTGCAGTGATGAGTGGAAGCAGCCGTTCACCGCCACAGTTTACTTCA
Organism: Harpagifer antarcticus; assembly: GCA_902827135.1. Classification (NCBI taxonomy): domain Eukaryota; kingdom Metazoa; phylum Chordata; class Actinopteri; order Perciformes; family Harpagiferidae; genus Harpagifer; species Harpagifer antarcticus. Next base: position 5,648,540 of record CADEHL010000091.1, read on the forward strand.
TTGGAGTTCTTTTTGGATCCTTTTTCACAGGACAGCTGTCAGACCGGTACTATAAAACACCAGAACCATGTGATGTATACATTACTAGCATTGCTGTGGCCTACTCCAACTGACGCATAAGACACATGGAGCATGATTTTATACACAGCTATTAAAACGCATTATGTTGGATTTTGTGTTATTGTGCCTTACAGATTATAAAAAGCTTTTCCAGTATCAGATTACATGGTGCTCAATAATGCCGTGATATAGTATATGATGTAACGTTAAGTGGTTTTTTTTCTTTTATGTCACAAAAACTGTAAACATGTTTGTGTGGAGCACATCTACACTCAAATCTTCGACAGAAAAACTATTATGTTCATATATGTGTATATACTAGGTTATGCATTTGTTTTCTTATTATGTTTACTTGTGTCTCATAGGTTTGGAAGAAAACCTGTGCTCTTTGCAACCATGGCACTTCAGACGTTATTTTCCTTCATTCAGGTCTTCTCTACTTCGTGGACTATGTTTACTATCCTCCTCTTCTTCAATGGTTTGGGACAGATGTCCAACTTTGTGGCTGCTTTAGTGCTGGGTACATGTCATATTCTATAATAGTGCCTCTGTCGTAAATAAAACACAATGCAGGAATGTGTTATAACCTCTCTCTCTTATCTCTGCACACAGGCGCTGAGATCTTGACTGGCAATGTGCGAGTCCTTTACTCATCGTTGGGCTCGTGTGCAGGCTTTGCCATTGGTTACATGATTCTAACTCTTGCTGCTTATTTTTTGAGGGATTGGAAATCTCTCTTGTTGGCTTCGTCTTTACCCGGGCTGCTTTACCTCCCTCTCTGGACGTATGTTGCATTACATGAAAATATAAATGCAAATCAATGGCTGTGCCTGTTTTACATACATTCCCTATAGAGATATTCCCGTAGTCACACTAAAGTACAAGATGAATACATGTCTGTGTAATTCTCCCGTCGCTCTCCCTCTTTCCTGTCTATATTCAGCTGTACTATCAATACAAAATGTTTTATACTTTGTCTGTAAAGTCTCTCTGATCCAGCCCGAGTCTTGCTTTCTGTCTATCTGAAACACTGATGCAGGTTCATCCCAGAGTCTCCTCGCTGGCTGCTCTCTCAGGGAAAAGTGGAGGAGGCTGAGGCCATAGTGAGAAAGGCTGCTAAGTGGAACAAAGTTAAGGTTCCGAATATCATCTTTCAAGATTACAGTGTAAGTTTATCTGCTTTTCCTGTTGTTGGTACTCCGTTTTATAATACTTTTCTTATGTGTATCATTGTCAGGAATGTTGTAGGCCAGGGTATTAACACATCTAAAGTGATTTAGTAATTTCACAAGCAACATATATGTGTTATATGTCTGTAAAAATGAATGTTCAAAAACATCTCGATTAGCCTTGAAATTAGTCCTAATTTGAAATAATACAAATACAGTACACAACCACACACGTTAAAAAGAGAAGGGGTTCTAGCCAAAAATCCAGAGCAGGGAGAGACGCTAGCAGGACCATTCACAAAATGTACCCCAGAGCAAGGGGTTTAAATCATATAACCCACTGGTAGCGCTAGTACATAATCTCATTTTAAACAAACATTACCATGTTGTCTCATCATAGCGCCATATGATATATCCATTTGTCATTTTCTGGATGGACACATTTGTATTTAAATTATGTTGTTGTTTTCATATAGATATTAGGCCACTGAGGAAAGAAACCACAACACAGGGTTTCATTTTGTTTTCAATCCTGCAGGGTGATGAGAAAAATTCACAGCCTAAAGAAAAAGTCAATGTCCTCGACCTGCTGAGGAAAAGCAGCATGAGAACCACAACACTTATCTTCTGCTTTGTGTTGTAAGTATGCTGCTTTTTTATTTCATTTACTTACAATGAGATTGTTCTGCATTATTAACAGTTACTATGATGTGTGAGAGGGCTCATCCCACTCAAACTCATGTACATGTAAATGCACATTCACATAAAAAAAACCTTTATAATTATCACTTATTATTACACAACACATATTCAACACAGGAACAATCTGTTTTCTCTAATCACTCAAATATACATTCATTCTATTTTCTTAACAGTTCTTTTTTTGATATATTCAATCATCTCCGATCCGTTGGTGTCTTTGTCTTGCCCAGCTTCTGTTCAACAACAGGATACTATGGCCTGTCCCTGAACACAGCTCAGCTTCATGCTAACCCCTACATCAGCTGCTTCATCTCAGCAGCTGTAGAGGTACCAGCCTACATTTCTAGCTGGTTTATTCTGCACTACTTTCCCCGCCGACCGTCTGTCATCTCCTCTTTGCTTCTTGGAGCAATGCCGCTTTACCTCATACTACTGGTGCCTCAAAGTAAGCCCAAAACAAATATGGGGGGAGTCTCAGAACAAAGGTTTAATATAGAGAACGCTTTATATCTTTAAGAAAATTCACAATTGTTATTTATTCAAGCTATTCACCAAACGTACTTTATATTTACCTCTGTTGGGTTAAATAACTGCTACAATTATATAGGAACTTCTCACAAACTCAATTATTGTATTTTGTATTTAATGGTGAGCAAGGGAAAGAACTCTTGCATTGATTTGTGCATTTAATCATCATGAGTCAGGAATTAGTTATGCTTTACTTTAAATGATGAGGTTTGTAACCTTTGTTATTGTATTGTAGGAGAAAATGGCTTCATGGTAAAAACATGGGTAAAATCAAGTGCTACATTTGTGTATCTTATTAACGAAAAACAACAGTTGACAAACAATTTCTTTATTCTGTAGGTCTACCCAATCTCTGTATTGCACTGGAGATGTTCGGTAAATATGCTTTTACCACTACTTCCTCCCTGATGTTCACATACTTGACAGAGCTTTACCCAACAGTGCTAAGGAACACAGCAACAGGGACGTGCACGACTGTCTCCAGAGTGGGATCAAGTATAGCACCTTTTGTAATAAAGCTGAGTGAGTACATTTGCATTTGCTGCATTAATGCATGTCCAGTTTGTTATATCTTCAGCAAGTTTGAGAGCCTTACACACACTCTTACATAACTTAATCTAAAGCCCCCAGACTTTTCTCCAATCTAAATCTTACCTTTTCAATTTTTAGATACATACATATTATATCTTCCTTATATTATACTGTCGACTCTGGCTGTTGTGGCTGCCATCGCTGCTTATTTCCTGCCGGAGAGTTTTGGAAAACTTCTACCTGAAACTATGACACAGATACATAAGAGAGAAAGGTGGGTACCTATTAGGACATAGTTATGAAGCTTCTTTAATGCCATCCTCATTTTTAGATATAAAGTAATAAATGATGGTTAACATATTTAATAACTATGGGGTAGCCTACTTATTAAACAGAATTCACATTTTAAAACATTATTCATTTGACTTTCTGTTACACTCTTAAATATGTTCCTTTTTACTTGGCATGCTATACTGACAAAAAGATGAACAGAAAATTAATAAAAAGCGTTTTAATGCAAAAATGCCAAATAATTCTTGATTCCAGTAGGATTGAGATTATCTTAATACATTAACTGTAGTTTGAGCACTATTATCACACAGCATGAATGTCTTGCCTTGAAATCACAGTCCTTACCGTGCGGCCAGTAATGTTTTTCTTCCTTTATTTTGTTTTATAACAGGTTTAAGTGTCCATGCACTGGAAAAGAAACAACAATACGATTGGAACATCTTGAAAGTCCACTTTGACAATCTAGCACTCCATTAATGAAAGTTATATTATGTGAATACTATATGTGAATATCGCTTTTGAATTGTGTTAGTATTGTTAACATTTCTCATTGTTTAACACATTTTTTGCCATTTGAAAACATCACTCTTTCATTTTCCCAAACATCTATTTTGTAACTGAAATGGTTGAATGAAAACTTGAAGTTTAAACCTACTTGTGGAGATGTATGTTAGCTTAAAAGGGAACCAGAAAATATCCTTACAATAATATTTAATAACACAAGTTTTGTCAAATGTCAAATAACTGTTGCAACTTTTTGTTCATTACATAATTAATTTCATGGTAGAATGCAACAGGTGTGTTACCTTTTTTAATGCAAATAAAACCCACACATTTAATAACGCTGTGTATTGTGGAAATGCAAGTGACCAGTCAACAAGTTTTTGCATTCCCCAAAAATCTTTAGCCATGGTAATAAATAACCTGACCTTTTGACTTAGTGAACTTTCAGACTGGATATGGCTAAAGTAATTTCTGGCATTTGTCTAGAGACAGACAGGTTTCTGTTATTACTGTTATAAGGGTGACCTGTTAAATGTTAATTCATGTGTTGCCGTGAAAGATTAACCTAACATCAGAGAACAGCACAACATGTTCACTTGACAAAAGTTGCACAGTTCACATGTTTGTTGTAGGGTTGCTTTGTCAGCAAAAAATTGCATCCATAAACTATACCGTTTTCAACCTTTGTAATATATAACCTGACAAGGATAATAAAAAAACAGATTCAAGATTCAAGGCTTTTTTTGTCATTTGTACATAGTGTAGATATGTCAATGAAAATCTTAGGTCACAGGCTCTTCCAACAGTGCAACACAATAAAACAGATAAAATAGTGCAAATAAATACAAATGCAATAGAATATAAATACTGCAAGGAGAGTCTATATACAAGTAATTGGAATATGTGTAGCAATGTGGCTTGGAGAACCCTTCCGACTGGATTGACTTGATAATTATTGCTTTGCATTTTATTACAACTGACATCAGAGTGATTTGCTTATGTGCTTGATTCCTGTCAGCTATGGCTAGGAAAATGAATAGTGTTGCAGCAAAGGAATGTTTCAGATGAAAGGCAAAATAACTTTTACTGTACTAGCCAGTGATAAAAGCAAGTTATAACAACATTAAACAACTGTCTGAGTTGTTGCACCGCCATGCTAGATAGATAGATCTTTATTTGTCATTGTACAGGTACAACGAAATTACAATAAACTCAAGGTGCCAACACGCAACAACAAGACAATATAAAAACAACAAGACAATATAAAAACAACAAGACACGCTAAAAACAATAAAAGCAATAAATGGGACTTAAAAAAGACATGATAGAGAATATGTACATAAATAAATAATAAATAAATTAAATTGCACGATTCCCCTTGTATTGCAAGGAAGGCTTATATCATTTAAATATTAGCAGCGTGTAGTGCACATATGGCCCTGGGAAAAAAACTGAACTTGAGTCTGTTTGTCCGGGAAGACATGGTACGGAAGCGCCTGCCTGAGCGCAGCCGTACGAAGTGCTCGTTACCCGGGTGGTGTGGGTCCTTGAGGATTTTGACTGCCTTCTTAAGGCAACAAGAGCTATACAGTACCTCCAGGGAGGGGAGGGGGCAACCGATGATCCAGCTAGAGCATTGCGCTCAGCTCAGCAGAATATTTTGGTGGTTCCTCGGTGCAGGAAAAAAACCAGAGGTGACAAGGCTTTCAGTGTTGCAGCTCCCAGACTGTGGAACAGCCTCCCAGCACATATCCGGACTGCTGAGTCTATTGAACTTTTTAAATCTCAGCTAAAAACTCACGTCTTTGCACTGGCTTTTAATACTAGTTGAACATTACATTTTTATATTTGTATGTGTTTTTTATATGTTTGTTACAGCCGCTGGTTTCCTGGTGCTATTAATTCTATTTGTGTGTGTGTATTTAATGAGCTGTGCGGTTCCCTCGATGTCATTGGCTGTCCCGTCCTCGTATCGGAAGAGGTGATTGGATCGACGTCCTCTAATCCCTGCCTGCATCCGGCACATCTTCCGGGGGAGGAGTACAAAGGCCGTGGACTGAAATCATTCGGGTGGCTCTGTGATGTGGGACAGACGCCTAGTCTTTTGGTGCATTTACTCGTTTGGTTGACGTTTAGTGCTGTTGTGGTATGTGTTAAAGCTATACTGTTTAGCAGCGTGTTAAATCCGTGCTTCTGTACTTAGTAAGATATTCCCGTATAATTGTGTGAGTAGGATCCAGGGTAGCTTAGCGGTTAGCGCCTGTTGATTACTAGCAGCTGTGTTTTTGTACAGCCTTTTTTCGTTTACATATACCACTTTAGAAGTGAGGTTTTTGTTTTCCTTTTGTGTATTACTCTATGCTGCGTACAACCTGTGAAACTCTCTTTTGTAGTTCTCTTTCTGTTGATTGAGAACAAATCTCAATAAAATCTTATAGTTAGATTAGATTCAGCCCCTAGTTTAGCTGATATAGGCTTAGTTTGTCAGGGGACATCTTACTTCTTCCTTCTCTCTGTCTATACCTGTGTACTCTCATGTTCTGAATAACCCAGCTTCCCCAAATGTCTTTCTTTTTGGTGTCGATATACGCCGGGATCCGGAGTCATGGATGATCCTGTTGCTGCGGTCCTGTGTCCTGGATCTTGAGTCGTGGCTGTGGTCCTGGATCATAGGTCCTGGATGGATATCCTCGTGGATTCATCTTCCTATTATACACGCATGCATTTCCAAACATTTGGACTACCTATGTTGCAAATGTATTATCTTTTCAATTTACACACGGCATCTATTGCATGTCTGTCCGTCCTGGGAGAGGGATCCCTCCTCTGTTGCTCTCCCTGAGGTTTCTCCCATGTTTCCCTTTAAACTGTAGGTTTTCTCCGGAAGTTTTTCCTTGTACGATGTGAGGGTCTAAGGACAGGGGGTGTCGTATTGTCATACTGATATTCTGTACACACTGTGAAGACCACTGAGACAAATGTAACATTTGTGATATTGGGCTATATAAATAAACATTGATTGTTAGCCAACAGTATTTGGCATTTTGTTTATGCCAAGCTGCACGCCTTTTATTATTTTGGTTACCACTATTATTATAATAAATACATATATTTACCAATTCCACACTGGTGTATGTTGTTTCTCTCTACCTCTAGAGAGGGGTGTAATAATGTTTCTAGTTATTGTGCTTTTTATTATGTTTTTAATTTAGTTGGAATGCTGTTAACAGCATTCCAACTAACTGTTATTCTGCGGACGAAAAGTTTATTATTATTCCGCCGGTATCCTCCCGCATTGAACATCGCAGAAACTCCGTCCAAACATCAAAACGTTCAGCTCGGTCGGGAATCGATGGCTATTACTTTTCTCATTCATAACTTTCATAATTCCAGAGATACATCCCATAATACATCACATTTTTAACATTGAAATGGAGGAAATCTTCAGACTTCAACAAATCTTCATGCGACTTCAACTGCTAACTGTTCATTCATACTTTCAAGGCAAGGCAAGGCAAGTTTATTTATATAGCACCTTTCAACACAAGGCAATTCAAAATGCTTTACAAAAAACGAAAGACATTAAGAAAATGCCATTTAAAATCAGTCATTAAAAAGAAAAGATAATAAAATAAACATTAAAAAAAAAAAAAAAAACACATGAAAAAAAAAAATACATGGATAAAAGTTACAGTGCAGTCTAAGATGTGAATAGTTCAATTAAAAGCAGCGACAAAAAGAAAAGGCTTTAGTCTGGATTTAAAAGTAGTAAGAGTTGCAGCGGACCTGCAGGTTTCTGGGAGTTTGTTCCAGATATTTGGAGCATAATAACTGAACACTGCTTCTCCATGTTTAGTTCTGACTCTGGGGACAGAAAGCTGACCAGTCCCTGAAGACCTGAGAGATCTGGATGGTTCATAATTTAGCAGTAGGTCAGAAATGTATTTTGGGCCTAAACCATTCAAAGCTTTATAAACCAGCAGCAGTATTTTGAAATCTATTCTTTGACACACAGGAAGCCAGTGTAAAGACTTCAGAACAGGAGTGATGTGATCCACTTTCTTAGTGTTAGTGAGGACTCGAGCAGCAGCGTTCTGAATCAGCTGCAGCTTCCTAATAGATTTTTTAGTGAGACCTGTGAAGACACCATTACAGTAGTCCAGTCTACTGAAGATAAAAGCATGGACAAGTTTTTCCAAATCCTGCTGTGACATTAGTCTTTTAATCCTAGATATATTCTTTAGGTGATAGTAGGCTGATGTAGTAACTGTTTTAATGTGACTGTAGCAACTCAGGTCAGAGGCCATGACTACACCTAGATTTCTGGCTTTATCTGTTGTTTTGAACATTGCAGACTGAAGCTCAGCGCTAACTTTTATACATTCTGCCTTGGCTCCAAAAACCATTACCTCAGTTTTATCTTTGTTTAATTGGAGAAAGTTCTGACACATCCAGTCATAGATTTGTTCAATGCACTTACTCAGTGTTTGAATTGGAGCATAGTCTCCTGGTGAAATTGTTACGTAAATTTGTGTGTCATCCGCATAGCTATGGTAACTTATTTTGTTGTTTTTCATTATCTGAGCCAGTATGGGATTATTTTTGTATCATAAAGATAAAGCAACACTTTCTCAGAATAAAGCAAAACTATGAGTTTAAAAGAAAAAAAAACGAAGTCAAGCAAAATAAAATAAATTTCAAAAATAAAACTATAAGTTGCAAATAAATCATTTGTGTAATCATAATAATAATAATAATAATAATAGATTTAATTTGTTAGCGCTTTTACAGATGCTCAAAGACGCTTTACAGATATAGTGAAGGGAAAAGGAAGGAACAACACATAAATATATAGTAAACAATCACACATTAAAAGCCAGATTGAAGAGGTGAGTTTTTGTAAGTTTTTTGAAGGTGGTGAGGTCAGTGCAGTCTCTGATGGGTTGGGGGAGTGAGTTCCAGAGGGAGGGGGCAGCGACGGAGAAGGCTCTGTCCCCCCAGGTCCGGTGATTGGTGCGGGTGGGGATGGATAGGAGGTTGACTTCTGATGAGCGGAGGCAGCGGGAAGGGGTGTGGTGGTGCAGCAAGTCTGTGAGGTAGGGGGGGGGGCCTGATTGTTGAGGGCTTTGTGAGTAATCAGGAGGACTTTGAAGTTGATTCTTTGACGGACGGGGAGCCAGTGGAGGTTCTGGAGGACGGGAGTGATGTGGTCTCGGGAGCGGGTGTGGGTGAGGAGGCGGGCAGCAGAGTTCTGGATATGTTGGAGTTTATTGATTAGGTTGGATGGTATGCCGTAGAGGATGCTATTGCAGTAGTCGAGTCGTGAAGTGATGAATGCATGAATCAGGGTTTCAGCAGCAGAGGAGGAGAGTGATGGGCGGAGACGGGCAATGTTTTCTATCATCATCATGTAAACTATAAGTCTTTTTTCTTTGTTTTAACATAGGTTTTTGTTTGCAGTTCTTGTTTCTTGTTTCTCAATGATCAGACTTTTGCTCTCGCTGCAGCTTTCTCTTTTGCGCTCCCTCATTTTTTGTTTGAGATTTTGACACAAACATCCCAGGTGGGCGGGACTTTCAGGAGTGTGTCCCCATTGGCTACTCAGTTTTTTAGTGACAGCCCACTACACCACAGATCATAAAGTGCTACTCATGCAGCAAACTCCGGAGTCCACTCGGCCACGTTAGTGTTGGTGTCTCCTGGGGAGTTTTCATGAACATATCGGACTTATCTTATGGATTGCTGTGCATTATACTTGTGATGTGTAGTTTATACTTTGTTCCAACTTTAAATATTTTTAATACCTGAACACACTGCTGCTGTTAAATAATTTCCCAATTTGGGATTGATAAAGTGTCCGTCTGTCTATTTATTTTATAGATTAAAAAAACACATCTATGTATTTTCAAGCTAAAGGTGATGCACAATATAAACTGTATACTATTATTTTTCAAAGACATGTTACATTTCAAAAGCATTGCTATGTTTAGGACAAACAATTAAAGACTGCTTTAATTTAACAAATTCTACAATATAAAAGTGGCAGATTTGCTTTATTAAACAGACCAGACCTAGGCTGCATACCAACACAATTAGGAACATGCTCACATCTTACTATGTTGGTCTGAAGAGCTGAAGCATTCATACACAATGGATAACAACGGTGTTATTTCATTCTATACCCTGTGAGAAAATGATATACATTTAGCATTAAAAATTCGACATACTATTCCTGAGGAAGATATGAATAATCAACAGATTTGAATGGAATCTCTAACATTTTCATCTAGAATAAAGACAAAAGACTGATTATGAAAATTACATTTATTGAAATTTGAACCAGAAGATGAAGTCTCAAAGAATGTTTTAAATAAAAGGACATAAAACAAAAAGGTGGATAATAATAAAATCTATTAAATGTATATGTAAAGATATTTGGTCAAATGAAATGACACTGAGCCAGTGATAACAGCAACGTCCAGCGTGGATGAAGATGGTGCAGGTCTTTCTTCATGCCCCCCCCCCCATGCTGTCCCCTCAGAGGAAGTGGGAAAACGGGATAAGACCTATGGACACCACGCTGTCTCAATGATCCACACTGTTAATTTGAGAGGAAAATAAATGTTTTAGGAAATGAAAAATATGAAGTTAACAAATAAAACACAGCTCAGGGGCAGTCATGGATGGTAGGTTTTCCTACAAAGTTAAGTCAGTCTCCATTGATTTTCATATCAAATTAGCGTGTTAATAAAATAAGCTATCATGGCTTATACTTGCATATCTAAACAGAATCATGAAAGCCTGTTGGTAGAGTCAGGCACATGAGTGCGTTTGAGTGTGTGCGCCCGGTGTCTGAAAACTCACTCACTACTAGCTATGTAGCTAACTGTTAGGCTACTTAGCTTGCATTGTTATGGATCTAAAAGGTAGCCAAAGCTAACTTTCATAGCACAGCTTTACTTCTCACTTACCACAATAAAGAAACAGACTGTATAGTACAGCACAAACAACACAAATGATCAATACTTGCATATATTTTCACTTGTAGTATTATAATAATTGAAATGCTGGTTCTTCTGGCAGTGTTCTATCCAAGCTCAGCTACCGCACCGCAGCTTCCTGCACTGTACAATCGTTGGAGGACTGGGCTGTCACTCAAAGACTGAGTAGCCAATGGGGATGCACCCCTGAAAGTCCCGCCCACCTGGGAGGTTTGTGTCAGAATCTCAAACAAAAAATGAGGGAGCGCAAAAGAGAAAGCTGCAGCGAGAGCAAAAGTCTGATCATTGAGAAAGAAGAAACAAGAACTGCAAACAAAAACCTATGTTAAAACAAAGAAAGGGCCTGTGGAAAAATACCTGAGTGAAGAGATTTGTTTACTATATGAAGTAGATCTGAGGCCATGCAAGGCAAAACATCTTTGAAAAATCCTGTTGGAATAATATCAAGGCAGCAGGAGGAGGATTTCAGAAGTTGAATAATGTCCTCTAGGTTTTTATCATTAATCTGATGGAATTGTGTCATGGTGTTGCATGGTGTTGCATGCAACACATTTGCTGTACCTGATGCAGAGGCACTGACTGCTTGTCTGATTTTCTGAATTTTGTCAGTGAAGAAGGAGGCAAACCTACGTTCAGCTTTTCGACACTCTCTTTTTTCTTACTCACGGTCATGGCCTTTCTCCATGGAGATATTTTCTTCCCAGTCACTTCCTTTACCTTAGTTGGAGCAATGGCATCTATAACATTTACTGAGATGTTAGCAGGGGCAAGTGTGGAAGAAAAATTCTGAGTAAACATTTCCCTAGTATTTTCAGTTAAATATCGTTTTGTGGTTACCTCTTTTTGAACATTTTTGTGAACATAAATAGAGCTCTCAAAGAAAACACAGGAATGATCAGAGAGTGCAACGTCAGTCACCACAACCTTAGAGATATTCAGACCCTTTGAAATAATTAAGTCCAGAGTGTGCCCCTTATTGTGCGTGGGCTCCGTCACATGCTGAGTCAGTCCATAGTTATCAAGAACACAAAACAGTTATTTAGCCCTTTCTGTCCTGGGGGTTGTCAACATGGATGTTAAAATCACCAACAATGACTAGACGGTCAAAGTCAATACACACTATAGACAGCAGTTCAGTAAAGTCATCAGAAAAGCTTGCACAGTATTTGGGTGGTCTATAGATATTTAGGAACAGAGCTCGAGAGGAGCATTTCAGCGGAAGGGCCACATATTCAAAAGAAGCAAAGTTCCCATAAGATGTCTTCCTGCATTGAATGGAATCATTGAACAAAATAGCAACTCCACCTCCTCTCTTATACATTCTTTCCTCACTCATAAAACTAAAGTTGGGAGGGGTTGATTCAATAAGAACAGCTGCACTGTTATTTTGTTCAATCCAAGTTTCCGTTAAAAACATAAAATCAAGATTGTGCTCAGTGATAAAATCATTGATTAAAAATGTTTTTCCTGCCAGAGACCTGACATTTAATAAAGCTAGTTTAAGTTTGTTAGATACACTATCAGTAAGATTTTTTGTGACAAGCTGTGGCTGACATGGAATCACTGCTAAATTTGATAAACTCACACAAACTTTAGAGCATTTCCTGTTTCTAAGCTGATTCACCGCTGTTAATCTATTATCAACACAGATATCGGCAAAGTTACTGGCAGGCAGGGCCCCGGCATGTCCTGGAAAGAGTTGAGAGTGCCATACACCCTTGAGCCTGGACCCAGCACATATCAGTAAGAGTTTGTTGCATTTTGTACACACACATCCTTAGCAGGCTTCGGAGACTGCAGATGCTTTCTTGAAGGGAGGGGAGGTGGTTGACATTGGCACGGTGATGGAGACGGAGGAGATGGTGCGGGGGTAAAGGACATGCTGCCAGGGGGGGAGGTGGTTGACGTAGGCACGGTGATGAAGACAAGGGAGATGGTGCGCATCTCTGCTGTGATTTTGGCGGGCGTCGTTGAGGAGCGGGGGGAAAGGACATGCTGCCAACCCTGCGTATCGCGAAGAGATTGATGACGTAGGCAGTTGAATACGTTAGAGATAAACAATTTCACCCTCCCAAAGCCCCTCCCCCCTCCTCACTTCTGTCAAGCAACTTTGTTAACCATTTTGAAAAAAAGGTTGATGATATTCGCTCTTCTTTTTCTGACTCACCTTTACTCACCGCTGGGTCACCAGACCCTCCTTTCACCCACACACTAACCTCCTTTTCCCCTCTCTCTCCAAGTGAGGTTCTTACCCTCATTACCTCTGCCCGCCCTACCACCTGTCCTCTGGACCTTATCCCTTCAAACCTCCTTCAGACTATCGCTCCTGATATTCTACCGTTTCTCACCCATTTCATCAACACTTCTCTAACTTCTGGTCACTTTCCAAACAGTCTCAAGGAGGCAAGAGTAAACCCTCTCCTAAAGAAACCCACTCTCAACCCGTCTGATGTTATAAACTACAGGCCTGTCTCTCTCCTCCCGTTCCTGTCTAAAACACTTGAACGCACTGTCTTTAAACAACTCTCCTGTTATCTCCATCAGAACAACATTCTGGATCCGCACCAGTCTGGTTTCAAGGCAGGTCACTCCACAGAAACGGCCCTCCTTGCTGTCACTGAGGAACTGCACACTGCCAAAGCAGCATCCCTCTCCTCTGTCATCATCATGTTGGACCTGTCAGCTGCATTCGACACGGTGAACCATCAGATCCTCCTTCGCACTATCCAAGAACTTGGAGTTTCAAGCTCTGCACTTTCCCTCCTCACCTCATACCTCAAAGACCGTACCTACAGGGTAACTTGGAGAGGGTCCGAGTCCGACCCTTGTCAATTAACTACAGGGGTCCCTCAGGGCTCTGTTCTTGGTCCCCTCCTCTTCTCCCTGTACACAAACTCGCTCGGATCGGTCATTAGCCCGCATGGTTTTTCATACCACTGCTATGCTGTCGACACCCAATTAATTCTGTCCTTTCCCCGCTCAGAGACCCAGGTCGTCGCACGCATCTCTGCTTGTCTAGCTGACATCTCTCAGTGGATGTCTGCTCATCACCTCAAGCTCAACCTTGACAAGACTGAACTGCTTTTCCTTCCGGGAAAAGATTGTCTCACTCTTGACCTGACAATCAACATTGGCACCTCTGTTGTTTCCCCGACTCAGACTGCAAGGAATCTGGGTGTGACCCTAGATAACAACCTGTCCTTCACTGCAAACATCGCTGCTACAACCCGTTGCTGCAGATATATACGCTGTACAACATCAGGAAGATTCGTCCCCAGCTGACCCAGAAAGCCACCCGGGTTCGGGTCCAGGCTCTCGTCACCTCACGCCTAGACTACTGCAACTCCCTCCTGGCTGGTCTACCTGCATGTGCCATCTGACCTCTGCAGCTCATCCAGAATGCAGCGGCTCGTCTGGTCTTCAACCTTCCAACATTTTCCCACACCACTCCGCTCCTCCGCTTCCTTCACTGGCTCCCGGTAACTGCAAGAATCCACTTCAAAACACTGGTACTTGCATACCATGCTGCGAATGGATATGGCCCTTCCTACATCCAGGACATGGTTAAACTGTACACCCCAGCGCGTGCACTCCGCTCTGCATCAGCCAAACGACTCGCTGCACCCTCGCTGCGAGGGGGACCCAAGTTCCCATCAGCAAAAACACGTGGGTTGGCTATCCTGGCTCCAAAATGGTGGAATGAGCTCCCCATTGACATCAGGACAGCAGAAAGCTTACACACCTTCCGGGGCAGACTGAAAACTCATCTCTTTCGACTCCACTTCGAGCGATAGAATTACTAACAAGGCACTTATATACTAATAAAGGACTGGCTTATCTATAGCCAGTTGAGTAGCACTTGAAATGTTTGGCTCTATGATACCTGATGTACTTATATGATTCTGTTTTCTTCAGGGTTGTGTCTTCCTGGTCGTATGTACTTATTGTAAGTCGCTTTGGATAAAAGCGTCAGCTAAATGCAATGTAATGTAATGTAATGTAATAAAATTGACAACATGGTCAGTCCAGGCAGTGGAAAGCCAGGTATTCAGTGCAAACAATCTGCTGAATCTCTCCACTCCTCTTCTGACTGGCGATAGAGGGCCACTGATGAACACCTCTGCATTTACAGAGCTAAAGAAAACTCAGAAACCTCATTCCAACTTTAAAATGTTACACATCTTTCTGACATTATTCATGTAAAACAACATTTAATTCTGATTCTTACTTTTAGAGATATTAAACATTGTTCAGACCTTGTTTTAGAGGTTTTCTTCAGATTGTAACATTAACTAGAGTGCGTGATGCCTAGCTAGAGGGTAGGAAATCTGCCTTCATACAGTCCAGCCGTGAAGACATCTACGGGACAGTTTTGAGATTTCTTCAAAAGCCGTTGCCATGGAAACACAATGCTCGCCATGAAACACGGCTTTCTCATAACTTCGGTGAAACTGCTCCAAACGCCCCAAAACTTCACAGGTTTGGTAACGATGCAGCCATCAACGCATCTAAACGTATTATGGGGTGTCATCAAATGCCGTTGCCATGGCGACAGATCATTCGCCATCAAGTTAGTTCAAAAGTTTGCAGTTCAAATATTCTGCTGCTTTTCCAAGCCTTTTTACTTTCTTTTCTTCTCTCATCACACATTCAAGCCCCCAGTGTTCATGTATCATTTCTATCTAAATGCTTCACTTTCTTCTTACACATTACATTTCAGTATAGCAGTTTAGCGTAAAGCATTCCCACTAGCAATTTCTTCAGGAATTGCATTCTCTAGTTATTGTTTTATTATTGTACTCCCATTGTGTTATTTAATATTGTAGTTATTGCCTGTACAGCACTTTGGTCAACTGAAGGTTGTTTTAAATGTGCTATATAAATAAATAAAGATTGAGATTGAGATATTAAACAGCAGACCTAAGAGGAAATTATTGCTCAATAAGTGCTGTAAAATTCTTCCTTTTGTCTTGTTGCATGGTTGTAAAGGGTGTGGCTATCTCACAGTTTAAGAGATTGCAAGCTGTATGTCTGCATTATGTTGAGTTGGAAAATAAATTTGTCTGCAAGCTTGAGAGGCGACAGTTAATACTCAGGCTATGAAGGATTACGATGAGTCCACTGCTTTTCTGGGTCAGTGGGGACGTTTCCAGCAGGTTGTCTTCTTCCTGCTCTGTGCCAGCATCGTGCCCAATGGATTTGGCGTTTTCTCTGTTGTCTTTCTGACAGACATTCCCAGACACCACTGCCTGAATCCTGAGGAAAACCTGACTCAAGATTGGCGCGATGCAATAATCCCCATAGAGGTAATAAAAAAATGAAGAATGTAGCAGGGTTAGGGTTAGGACAAATAAATCAGATGATTTACTGAAGTAAACAAATACAAATGCTCTGCAGGGCTGCATTCAGTGAAACTACAGAAGTATTAGCATCAAAATATACTTTTAATACCAAAAGTAAAAGTACTCCTCCATACAGAATGACACAAATAAGCAACATATTGTTTATAATTGTATTGTCATACTGATATTCTGTACAAACTGTGAAGTCCACTGATACAAATGTAACATTTGTGATATTGGGCTATAGAAATAAACATTGATTGATATTGTAATTATTCATGTATTGATATGTTCATAACTTCAATGTTGGACTTTTACATTACATTACATTACATTGCATTTAGCTGACGCTTTTATCCAAAGCGACTTACAATAAGTGCGTTCGACCAACAAAATACAAACTTGAAGAAAACAGAATCATATAAGTACATCAGGTTTCATAGAGCAAAAATATTTCAAGTGCTACTCAACTGGCTTTAGGTAAGCCAGTCCTTTATTAGTATATAAGTGCTTTGGTAATAGTTCTTGGTAAGGTGAGGTTTATTTGAATTGTTTTATACACAAACTGGGATGGCTAACTTAACCTATAATAACATATATTAATGTATAACTAAATCTGCAAAGAGACCAGTAACTAAGTCTGTAAAATAAATGTATTGAGTAAAAAGTATAAAATAGCAACATGTGAAAATACTTAAGTATATAATATGTGCTTACATTTTTGTACTTTACCTCTTGAGCCCTGGGCCTGTTTTTCAGCTTTCAGGCTCGAAAATGCCACTAACACAACAAAGACTATATCTTCACTGCTAAAAAGGGGTAAATTAATATTCTTTTCTCTCAAAGCAAGGTTACATCTGTGAGTTGGATGTAGAAGTGTCAGAATCAATATAGATGTTTTTATTTTAAAGTAAATTCAGATGGAACATAGTAAAACATGTAAATTATAAAGTCCGCCTAAAAAAAAACCATTACTTATAGTGAAAACCACCCTTGAATGATGGGTTAGTAGACTAAAAGCTTTAGAAATCCAAACTATAACATATAATAAGTACCCTGTATCAAGATTGATGCAAAACAAGTTCCATTTGACCTTTTTCACTGTAAAAATCATTGTATTACTTTGAATTATCACTATAGGTATTCATTCCATCCAAATACAACTGTTGTGAAAAAATAAAAAACATACTCTGTTATCGTCTTAGGCCCCACGGACCCGGTTCCGGGGCCGAAATCGCGTCATTTGCAGGAAACAACGTCTAAGGAACCTTAATATTTAATAAACTATGAATATTTGATATCCATATAACGGGTAAAAACTCATTTAACTGATATTTATTATTATTTTTTTTTTTTAAAACACACAATGCTAATGGTGAGCCTCTGAATTAGCCCCAAGCAAAAAATGCTAACCTATTACTGCACCAAAAATCTCTCCTAGCTCCCTTATTACTTATGCTAGCTACACATCGTTTATGATCGTAAGGAGACACAGAATCTAACGATGCCCATCTCAACACTGAAAGATACAAACGGTGCTCCGTGCGCTATGGGTCCTGCAATTCCTGCTTCCTTACGTAGTAAACACTGAGTAGAATCTGCTCCGTAATGTGCTTACGCTGGCTGGCATTCTTTATACTTTACGCAGGACCATATCTCATATACACCTTTTTCTTAACCATTACATCCAATAGAATCGATGGGCAGTTCCCAAATCCATGTAAACATTACCATTGCGCACGTAATAGAGAAGCAAACGAAGCATATCTGAAAGTACAAGCCTGGACGGCAAAACTTTATACCCAGTATATTGCCATAAATATGATGATGGATTATCAGTAAAAATGTCTACGTGACACAAAAACATTAATATTAACCTTGAGCAGCATTTTTACACAACCTTTGATCACAAATCAAAAAAAGTAAGACATAATTATTGTAATATTTTTGAAACCGGATGTTGTTTACTTTCTCTTTTCTGGCTGATAGCTCCAGGAATTCGGGGTCGTACTGTCACAGTTCTGTCTAGGTTTGGGTGTTTTCACTGTTCTCTGTCATGTTTTCCTCCTGTCGTTAGTGTCCCTGTGTGTTCTCCTCCCTCCTCACCTGTGTCTCGTTAGCTAATTGTGTTCACCTGTGGCTCTTGTGTTTTTCTCCTCCCTCCTCACCTGTGTCTCGTTTGCCGATTGTGTTCACCTGTGTCTTGTAATTATCCCTCCCTGTATTTAGTCTTGTCTCGTGCTGTGTTCAGTGTCGGTGCTTCTTTTGTTGGTGACGGACTTCACCGGTGAGTGTTCTGTGTTTGTCTGTATTCGTTCCATTTTAGCCTTGAAATAAAGGTTTATCAAAGTTATCTGCGCTTGGGTCCTGCTTCCTTCACTCAACCGTGACACGTACAGTGATGACATTACATGTGTGGAATCTGTGGAGTCTCAGCTTTAATCGGATATCTTGTTTGTGCAGTTACGATAAGTAATAAGGGCATTTCTACCGTGAGTGCTGTGCAAAAATCTGTTAGCATTAGTTAGCATTTTTTCGCTCCATGCTAATTCAAAGGCTTGGTATTACTCTTGTGTTTCTTTTAGCTAACAATGGTTCATATTGTCAGTTAGCTGAGTTTCTTACCGTTAAAAGGGTATGGAACATTAATAGTTTCATAAATGTTAAGAAGCCCTGAGACATAGTCTTGTAAAAAAACGGTGGGAGGGGTCCACTGGGGGGACACTCGGGCTTAAGAGGTTAAAGAGCAACTTGCAGGTTTTTGTTTTTTTTACTACATTTATGCTTAACTTTGCTTGAAATGTACAATTAAAAAAGTTAATGCAGAATTTGATATGTTTTACAAGACATAAGGGCAGGAATTCAGAGGGAAAGGAGCCGTTTTGAGCTCTGCTACTAAAAACTGCTTTTTTAAAACATTATACGTCAAACGCGTCATATTACGTCACATGGGGGAGCAACTTTCTCGGACTCCTTCCTTTTGCCCAATCCGCGGTAGTAGTTTGTAGCTTTGAACGGTTGTGATTTAGTGAGCTGGTATTGTTTCGGTAATTTTACATTGCATTTCACCATTTGTAATCATGGTGAGCTTGTGTTTGTGCAGGTTGCACAAACTCCAGCCTGTCAGGACATCGAGTCCACAGTTTCCCTAACAGGAAAAGGACCGGAGCTAGCTTTCGTTCCTGGGTGCGTTGTGCAAGGTGCATCCACCTTCCTGCAGCACAGGAAACCGTATTACATCTCTCTCCCCCCCTTCGCTGCTCTCTCTCTCCCCTCCGGTACACAGCACCGTTACGGCCCGTCCACACTACAGCTTCAAAAAAAGCTTGTAGCTGGGTGTGTCTGAAGCTTGACCAACAACCAATCACATGAATCTCCCGCCCCTGACACACAAGCAGTGGTTTGATTCGCTAGAGCTTGTACTGGCATATGATTTGATTGGCTGATGCTTCCACCGAAAGCTTCAGAAGCTTCAAAAGTTGAACATTGCTCAACTTTTGCAGCCTGAAATGGCAGGAAAGCTCCGCTCTGCTTCCCACAATGCAGTTCGGCGAAAAGTGACGTCATCCCATTCAAAGTGAATGGGCAGACGCGTTGGAAACCGTTTTTGAAGCTGTTGTGGACGGGCCGTAACGGCCCGTCCACACAGCGGCGTTAGAAGCTTCTTCCAACGCTTCTGCCCATTCACTTTGGCGTCATTCAGCCTGGCGTTTCAGGCTGCAAAAGTTGAGCAACGTTCAACTTTTGAAGCTTCTGAAGCTTTCGGTGGAAGCGTCAGCCAATCAAATCATATGCCAGTACAAACTCTAGCCAATCAAACCGCTGCTTGTGTGTCAGGGGTGGGAGATTCATGTGATTGGTTGTTGGTCGAGCTTCAAACACGGCCACCGGCAAGCTTTTTTCCAAAGCCGCTGTGTGGACGGGCCGTTAGACGTAGTGTGGAGTTGCATTAGGTAACGCTGTGGTGGCTGTACTGCTTCAGCCGTCTCCTTTGTATGTGTGTGTGTTTGTTTGTTTCCCCCTGTCTGTGTTGTTTTTGTGGGCGTGGTGGCTTTCACACCTGGCTCCCGGCTCATCCTCCACTCACCTGTTGCAATCAGCTGTGCACCCTCCCCGACTACACACCTGCTTTCCATCAAGCCATTTACAACGGCATATCAACGGAGACTCCACAACCTTTCTACGCCAGGTCAGCAAGTATCAGCCGTATCTCACGTCTCCCCTCCGGTACACAGCACCGTAAGAGGTAGTGTTGAGTTGCATTAGGCAACGCGAGATACGGCTGATAATTGCGCATTAGTTTCCGTTTTGGATCAGTATCAACAGTCTTGCCAGTAACGTTACTATATTATCAATATTACTTTAGTTATAGCCTGATATATGATAGCTAACTTTCCAATGTTGTGATGTGACTGATGTTAGCTAACATTAACTGTCTGTAGCTAACGCCGGTCACTCACCAAGACAGCTGCCCTGTTCTCCACTGGTTCTCCTCACACCACAGCTCCATTTCTCGCCGATGGCCGTTATTTCTTCTAATCCTTGGCTGCTCCTGGTCTAATTTTTATCATCTAACTTTAATCATATGCATTCGAATATATATTTTCAACCTCTTCTGTGTCAAAACCAGCATTGTGATCCATGTTTAATCATATGTTAGACCGGCCGCTCTCCCCCATGTTACGTCACACGCGGGAGGTCACGTGCGGAGGCTTTTTTATGCGGAAGTAAAAATGTCTTACTAAAACGCCGCCAGATGTGTTGTGGCAGATATCTCTGCTCCGCGCCGATCCGATATGAGTTTGCTTTAAAAGAAGGAAAACTCAAAACAACCAGGATAGGGGTTAAACAATAATCTGTTTTAATGATAAACAGTAAGAATACATTACACTTTCAAAGGAGTGGGCCGGGCCCCACCCACCCCCTGCTCTGGTCCAAATGCCGGGAGAACCTTTCATCTTGTCGGCAGGAGCAAAAGAGAAAGAACTAAAAGCCAGAATAGGCTTACATGCAGAAAATAAACCAGGAGGAGCTGTGGTCATAGCAAATCAGCGCGAGCCAGCAGAGGACATGGAAACAAGAGTCTCTAGCTGTCTCATATTACTGCAGCTTTCATCCACACACACCCTTTTTGCACATTCCAGAGACTTGAGTTGTGTCTAAAGAATATCCCCTCGTTCACAAAGATAATACATATTAATACTCTCAAATTTCCAGCTTCTGGTTACACAGACTGCTTATTATGAATACAAAGTAATTAAACACACACATCTATTAATCAAGATATGTAGACTTCCCTGCCATGCTGGATATCTTAAGCAGAAGGTACTCTCATCCACCTAGCCCCCTGTCCTGCCTAACTACACCTCCCCCACAGAGTAATAAAAATTGTTTACTCCAAGCACCCCAGAATGTTTGGAGCAAGTTTAGTCCTCACATTTATGAAAGGATAAAACAGAGAAATCAATATCAAACACAAACACAGGTATTGTTTGAACAGTATTCACTTAAATGCTACTATTGATAATTACCAGAGAAACTCCAGGGGCCTCTTTCAATTTCTGGAAATTGCAACAAGACTTTCTGCCATTTCAAATGTAACACTCTTCCCAAATATCAGATGATAATAATCTTCAATCCCCCTTTTTATCTCATTCTCAGGAGATAAACTTACACAAGGCATTTTGAAACATATCTACTATCATTCTTTTCTACTGTGTTTGAAATATCAGATGATAATAATCATAATAATCTTCAGATGTCACTGTAGTGTATATTTCTGTATATTTTTTTGAAAATCTAGTGTATTGATCATTTTCCTACACATTTATTCACTGGTGTGTCTAACCTGCAAGTTGCTCTTTAAGTACAGTACCTGATCACATTTCACAATTTCTACTTTTTTATTACACGGTATGGCACCACACTTGACATGGGCAAGTTTGTTTGATTGCATTTTTGCTTATAACTCTAATAATGTTAATGTCCTTACACACAGGGCTGCCCCTGGCCATGCAAAGTTATGTGATGAGGCCCTCTGTGTTTCCGGGGGGGTGGGGGCTTTCACTGTGTAATGTGTTACACGCTACATTACACAGTAAAAGCATACTTTCACTGAAAAATCAACCTTTCTGATAACACTAACACATTTTGTATCACTGTGACTGTTAGGTGGTGAATGGGAAACAGGAGCAGAGCAGGTGCAGCAGGTACAGGCTGGATCTTGTCAGAAACCTCTCTGCTCAGGGCTTCATTCCTGGCAGGGATGTCAACCTCACCGAACTGGAACAGGAGGGCTGTGTGGACGGGTGGAGCTACAGCAAAGACATCTACCAGTCTACCGTAGTCTCTGAGGTGTGTGTCCCTATATAGTTTAAGCTGTAGAGAGCAGACTCTATTCTTAACATTTCTAGAATGTTAGATCTTTGGACTAAATAGGTGACAAGTTACAAAGTGATCTCTGTACACATCTCTGTCTAAGGATAGAGGGTGTTGTTTTTCTCATACTGATATTCTGAACAATCTGTGCTGTTGTATTTACTGTAAAGTGTCTCTACTGTAGGCTATTTTTATTTTATGTACAGCACTTTGGCTCGACCAACAATTGTTTATAAATGTGCTATATAAATAAAACTTGATTTGACTTGATTTGATATGAAGGGCTAGTCATGTTCTCAAAAGACTATTTGCTAATTTAAAAAAAGATGGGCTGAACTCACCAACGGAAGCTGAAAAGGCCATTCAAAATGTAAAATAATAACCTGTTTAAACTAATGAATGGGTGATAAGCAGTGGCGGCTGGTGGAAAATATTTTTGGTGGGGCTATGGAAATGGTGACCAACCTTACTAGGGCGGTCCGGGGGACTGTTCCCTGGAACACATTTTTGAGAAATGACCCCTTCAATGATGACTTCTGGTGATGTTAGAGGGGGGGGGGGGGGGACAAATTGAGGCTTAAAAATATGAGATAATCCATAATCTTCAGTGTGGTTAGCTATGAATCTGCCAAAACTGTAGGCCCACACAAACTGCAGAACACTGATGCTTTGGGAACACTCAAATTATTTAATTCCCATGTAAAATCAGGAGACTAAATAGGAACATTATGTGTGTGTGTGTGTGTGTGTGTGTGTGTGTGTGTGTGTGTGTGTGTGTGTGTGGTTGTTGTGTGTGTTTGTGTGTGTGTGTGTGTGTGTGTTGTGTGTGTGTGTGTGTGTGTGATACTTGCCAACCCTCCCGATTTTTCCCAATTTCTGACAAAATCAGATTTACTCACGACTGTTTCCACTCAGACTTTAATACAGCTACACCATTGTTTGCTTTCCATGGTAGGGCGTCTCTTTAGTAGCACGCGCAACTCAAAGTCTGAGAGGGTGAGGAAGATGAAAACTGAAAAAGAATTGACAACTCGACCCTCTGCTCACTCCTTTCTTGTAAAATACAGGTCCAGCCCACACATATGCTCCATGGTGCTACAGGCATTGCCCTTACAACTACAATAAGCATGTACATGTTAATCTCCAGCTCCGGCGACCCACTAGTATGGGCATAGATATGTCTCATAATTATTTGTGTGAACATAAAAATAATTTGTGTGTAAATATGTGATTTGTAAATGTAAAACACCATTCACAAATGCATTTAAAAGATTTGCAAACTCACAAATACATTTGCAAGTGTAAAACGGATCTGCAAATACGCTAAATATGTTCACAAATTAAAAAAAGATCTGTGAATATCTCTTTAACATTTACAACTTTCAATCAGGCATTTGTGAATCCATTTTGTATCTGTCAACCAAAAATGTGCTTGCGGATCTCAATCATCATCATCATCATCATCATCATGTTATAGTGATACAGTTAGTTTGTGTTAGTTTGGTTCAATACAGCATATATCGAGCACTTTCGTTGACGTTGAAGTAAGCAGGCTATGCGCCACTTTCAGATCCCAGGGGGAGCAGCAGGCAGCCCAGATAAAACTATTTCTTCATGGTTTGTTGTGTATTCAGTCAAGCGGGTCAAGGTTACAATGTAAAATTGTAAGTACAATGTAAAGTCCTGTACTCTGCAGGTGCCGGTAAAGAGCAATACAATGACAAAACCTTTCCAAACAAAACAACTAGTAGGTAGACAGACAGACAGACAGACAGACAGATAGACAGATTGACGGACAGATAGATAGATGTATATCATATATAGATACTTCATTCATCCCAAATTGTGAAATGTGTGGAAACAAGTATAAACACAATAACATTAAATACAAATGAAAGCAATAGACAGGAATATACAGTAGAAATGACACGATGAATATTATAACATTTAATGTAGCCTTACTATGAAGGCTAACTAAATACGGTGCTTTTCTACAGATTACTTTATTACTGCACTGGTCAAGTAAAATTAGGCCGATTAATAAGATGTGAAGTGCTTTGTAACTTCGACCCGCTAGACTGAATACACAAACAATGAAGAAAGAGTTTTATCTGGGCTGCTTCCAGGGCTGCCAACATTTGAGTTCAGCTTGGAGTGAGATTTTTTTTTTGGTGAACCGAAAAAATAAACGTTCATGTGTACAGTGTTACAAATGTATTGAACACTAGGGTTTCCCATTAATGTACCGGGCGCTACAGTGGAATACGCACAGAGACACTGTGTACCCGCGACTCTTACAATGAAGGCTCGATAATCAGCAATAAATATTGAAGTTAAAAGCATCAATCTGGTGCATTTTGAGAGCAACATTAAGAGATCTTTGGATACATCTCTCAACACCCATATGAAACAGAACTGTTAACAGATTTTCTTTTTCTTTATGGATATTTTACAAATCACTCCCCTTTTAAACTGTATTCTTGTTTTACTGTCATATAGTATTTCATAACTGTTTTTCATTTATTCTCATAAATGGTGACCAAAACGTTTGAGACCCACTGAGATAACTAGACTAAAGTGAACTATCTAAACAGAGTCCCTTACCTCACTGAGCTGTAGTTATCTCTCTCAGTCTGACAGGACAGAGCTATCCCTTTCCTTGTTTTAGAAACAGCTTCCAATATCCCTTAGCGCAGCTAGCTAACCAGATGCTAACAACAATGCAAATAGTGAGTTTGGTAGAAATATACTGTATAATAGTAAAGTTATTGAAGATGATGCCATATTTATTGAAGATTTTACATTATAAATATTCCCCAAAATGATTCAAAAGCATATTCTTCCAAACTCCTTGCTGTAGTATGACACACAGGAGACTATTGATGTGTGTAGTGAGTTTGGTAGTAATAAGCTGTATAATAGTGATTGAATATTATTATAATCTCTTTTTTCGGAGTTGCACTTTGCAGACGGTCCCTGAGCACTCGTTTCTTCTCCGGGTGGGGATAGAGACCAATGTAATGTGTCCAGCTCGGAGGACGGCGCGTATTGGCTTTTTTTGATCAAAATGTGATTGTGGTTCGTTGTCAACCTTACCACGGTACTTAGTAGACGTCATTTGTGTCTGAAAGACATTTTGTTCATGAGTTATTGATCCGTGAAATCCGAATCTCCCAATATCGTTCCAACTTTACTGAACTAAGCCAGAAGACCGTCTCATTTCGTAGACCGCTCGGTTTGCTGTTCCTTCACTTTATTTTTATATTTATTTTGGACGAAAACTTAGCGCGAGAAAAGGCATGTGTGGCGTGAGTGCGTGAGATATGGGTTAATTGCGTGACTATGCCTGAGTGTTGGCAGCCCTGTGCTTCGCTGCCAGCTGCTCCCCCGGGACCCGAAAGTGGCGTAGGCTATAGCCTGTACTTCAACATCAACGAAAGTGCTCGATATATGCTATATTGAACCAATAAACTAACACAAACTAACTGTATCACTATAACATGATGATGGTGATAAAGAATGCATCTAAGGTTCCGCTGTTCATTATAATATAAAAACAGAGCATTAAACAAACCATCATGCTCTTACTTTGAAATCTTGCGGAAATGTCGTCATCAGCAGGCCATCACGTGGTTTCCGTGACACGAGTAGATTTTAGCCGAGACCGGCGGAAAATATGTCTCAAAATTCCGTGTGTGTAAAAAAACGATCCACAAGCAGAAATGTGAGATCCACGAGCAGAGATTTGAGATCCGCAAGCGCATTTTTGGTTGACAAATACAAAATGGATTCACAAATGCCGGATCGAAAGTTGTAAATGTTAAAGAAATATTCACAGATCTTTTTTTTATTTGTGAAAATATTTAGCGTATTTGCAGATCCGTTTTACATTTGCAAATGTATTTGTGAGTTTGCAAATCTTTTAAATGCATTGTGGATGGTGTTTTACATTTACAAATCACATATTTACACACAAATTATTTTTATGTTCACACAAATAATTATGAGACATATCTATGCCCATACACTAGCACCGTAGTCTCCACCTGCAGACAACCTCGACAACTACTGTAGCGTCACCTTGGATACGAGTCTAAACAACTCACAGACACACAGGCCAGGGCTCTGACAGGGCTCCCCTTGAGCATCAGATCTGACGACGCTGAAATTATGTTTCGGCGGCATAGTTTACAGACAGCAACAGTCAGCTTGTTGGCTGCTGCTGCTCTGGCTGAGGGCTCTTTCTTACCGCCCGGACGAGAGAGGTACACGCTGCGGCCAGGCAGGAAACATGCGACTTATCAGTAACTTTAGACATCGTAAAACAATTTTAAACGAGATTTTATTGTAGATTATACATTTTACTGATACCAACTATATAATATTTACCTTGTTCAATAAAAAAAAAAATATATATATATATATTTTTTTAAATATATATATTTATTTATTTTTAATGACAATCAAACATGTGGGAAGAGGGGGGGCGGCACCCCTAGCGCCCCTATATGGGCCGGCCGCCACTGGTGATAAGAATAACATGTTCCCAGTTAACCCTGTTTAGAGGATGTTTGAGCTGTTGTTTTTCTTCATTTCCTATGCTATGATAGAGAATTCCTTTGATAAAAGGATACAATTACGATGCTTATTCACATACTACCGTTTGCAGCTTTGACAAAATGGTTATACATTCAATCAGATAAACCATTCTATCACGGAGCTGTTAAGTATTGCATCCAGGCTAGTCAGCTACTGAATATTGTACTTATATTCATCAGGTTGTTTTTGACATGGATTCCTTTGGTCATTGTATTCATTGCTACATTTTTCATGTATGGATATTCCAGTTTGACCTGGTGTGCAGTGATCAATGGAAGCAACCGTTCACCTCCACAGCTTGCTTCCTGGGAGTTCTTGTTGGATCCTTCATCTCAGGACAGCTCTCAGACAGGTACAGAAATCACTGAAAATATTTAAGTCTACAAATCTAACAGGCGTTTTCCTCAGTATTACGTCACTTATTGTAACATGTTATGTTGGTACATAATGCTGGATGATCTCTGATCCATACAGTTGATGAAACATTTCTTGTTTATATTTAGTATGTTATTTTGTATAATTTGTATTCTGTCATCTGTATTTCCTTGATTTGTCACTCTAGGTTTGGAAGAAAGCCTGTTTTCTTCGTCACCATGGCAGTTCAGACCATTTTTTCCTTCTGTCAAGCTTTTTCACCTTCTTGGACGGTTTTCACCATCCTCATTTTCTTCAATGGTTTGGGACAGACATCCAACTATATATCTGGTTTTGTTTTGGGTAAATGCTCTTGTAACAAAGAAAAGTACTATTTAAAGACATGTCTGATTCTGAATGATATGCATATATTTGCCATGTACATCTTGCTTCTATCATACATTTCTCTTTGTCTACAGGCACTGAGATCTTGACTGGCGATGTCCGGGTCATATTCTCATCTATGGGTGTGTGTCTGGGCTTTGCCACTGGCTACATGATTCTGCCTCTCATAGCTTTTTTTTTAAGGGACTGGAAATCTCTCTCTCTAGCTATCTCTCTACCTGGCGTGCTCTACATCCCTATGTGGTGGTAAGTTGTACTTATAACAGCAAAATGTCAGGAGAGGGTAATAACAATTTGGTTATTTCCCTGAAATATTCTAACTTGCATTCATCTTCTTTTTTGTTTTATATTTTAAACCCACTGGTTAACATTTTTTTCTCTCTTTAATGCTGAGGAAGGTTAATCCCGGAGTCTCCTCGCTGGCTGCTCTCTCAGGGAAGAGTGGAGGAGGCTGAGGCCATAGTGAGAAAGGTGGCTAAGACAAACAGAGTTGAGGCTCCAACGGTCATCTTTAAAAATTACAGGGCACATGTGAGTCTGGCTTGAATAGGATTGTAAAGACATAGGAGCCAATTGATATGCTTAAGGCCAACTTTAATAGTACTACAGTATTTATTCTGTAAAGAGCAGTCCTTTTTCAAATTTCATAGCTATTTTTCCTACAGTTCGACATTTTTACTTCTTCACCAAAGTGGTAGGTTATAGACTAGCTAAAACATAACTAGCTGCTGGTAAGACTGATATTATTATATTTTTGTATTATCTTGCAGGATGATGACATGCACCCTCAGGAACACCTCAATGTTATCAGCCTGGTGAAGACACAAAGCGTCAGAAGCACGACTGTCATTCTCTGCCTGGTGTGGTGAGTATCCACTCTGAACAGGGTTCATGTCCTTTTTACTGAACTTGCAACTCCTAGTAGTTGGTTCCAAACCTCCAAGTGAAGCTCCTTGGTAAAGAGAAGCAATTGGGGAAAGACAGCAGAATGTACTCAATAGGTAATGCATTAGCAGAAGAAGTTATCACATTACTGTGATGAGTAGTGTTCTTTATTACAACTCCCCAGCCATCATATTGAATTTTAGATCACACCGGCATACCTATTAAAGTAGTTTAGCAGATGATTCTTACAGATTTATGCCTGATTAAGAAAGATAATGAGATTTAAATTCATACCCACAGTTGGAATGCAGGTACAACTCCTCGGCTCCTCCAAAGCACTTGGCCCTTAAACGGTCCTGATGAGTAGGTTGGCATCTGGCATTTCAGCTCTTGCCATTACCGTTTTTGTGTTTTATTGTGTGTGCAAATGGAAGAATGATGCTATGTGGGGTTAAGTCCTTTTTAGTAGAAAATCACAACATAAACTCATACCATTAGCTGCAACATCTATATTTGTAGCAATGTCTACTGTCATGGCTACAACTTCCTACAATGGTGTTCTTTTTCCAAAACCTTCTCATTGGTTTTGAACATATTCTGCTTTAATGATTGAAGTTGCCCCATTTGACAAAGCTCTATAACCATATTGGATCATACATTTTCAATATATTCATAACCTAATAACAAACATCTCTTTGGTCTGTGTATGTCCAGGTTCTCTTTGAGTATTGGATACTATGGCCTGTCCCTGAACACATCCCGGCTTCATGCTAACCCCTACATCAGCTGCTTCATCTCAGCGGCTGTAGAGATACCAGCCTACATGTCCTGCTGGCTGACACTGAAATACTTCCCACGCCGACTCTCTGTCATCTTTATCTTACTCCTTGGTGGAGTGTCACTGTATCTCATTCAACTGGTGCCTGAAAGTAAGCAGTCACTACCTGGTTCAATCAATTAATCAATCAGAATGCTTAATTTATTCCGGGGGGGAAATTATGCTTTATTACAGGTGCACCATATTGGACTAAAGTCAATAACTATTTATACAAACATAGGAAGTAAGAGTAAAAATGTGCAATGAGAGTAGCCACTGGGACGTCTTAAGCACAAGTGATTTTTACATTACATGATGACATACATCTGGACCCGGCTGTCCTTCATTTTCCTCAATGAGAGATTTTCTTCAGAGTGGGATCACACCAGCAATGATGCCAAATTAAGAAAGGGACTTAGGGGTCACTTCCCTCCCACTTACTTCTCGTGCCATCACTTAGAACTTAAAACCATACTTATTGATATTACCAGATATATATATGTATTTTTATTTTTTATTTAGCCTTTATTTATACAGGTGTAGATCTCATTGAGAGAGAGTTCCTTTGTAAGAAGGCTTTGTAAGTGGAATAATTGCTAAGACAAAGAGGAGGACTTGAATAAAGCGTTGGAGTCACTCAAGCAAAGGAGAACATTTGATAAAAAAAACACTCACATTCTGTTGTTAATCTATCTATTTCTTATGTTTCAGCTTTATCAGAGCTGGCTGTCGCTCTGGAGATGCTGGGTAAACTTGTTATCACCAATGGAACATCCCTGATGTACGCCTACACTGCAGAGCTTTACCCAACAGTGCTCAGGAACACAGCGGAAGGCGTTTGCATTACTGTTTCCAGAATAGGAAGCTGCCTTGCTCCTTTTTTGTTACAGCTGAGTGAGTAAACTCGTCTTCAATGGTAGATATTTGTTTGATCCTATCTTAACATATTGAATTTGTGAAGATAACCTGCAATTTTAATAGTTTGGATGCTCTGATTTCACATCCTGTAAATGTTTACAATGCACATGTGTAGGACCCCAGATCTTCCTCTTCCTGATTTTGCCTTCTCCTTATACAGGGGAATCTTTTGAGTACCTGCCTTATATCATACTGGGGACTCTGGCTGTTGTTTCTGCCTTTGCAGCTCTTTTCCTGCCGGAGAGTTTTGGAAAACCTCTACCTCAATCTATTCAGCAAATGCAAAAGAGAGAAAGGTGGGTATCTTGCATTAACTATTTCTTCATCAACATTATAAAACACAGAAATGACACTGAGTATTAAACACTATACTATAGCTGAAAAATAATTCACTTTTTAGATTTAAAGAAACGTGCAAAGCACTCTCAATACTTAAACTTTCCTTGTTGACACATTCATACCAAGAAAGCAGTGTTTGAATATATGTATTCATTTATAGCAATGAATTAGAACAAAGAAAACTTCAGCAAAAACTCTCATGGTACCTTTAATATAACCACCAAAACCCAGCGTCTCTCATTGTCATTATCCATGTCAATCTGAGAGGATATTATGATGGTCATCAGTCTATTTATTTATTTATTTTTGTTCCTTTTTAAAAGCTAATTATTGTTTTATCTTTGTTGTCTTTCATCACTCCAGCATGAAGTGCCCATGCATCACAAGAAAAGAACATTTGAAACCTGTGGTGCATTTGGAAAGTAGACTCTGATTGTCAAACATGAATGAGTTATTCATAAGTATTATACTACTGTATACGGTTCTGATAACACTGTTGTTTACTGTATGTCTATAATGCCTTACGAACATAATTTTAATAGTTGAACTTTGAAGGCTTTTATCACAATTACAAGCGCTCATAAATATTCAGATTGCTTTATCTGGAGGTGAAATGTTTACAGTGTAGTATGTGCAAATTGATTATGTATGTGCAATAGGGATATGTGCAATAGGGATAGTGTTGTACCTGTATGTTTCTTGTTTGTTTCTTTGCCATGTGATATGTGATCTCTGTTCTGTATCTATGACTGATTGACCTGAATGTTTTATGTTTATTATCTCGATGCCCAAGACAAATTTCTCCTAAGGGAGACAATAAAGCTCTATCTTATTTTATCACAAAATCATAGAAGGCTATGAATCCTTTTATCATGATGTATAAGGTCAAGTATCATAATCATTCATATGGCTGGTCAGCACAGACATTTTCTTACAATGATAATTAGCATTATGGAGCACTATAATACAAATATAGCCTTAATAATTTTGGAAAAATTTAATTGTGCGTGCGCTCTTTGCAAGCTAAGTAAAATTACAAATATCAAAACAGAGCTTTAATATTAAAACACTGCACTATTTTCTTTTTGAACAACATTGAAAAGCACAACATGTTTGGATAGACAAATGTTGCACAGTTGGCATGTTTGTTGTGACACAATACTTTTTTTTCAACAGTGGCGAGCCGTCAGGGCCCTCTAGGCCCTCTGTGAGGGCCTAAGATATTCTCCAAAATAATATTTAAAAACATTACAAAAATTAATATATCTTGTTAGTTATATTTTTCATTAGTTTTACCAAAATAACTTGATTTAATTGTATTTAAAATAACATTTCCAGAGAAATAAATCCTTCGAATCTGCCTATTCAGTTTCCGTTTGAATGTGAAGGGTTAAATGAAAGAAGCTCGTCTCTGCGAGGTGAAGAGAGGAGCTGTTGGACGTCCAGCTATGAATTCACAGAGGGCCAGCTATAGTAACTGAACGAGAGAGTAATGTCAAATGACAGTACAATTGACCAATCATATCTTCCCTCTAAATGGGTGGGTGTTATTATCGCGGACTTTATGACAAGTTCCGCCCGCTGTGAAACTTTTCTTGTTTCCATAGCAACAACAACTTCCTGTCAACAGCATTAACTCGCCTTCAAAATAAAAGCATGCCAAATTACACTTAAGACATACAACTGCAACGAAAGTAACAAACACAATGCAATATCCTTTTCAATTTCAAAGAACACAAATAGGGTTATTTACAGGTGTTGTTTTGTGTGGTAGAGGGTCGCTTTCATTGATGCGTTTTGCACCCGGGCCGTTGTTTTGATATTCCGCTGAAGTATACGCTGTGACGTAATAACTCGAGGGAAGGGGTGGGGGTCAGAGGGCCTAGGTATAAAAGTCACGGCTCGCCACTGTTTTTCAAAAAGCTATTGGATCTGTTATCTGTTGGATCTGTAACCTTTGGAGTATATGTCCTGATGCAATAAAAAACTCAAAAAAAGAACAACAATGTTGCTGGGAGAACTTCCTGACTTGATTGACTTGATCTACATTGCGATCTTTTCATTACAAGTACTATAAGGGTATCTTGTTTATAGTTTATACATGATTGTTTCCCTGACAGCTATGTCTAGGGCAGGGGTCGCCAACCCGCGGCTCTCGAGCAGCATGTGGCTCTTTAAGCCCTCTGCTCTGGCTCCCTTGAGCTTAGACAAAAAAAAGAAGGAAATAAAATAAAAGTATTTGAAGGACTATTTATATTTTGTTGCATGGTTGAAAATGTTTCGTATTGTGTATTTTGAGGTGATACTGTGTCACATAAATAAAAAACAAAACGGTTTTAATTAGGTCAACTAAAAATATGCGCCACATCCTGCTACAGTCCCGCACCAACGCCTTTTCTTGCAGGTGAATAGAGTGGCGAAGTCAAGCCCATTTACTTCCGGTCCATGGGACCTTATTTCGGAAAAATTATGAATTGAAGTCAGTGGAGAGAGAAAACTTATCTTTGGATCCCGTTTGAATTGTGCCACGAATTACACATATGACGTTTGTCAATCTTAAAAAATAATTTCCATGTCAAAAAAGTCACAGTTTTTCGTAAAACTGTTGAAATATAAGACTATGAAAAATACGCAACTAGAAAGACTACAAAACCCAGAGTCACGTAATTCAATTCAATTCAAGTTTATTTATATAGCCCAAAATCACAAATCCTATTTGTCTCAGAGGGCTTCACAAGTCAACAAACACAATTGGCAATGTAAAACAATGTAAAAACAACAAACGTATCTTATAAAATCAATGTGAAAATAGTAATACCAATTTAAAAAGAAACATAACACAATGACACAAATACAGTTAGAGTACAATAAATAAAATTCCATAAAACGAAGGGTCCATGAGGATGTATAAAAGGGGGTTTAAAACCAGTCTTAACTGTACGCTGTACTAAAAAGGAAAGTCTTTAACCTACTCTTAAATGTGTGGACACTGTCTGCCTCCCTAATGGTCACTGGAAGTTGATTCCAGAGGAACGGGGCTTGGTAGCCGAATGCTCTAGCACCTGCCCTTTTTTTGTGGACTCTGGGAACCACCAACAGACCTGCACTCTGGGATCTTAATGCCCTAGAGGGGCAATAGGAGATTAAAAGATCCTGTACAGTAGGTAGGATGGTCCCTGACCATTTAGCGCTTTGTATGTGAGTAAAAGTATTTTAAAATTAATCCTGGACTTAACTGGTAGCCAGTGCAATGCTGCTAAAACAGGAGTGATGTGGTCCATCTTCTTTGTTCCTGTTAAATCCCGTGCTGCAGCATTTTGTATGAATTGAAGGGTCTTTAATGATGAGTTCGGACAGCCTGATAAAAGGGAATTGCAATAATCCAGCCTGGAGGTGATAAAAGCATGGATTAGTGTTTCTGCATTGTTGTGATGTAGGATGTGCCTGATTTTTATTTCGTAGATGGAAGTAGGCAGTCCTTGAAATTTGCTTTATATGGGATTTAAAAGATAAATCCTCGTCAAAAATAACACCACAATGTTTTACCGTGGTGCTGGAGGTCATGGTAATACAATTCGAAGAAATTATGTTGTTGGACAGTTCGTTCCGAAGGTGCTGGGGGCCTAGTTTAATGACTTCTGTTTTGTCGGAGTTTAATGATAGAAAGTTGCTTGTCATCCATGCCTTTATGTCTGTGAGGCATTCTTGCAGTTTAACTAATGGAAATTGTACATCTGGTTTAATTGATAGATACAATGTATCATCTGCATAACAATGAAAATTGATGGAGTTATTCCTTATAATATTGCCCAATGGTAGCATATATATGATGAACAGGATGGGTCCAAGTACAGACCCTTGTGGTACTCCATGACTGACTGTAGTTTGTAATGAGGGTTCATCGTTGACAGATACAAACTGACACCGTTTTGATAGATAAGACCTGAACCAGCTTAGTGCAGTGGCTGGATCAAGTTAGCTACCTAGCTAGTAGCAAGCATGTTAGTTAGCATTACAGCCTTAGCCTTGTCATTTTTATTAGCCTTAACATGAAGTGACATTAAGTAAGGCAAGGCAAGTTTATTTATATAGCACAGGGGTCGGCAACCTTTTTGATATGAAGTGCCATTTAAAAAGAAAATTGTTATCAGCGTGCCAAGGATCGAAAATTATCAAGGGGGGGGGGTTGAGGAGCTTGACGCTCGTCAACTATCAGCAGGAGGGCGGGGGAGCCTCGCTGCGGGGAAGCAGTTTGTGGACCTGTCAGCGCAACTTACATGATGCCGAATTTAACAAAAACATTTAAATAATTGGTTTAACGGCATAATAATAAGGACGATCGTCCGTTCTGTGATTCTCCAGAACACACATGTTATGATATTAGGGTCATGCAGAGTGAGATGAGATCGCTGTCCCTTTAAGAGAGAGAGAGAGGGGTGTGGCTTGTGCATGTGTGTGTGTGGATGGTAGAGCGACAGTGAGAGAACCTATGGAGAGAACGTGTGTATGTTTCTGGAAGTGACACGAGGAAGCAGAAAAACAGAGGTCTGTATTTTGTGAAACAGAAGAACAGCTAAATAAATGCAACGAAGAGCTCGCCTCTCTCCAGTCATTGAAGCTAAAGTGGGTTATTGAACCTGAAGCTTGATGCTTCTGCCCTCTTCGACTAGGCCTACGGTCTGGGAGCCGACAGGAAGGTTCAACACACAGATGGCCAGTCCGTCCCTTTGTAGCATATTATTTCGATGAGAGATGAGCAGATCGCCACTGGGCTTTCAACTAAAGACACAGCCACGCAAAAACTGCGGCATTTGTACAGCTCCTTATGGGTAGGCTACTGCAATTAGTGAAGTGCTTTCCTCCGTGGTGAAACGATCAGCACCACGGAGGAAAGCAGCAGAAAGTCACCTGGAGTTAAAGAGAGCGGGGCTGCGCTGCGTGCATGGCTTCTTTCTGCGGGTAACGGGGAGACGCGCTCTGGCGGCGGTCTCGTTCAGGATCCGAAAAAACAATTTAAATATTTTTGCACACTTATTTCACTTATTCCTAGTGTGCCACTGGTTACGGTGCCGCGTGCCAATGCTGGCACGCGTGCCAGGGGTTGCCGACCCCTGATATAGCACCTTTCAACACAAGGCAATTCAAAGTGCTTTACAAAAAACGAAAGACATTAAGACAATGGCATTTAAAATCAGTCATTAAAAAGAAAAGATAATAAAATAAACATTAAAAGAAAAAAAAAAAGAAAAAATACATGGATAAAAGTTACAGTGCAGTTTAACCCTCCGGTATCACTGTGGACGTTTTTGTCCATTTGGGTCATTTTTCACTTTTCATTTTGCAATAACTTTGGTTGTGTTGGTGCAAATGGCCTGATTGTTTGTAACAAGGCTATTTTCTCGATCTATTTTGGAATTCCAATTTCAATTTTTGAAATCGGTCTTTAATTCACTGTGTAACAAATCGACTAAGCAAATTAGTCATTCGAGACAAAAATGTCCACTGCAAAATGCTTTGATAAAAACATTATATTAAAAGGTTTTTTTCACAACCTGTTTGGGTTCAATCTTTAAAGCAACTTCCACCCTAATAGAAAATATTAAAAATGTAATCATTTTCAGGATTGTAACCCTTTAAATGCCATTTTGAATACATGAAACCGCTGTTTCTTTTCATGATAAAAACTGAGAAAATGAGTTATTTTCCAAAAAATACATATCTGGGGACTGGCTCTTTTTTTTAAAAGTCTGGATTTAAAAGTAGTCAGAGTTGCAGCGGACCTGCAGGTTTCTGGGAGTTTGTTCCAGATATTTGGAGCATAATAACTGAACACTGCTTTACCATGTTTAGTTCTGACTCTGGGGACAGAAAGCTGACCAGTCCCTGAAGACCTGAGAGATCTGAATGGTTCATAATTTAGCAGGAGGTCAGAAATGTATTTTTGGCCTAAACCATTCAAAGCTTTATAAACCAGCAGCAGTATTTTGAAATATATTCTTTGACACACAGGAAGCCAGTGTAAAGACTTCAGAACAGGAGTGATGTGATCCACTATCTTAGTGTTAGTGAGGACTCGAGCAGCAGCGTTCTGAATTAGCTGCAGCTTTCTAATAGATTTTTTAGTGAGACCTGTGAAGACACCATTGCAGTAGTCCAGTCTACTGAAGATAAAAGCATGGACAAGTTTTTCCAAATCCTGCTGTGACATTAGTCTTTTAATCCTAGATATATTATTTAGGTGATAGTAGGCTGATTTAGTAACTGTTTTAATGTGACTGTTGAAACTCAGGTCAGAGTCCATGACTACACCTAGATTGCTGGCTTTATCTGTTGTTTTGAACATTGCAGACTGAAGCTCAGCGCTAACTTCTATACATTCTGCCTTGGCTCCAAAAACCATTACCTCAGTTTTATCTTTGTTTAATTGGAGAAAGTTCTGACACATCCAGTCATTGATTTGTTCAATGCACTTACTCAATGTTTGAATTGGAGCATAGTCTCCTGGTGAAATTGTTACGTACATTTGTGTGTCATCCGCATAGCTATGGTAACTTATGTTGTTGTTTTTCATTATCTGAGCCAGTGGTAGCACGTAGATGTTAAAGAGAAGAAGCCCCAAGATGGAGCCTTGAGGTACCCCACATGTCATATTTGTCAACTCAGATGTGTATTTACCTATAGAAACAAAGTGGTTTATGTCCTTTAAGTAGGATTCAAACCAATTTAGAACTGTTTTCGAAAGTCCCTCCCAGTTTTCTTGTCGGTCGAGTAATATGTTGTGGTCAACAGTGTCAAACGCAGCACTGAGATCTAATAATACTAACACTGAAGTTCTGCCACTGTCTGTGTTTAAGTGGATGTCATTGAAGACCTTTACAAGAGCAGTCTCAGTGCTGGGGTGTGGACGAAAGCCTGACTGGAACACATCGAAACAACTATTTAAATGCAAGAAATTACTCAACTGTTGAAAAACAACTTTTTCAATGATTTTACCTAGAAATGGCAGGTTTGATATGGGCCTGTAATTGTTCATTACTGAAGCATCTAGATTATTCTTTTTTAAGAGCGGTTTAATGACTGGAGTTTTCAGGGCCTGTGGAAAAATACCTGAGTGAAGAGATTTGTTTACTATATGAAGTAACCCAAAATGTTAAACAGTAAGAGTAGTAGTCATATTTCGTGAACCCTTTGAAGAGTACTGTCACACCGGTGTGATCATTCTATAATACACCATTTAGGGCCGGGGGAGAAATGCTAACGCTAACCCTACATTAGCATTGGGGATCTTTTCTACTTCATGCTATCTGCACAAATGGTTGACATTAAACATCAAAAAGATCAGGCAGTTCAGAGAGAATCAAAGGAAGGCAGGCAGGCAGGCAGCTATGCATGACATTCTTCTGGACGTGTTTCATTGTGGTGATAGTGAGGGTAGTCAATACCTTGTTTAGCAAGGCCATCTTGGTGACGTCTGTGTTGTTGTGCGAGAGCAGAGATGTAGTTCATTGAGCGTTTCACACAAAAATATGTTACTTCACAGTTTTACGACACGTTTTATTTTTTTTGACTGGCAAAATTATCTTTTAAATTGGCAAATATCATATGTGTAATTCGTGGCACAATTCAAACAGGGTCGAAAGATAATCTTTCTCTCTCCATTGACTTCAATACATAGCCCCATAATAAACACGCTGTGTCGGTTCAGCAATTCTCCGCAAGGGTTTTTGAAATTAGTCCGTGCGCAAAGCATTGCGGGGATTTTAAGGACACAAAGTCTACCCATGTGCAGCCTCGAAATTACCCCCAAACCAAGGACGCGGCCTCGGTGGAATTCCAAGTATGCTGGAGATTGGAACAGTCCTTCGGCGGCACTCGATGACGTAGCATCCTTGAAATATTGGCTTGGAAGCCAGAATCCTCGAGATTGAGAAACGGCCACTGTCTCAGGTGGGGGGGGGGGGGGGTGATTTTTCACCCACACCCGGAACGCTTGACACTATGGGCCTGGCCCGTGAGTGGTATAATTTGAGTAAAGTGGGGCTTCCTCAGAAGTTCTCTTTATGACTGTAAGTGGAGGGTGTTTGAGGAGTGGTGGCTCCAAAAGTGACACGTCTCTTTTCAATGTCCTGTCGGTGTGATTTTGTCATTTCTGCAGGACTTGATTGATAAACACAGAGCTTTCTCTACGATTAAAGTCTACCTGGCTGCTATTGTTGCATGCCATGTGGGTTTTGAGGGAAAGACGGCTAGCCAACATCCCTTGGTCTGCCGTTTTATGAAAGGGACTCGCAGGCTCCTCCCCGTTTCCAGGTCACTGGTGCCCTTATGGGACTTGGCAGTGGTTTTAGATGGGCTCACTCGACCTCTATTTCTCCTTAAGACATTTAGCTTATCTGCTAAGGAGAGGGATTCTTGACATTCAAGGCCTAGGCTACACCAAGCCATCTCAGCTGATGGAGAAAATGCTGAATCTGCTAGGGGGGGAAAACCCACGGGTTTTGTTCATGGAGATGTTCATGCGCCAATTGCCTTCCCGGGTTCAGACGGCGCTAGCCAACACGTCCATTACGGAGCCCCGTGCATTGGCTGAAGAGGCCGACCGTTTTTTCTTGGCTACCCAGCAGCCCGGTGCAGAGGCGCTAACTGTGACACTCAGCGACCCCTCAACAGTTAAGAAGGCTTGGGGAGGCTGGACAGTGACAGTAACAAGACAGCGTGGGGACACAGGAGAGTGTTTTTACCACGCGCGGTTCGGGGCCAGCGCGAAGAAGTGTGTCGCTCCCTGCAGCTACAAACAGGGCAGCCAGCGCTCGGTAGTGGCCCTGAGCGTTGGCGGCACGAGCAGGCTTCTCTTCATCAGCGACAGAGTCTCAGGAAGCTTGTTTCTGTGTGACACGGGAGCTCAACGGAGTGTAGTTCCTGCTTCAAGGGAAGACGTCGCTCGTGGGGGACATGGACCGCGGTTGACGACGGCTAATGGCGGCCCCATTCGCACGTACGGCGTGAGGCCTATGTGTTTGTGTGTTGGAGGACAGCGGTTCAACTGGGATTTTGTGACGGCAGACATTTATTTTCCCCTCCTCGGGGCAGACTTTTTATGTGCTGACGGACTCCTGGTGGACGTTAAAAATAAACGCTTGGTTGATGCCTTGACGTTTTCCTCCCTCGTGTGTACACTTGGCAAGGCAGCGTACGACGGGCTGTCGGGCTCGCTGTCGGGAGCGGAAATTTTTCTCAGGCTGTTGGCTGAATTTCCAGACCTGACGCAACTCACCTTCTCCGCGCTCACCACCAAGCATGGGGTGGAACACCACGTCACCACCGAGGGTCCCCCAGTCTACGCCAGGGCCCGGCGGTTGAACCCTTCTAAGCTTGCAGTAGCGAGGGCGGAGTTTTCAACCATGGAACACCTGGGTATCGTCCGCCGTTCTGACAGTCCTTGGGCCTTTACTCTACACGTTGTTCCCAAGCTGAACGGCAGTTGGCGCCCGTGTGGGGATTACCGCCGCCTCAACGACGCCACGACACCTGACTGCTACCCGGTGCCGCACATTTAAGACTTTTCAGCACATCTGGCCGGTACGTCGGTATTTTCGAAAGTGGACCTGGTGCGTGGTTACCACCAGGTGCCCATGCATCCCCTGGATGTCCCTAAGACAGCAGTGATAATGCCGTTTGGAATTTTCGAGTTCCTGCGGATGCCTTTTGGGCTCAAGAACGCCGCCCAAACATTCCAGCGCCTGATGGATTCGGTGCTGCGAGACCTGCCGTTCGTGTTCGTTTACCTGGACGACATACTCGTTACCAGCGCTTCGGTAGAAGAGCACCTGTCACACCTCCGAGCCCTTTTCACGAGGCTCAGTCAATCCTGATAATCAATCCTGCAAAGTGCCAGTTCGGGGTTTTTGACATTGACTTCCTCAGACACCGTGTCACCAAGGGCGGTGCAGCACCCCTGCCGGCGAAGGTTGAGGCTGTTGCAGCGTTTCCTCACCCACTCACAG
The DNA here is from genome assembly GCA_902827135.1 of Harpagifer antarcticus. Classification (NCBI taxonomy): domain Eukaryota; kingdom Metazoa; phylum Chordata; class Actinopteri; order Perciformes; family Harpagiferidae; genus Harpagifer; species Harpagifer antarcticus. The sequence goes on from CADEHL010000091.1 coordinate 5,689,367, forward strand.
CCCGGTCGCTCCGTGAGTTCCTGGGGATGGTGACTTTCTACCACTGTTTCATCGCCTGGGCCGCCCACATTATGCGGCCGCTGTATGAGGCTTTGAAGGGTATGACCCCCATCCAGGCGATCGACTGGACGGCGGAATCTGAGTCTGCTTTTATGGAGGTCAAGACCGCTTTGGCTCAGGCGGCTCTGTTGGTGCACCCATCATCCACAGCTCCCATCTCCATTACCACGACGCATCGCACTACGCCGTTGGAGCGGTGCACAAGCAGTGGGTGGAGGCCGCTTGGCAGCCGCTCGCCTTTTTCAACCGTCAGCTGACGCCCAGGGAATGCAGGTACAGCGCATTTGACCGAGAGCTCCTTGGACTCTGGCTGGCCATGCGGTACTTCCGTTTTTTGCTGGAAGGTCGTGAGTTTAAGGCGTTTGTCGACCACAAACCGCTCACGTTAGCCAATGCCAAAAGTGGCAGAGCCTTGGTCTGCACATCAGCAGCGGCAGCTGTCTTACATCTCAGAGTTCACCACAGACATTAAACACGTGGCTGGCAAATCGAATGTCGGTTTGGCACCCCGTCAGACATTTCCTCGGACCGGGGTTCACAGTTCAAATCAGAGGTGAGAGCATCCTTACTTAAGTAAATGAAGTACGGGGCAATGATGTTGCCTATTCTGGAGGCCATGGAGCAGGTCCCTAAGGCCGTATTCCTCAACACTGTTGGGTAGAGTTCAGCTGTGTATGCGTACACAATAGCAAATGTTGTCGACCGCACACTTCCCCATCATCTCCAGTGTTATGGAGATAAACCAGGTCTAGAGCGGGTAAAGCATTCATGTAAGTTGAGTTATATAAGATGCAAATTCAATTATCGGCTATTATGTTTGCTTGCAACTGAGAAACTAGACACATTTTGCATCTGAAAATACTATATAATGAGTGATCCTACATAGACAAACAAATGAGAAAAAGGCACAAAGCTTTATTAATCTACTGTGAAAATGCTTCCTCTAAGGTGCATACTTGCTGGCATGAGCTGTACGAAGAGTAGAAACACTCCTCCCATGAAGAGGGTTGATGAGAGACTCAGTCGTCTGGACCACCAGCGAAACATTACCCAAGACAAAGTGTAGGCTGGTATCTCAAGCAAAGCCGACACGAAACAGTTGAAGTAAGCGTTACCATGAAGGTTTGCCGTGTTTAGGGAAAGAGCAAAGTAAGCAATGGTCAAGGTGTTCCTGTGGGGATACATTTTAAACATTAATATCAATTTAGAATATGTTTTTAGTTAGTAGATCTCAGGCATGACACAACAGCGTAGTCAGAAAACAAATTAAACTCATATTATTGTTGTTCCTTTTCTAGAAACTCTCATCTAGTGTTACCAACCTATTCCCAGCTTTGATTTATTTTTCAAACGTAATTACAATGGCCCCTGTAAGCCATTGTAATACATTTATAGATTGGTGGTGAGTTAAAAGTTGCAGAAGAGTTAAGTGACATTCCTATTTGGACTGACAGGATTACTACAGAAAACCTGAACTAAAACATTCATCCTGAATGCTTATGTCGGTACATACAGTAACCGCTACATGACATTGTTGGATGCAGCTTGTTTCTGCTGCCCCCTACTGATCAACAATCTATTGTTATTGTAGGTTTGAGTTTAATCCAAGGTGTGATACAGTCTATGGTGATGACTGATACAAAAACTGAAATGTTAGTTCATGATTCTTATTTGGATTAGAAAGTATTTATTTTAGAAAGAATGTCCATGCAGCTTATAACTTATCAACCTGCTATGATGAAGGATATGGAGGTTACGACTTATTTCCCGTCAGACTAAGTTAAACTGTTTCTAAATCGAACTGCATCGGTTTTCAGTAAGGAAGTGAGCACAGGATTAATACAGGCATACTGTGCAGTTGATTACATCAATGCAAATATGAAACAAACACATTTTTGACCAAAAACATAAAGCCAACACAGGTGATATGATTAGGCCAATGGCCAGCACCCATTCGGTTTTTGACCTACCCATAGGCTAAATTACTTTGACACTTGAGTGACTTCCTGTTAGCTAGAGCACCAAATTATTTGCGAACAGCAAAGTGAAAGATGGATCGTTTTTTAGTCCTTAAATGTCCACGTGTGGACACTCAATGAAAACCACTTGAAAGCGAGAGGGATTCTGCACATAATAGCCTAGCGTCGTGAGTAGCCTACAAGTAGCTTGTTGTGCACCGTCAAAAGTGTTAGTAATCATGTTTCATGTTTATGTTTTATTGTTGCTCACTTCCTGTTTTGTTTGTTTCACGTCTCATTTCAGGTCCCTTGACTCCGTTTCCTCATATGTTCTCCCGCCCTCATCAGTATCAGCCCCGCCCCTGATTGTGTTCACCTGTGTCTTGTTGTTGAGTGTTTAAAGTCCCCAGTCTCCCAGCGTTCAGTGTCAGTTCGTCTTGTCCTGTCCTCATGCCAGAACTCTGCCCATCACGGTTGCTGTTTTGGTTACCTGCCTTATTCATGCTCCTAAAACTTATTGTAAGTTTGTTGTTGATTTTTTGTTGTGCCTTTGTGAAGCCTATTTTTGTTCGACTCGTTAAGAGTGCCGTTATCTGTTTTGAATATCCTTTTTGGCAAATAAAGTATATTACTTGTACTTTATCTCTTGCTCCTGGGTCGTGCATTTGAGTCCTTTTCCCCTTGTGTATCCAAGTTCTTAACAGAACGAACTGACCACAATGGACTCAGCCGACACAAAAGCTCTTCACGCCGCCCTGTCAGCCCTGGGCGCGAGGATTTTTTATCACGAGGGACAGCTGGCGAATCAGATGCAGCAGTTCAGCATTCAACTTCAGACTGCTCCGCCGATGACGTCAGTCACAGCTGACCGCATGCATGTTGCGGATCCTGTTGACGCTGTCAATCCAAGCCAGGCTGTGTCTTCCGCACTACAGCTGGCTCTCCCGGAGAGGTTTTCCGGTGATTCCATCAATTGCAGAGCTTTCCTGGTGCAGTGCGACCTGCATTTCCAACACAACCCAGGCGCTTTTTCATCAGACCATGGTAAAGTGGCGTTCATCGTGTCCCATTTAACGGGAAGAGCTGCAGCCTGGGCTACGAGAAGGGTGTTGTTTCTACTGTGGCCAGCCGGGTTACCAACTCGCGTCATGTCCGGGCGAAGAGCAAGCTTACCAGCCAAGAGGAGGGCGCTGGTGAGCAAGTTTTCCACAGACTTTACTCCTCGTCCAGTTACCAAGGTAAACATTTGTATTAATGATCGGGTCATTTCCCAAGGAGTGCTAATAGACTCAGGAGCGGATGATAGTTTTATGGATTGGGGCATAGTCAAACAGCTTGGTATAAAAACTGTCCCTCTATCTTCTCCCATTACCGCCAGTGCATTAGACGGACGTTTGTTGTTTACAGTCACCCACTGCACAGAACCTATCCAAATCACTGTAAATAATGACCACACTGAAGTTATGCAGTTTCACATTTTTGAATCGGTTCAGCATCCGGTTATTTTGGGTTTTCCGTGGCTAAAAATCCACAACACACACATTGACTGGTGCTCAGGAAAGGTTAAGGAGTGGGGAGAGGATTGCATTAACAGGTGTAAACATTCACGCTCTGTTAAAGCACCAACAGACCCTAGTAGGATCGTCATAGATCACCCAGACTATCCTGACCTACAGAAAGTACCGTCATGTTATCATGATCTTAAGGAAGCCTTTAACAAATCAAAAGCCATGTCGCAACCTCCTCACCGACCTTTTGATTGCCCCATTAATCTCTTACCGGGGGCTCCCATTCCCAAGGGAAAACTGTATTCGATCTCAAGGCCAGAGAGAGCGGCAATGGACGACTACATTTCCGCTTCTCTTAAATCAGGGATTATCCGTCCTTCATCTTCCCCAGCTGGAGCGGGGTTTTTCTTCGTAGGAAAAAAGGACGGTTCTCTGAGACCTTGCATAGACTACAGCCCTCTTAATGACATTACGGTGAAAAACCGCTATCCTCTGCCACTCATGTTCTCTGCTTTCGAGCTACTTCAGACTGCCAAGATTTTTACCAAGCTGGACTTAAGAAATGCATATCACTTGGTTAGAATAAGGGAAGGGGATGAGTGGAAAACTGGATTTAATACTCAGAGCGGTCACTATGAATACCTTGTGATGCTTTTTGGACTGTGTAATGCACCGGCTGTGTTTCAGGGTTTTGTGAATGAGGTTTTGCGGGAATTTTTGAATGTTTCTGTGTTTGTGTACCTTGATGACATTTTGATTTTCTCTAAACCAGACTCTAAGTCCCATGTTCACCATGTCCGTCAGGTTCTGCAGAAACTACTCGAAAATCAATTATATGTCAAGGCAGAGAAGTGTGAGTTTCACGTAGAAAAGGTGGCCTTTCTAGGATATATAATCTCACCAAACCAGATGCAGATGGAACCTGCTAAAGTCAGTGCAGTTTCCAAGTGGCCAACACCAGACTCCAGGAAGAAGGTTCAGCAGTTCTTAGGGTTTGCAAACTTCTACAGAAAGTTTATAAGAAACTTCAGTTCTGTAGCTGCTCCTCTGCATGTTCTGACTTCTTCCAAAGTTCCCTTCAAGTGGACTCCCCAGGCTGACTGCGCTTTCCAGCTCCTCAGGGAGAGGTTCACCACAGCGCCGATTCTCAACATTCCGGATCCCCAGCGCCAGTTTGTGGTCGAGGTCGATGCTTCCAATGAGGGAATTGGAGGCATTTTGTCCCAAACATCCTTGAAAGACAACAGGATACACCCATGTGCCTTCCTGTTGCGGAAGCTGACGGCGGCAGAGAAGAACTACGATGTGGGAAATAAGGAACTGTTAGCTGTAAAAGCTGCTCTGGAGGAATGGAGACACTGGTTGGAGGGGGCAGAACAGCCGTTCTTAGTTTGGACAGACCATAAAAACCTGGAGTATATCAGAAAGGCTAAACGCCTCAACTCTCGGCAGGCCAGGTGGACTCTATTTTTCAGTAGGTTCAACTTCACTCTCTCTTTCCGTCTCGGATCTCAGAATCGGAAGCCTGAAGCCTTGTCTCGCCTTTTCGATCCAGAACCTTTTTCGGTAGAACCCAAGACCATCCTTCCATTAAACCGTATGGTCGTTGCCTTTTCCTGGCAACTAGAATTGGACGTTAAACAGGCTAACACATTAAACCCAGCACCTAGCAAGTGTCCAAACCACCTGCTCTTTGTTCCTGTGTCTCTCCACTCTAAGGTCATCCACTGGGCCCACACGTCGGTGATCTCGTGCCACCCTGGAGTTAAAAGGACTATGTACAGGATTAAGCAGCGTTTCTGGTGGCCAGCTATGAAGAAGGATGTGCAGGAGTACGTAGCGACTTGTCCGGTGTGTGCCTGCAATAAAACCTCGTCCCAGGTCAAGATGGGGTTGCTCCAACCACTGCCAATTCCTCAACGTCCCTGGTCACATATATCTATGGACTTTGTGACAGGTCTTCCCTCGTCCAGAGGCAAAACTACGGTTCTGACAGTGGTGGACCGGTTCTCCAAGTTGGTTCATTTCATTCCTCTAACCAAGATCCCCTCTGCCAAGAGTACCGCAGAGGTCATGATGAACCAGATATTCAGGATCCACGGATTTCCAAATGACATTGTTTCCGACAGAGGTCCACAATTCATTTCAGCTTTCTGGAAGGAGTTTTGCAGACTCATAGGCGCTACTGTCAGCTTGTCTTCAGGTTACCACCCTCAATCAAATGGACAGTCGGAGCGTCTGAATCAAGAACTGGAGACTACACTACGCTGTCTCGTTTTCCAGAACCAGACCAACTGGAGCGACCACCTCACTTGGGTGGAGTTTGCCCACAATACTCTTCCCACGGCGGCCACAGGTCTCTCGCCTTTTCATTGTGCCAATGGTTATCAACCGCCGCTGTTCTCAACCGACGAAGGGAAAGTTAAAGAGCCTGTGACAGCATCCCAACAACTGTTGTGAAATGAAATATTGGGCTACTAGTCATCTCGAACCGTCAGTTTAAAAAAGAAGTTGCGATACCGTTCCGATAAATATCAATAATTTCGAACATCGCGGGGAAATTCCTTCAACTCATTTTGAAGTTTTGGGGGAAGCCAGAAGTGACGTCAATGCGGGAACGCTTCACTGTGCGTTGTGTGTTGTTATGCGTAGAAATGGTGAATTACTGAGTTTAGGCACGTTAATAACGTTGTAATGAAGTTGACTACAGTATATTCATATTTGTCAGTGCTTTCATGTCCATTCGGCGAACATGAACATAAATGATCGTGGTGAAGATGATGATTAAATTAGGATTAAAAATCGGTAGTGAGAGCTGCTGACTTTCCTCCCGTAGGATGTGATATAAAAACAAATCGATTATTTTTGTAGTTGTACACTCAAGTGGATGAAACTACATTTATTAGTGCTTTCATGTCTATTCGGCGAACATATGATACATTAAATGATCGTGAGGATGATTAAAAATCGTTTGTTTGAGCCGGTTTGCATTTCCTGATGAGAAAACAAACCGATGCTTTCTGTAGTTGTAGTACACCAACGTGGATTAAACATGTGTTTTTTTTACCACAATGTTGGGAAATTAATGGATAAAATGCACGGATTATTATTATTATTATTATTCCCACTCCGATCGGGACTCTCGGTCCACCGTTTCCCCGCAGCGAGGCTCTCCCCGTTGACAGTTTACGTGGGCTGTGTGCAGTGGCGGACTGGCCATGGGGACAAATCCCGATGGGCCGGTACCGAAGTGGGCCGGTGGGATAAGTCACTAGCACGTCGTCATCCCCCACTCCCCCCGTTGACAATTTACTAGCGGTACCGAAGTGGGCCGGTCGAGAGTCCCGGGATGATTTTTAGTCCCAGTCCACCACTGGCTACATGACCGTATGATCGCCCATATTGACGCACCTAATTCCTAAACTTCTAACAGATACAACATAAACCGATCCTTCAGCCTCATATGAGCTCTCAGACACGTTCAAAATTAAACTGTGATCGCTGTCTGAGCTTGCTGCTGTGTGCGCCATCGTGTTTACATGCAGATGCTGGGATCCTGAACGGTGCAGCTGGAGCGCTGTGCTCGCATTTACGTCACACATAATTTGGCGGGACTTGAAGAATCCCAGAGAAGATCCAGGATATGGTCAACATTGAAGGGCAGATTAATGGTTATCAAAGTACAAATATCCAAAATCAGTTCAGTAACGGTTTTCCAGGAGACAATATTTACTCAAATTGATGGGTTTGGATGATGGGGGAAACTCGTGTCACAAGCTCTTTAAGGTACCATCAGCTCACGCCTTGATTAGACGCTGTCGCCGAGTTTGGGCTGGAGCTCGCCAATCTCTGCTACGAAGTTCGGCTCGGATGAAGGATGTAGCAGACATCCACCGCAGGGCCGCTCCCATCTACAAACCGGGTCAAAAGGTGTGGCTTTCCACCAAGGACCTACCACTTCAAGTGGCTTCCAAGAAGTTGACTCCAAGGTTTGTGGGGCCTTTTCCGGTGTCAAGAGTCATCAATCGATTTTTTGTTGTGCCTTTGTGAAGCCTATTTTTGTTCGACTCATTAAGAGTGCCGTTATCTGTTTTGAATATCCTTTTTGGCAAATAAAGTATATTACTTGTACTTTATCTCTTGCTCCTGGGTTGTGCATTTGAGTCCTTTTTCCCTTGTGTATCCAAGTTCTTAACATAGCTCCTCTGGTCTCTGTGTTTCATTCAAGCTCTGGTGTGTGTGTGTGTGTGTGTGTGTGTGTGTGTGTGTGTGTGTGTGTGTGTGTGTCGCACCGGTGGGTATCTACTGGAGATCGTTGTGGTTAGCATCTGGTGCTAACGGATATAAGGAGCTTTTCAACAACAAGGTGGAGGGAGAACTCTCTCCTGTCAGACAGAGAGTCTCAGATAACAGTTATGTGTTTTTAATGGGGTTATTTATTAAATGAATGACACAACAATAAAAAAAGTTAAATAATCATAAAAGTTCACTAATGCCAAGCCCCTTAAATATTAGTTGACCTGTATTTGTCAGATAAGATCTTACGGGTTACAGTCATAGGGAATTGTATGGTTCCCATTAATAATGTATTTCCAGTTACCTATGTTACCATAGCTCAAAACTGTCTTTTTGCAATCATGCTATGTTGATATTGTTCATTCTTTGACAAATATAACGCCACTTTAAAATGTAAGGTGTTCAATTCATAATTATTTTTTCTTCTCTCAACAGTTATTCTGAAAGCCAAACTCCATTACAAGCTATGATAGCATCAAAACAAAGGCACTTTTAAGAGCCAAGCCCCCTTCGTTTCCCTGTCCTTGCTGTTGTGAAATTGTCCTATCTCTGTTGCTGTCTGTGTATCTCTGTCTGTGTACCTGTGTATGTGTCTTATCTTTCTGTTTTTTTGTTTTTGTATACTTTTGTCATGACTCGACCTAAATTCAGGCCCTGCCCTGCTTGCCAGACTCCAAATCAGGCGAGCAGGAAAACATGCAGTTCCTGCTACGGAAGCCTGTCAACCAAAACAAAACTAAAAGAAAAAGTGGCATCACTGGATAGTGAATGGGGCCAAGGTGTGGTGAAAAACAGAAATGTTGGACGTATACTTGATTCTGCCCGTATTGCAGTAAGTACAAATATTTCATAAGTTTCTGTCAATTGAATTGAAACTCCCTTTTTTAACATACTAAAAATATTAGTACATTATGATCAGGCCTTTGAAAATATAGTCTTATTGTCAGATGTTACATCTTACAGTGATCGTATTTACCTCTTTGACCCATCTGTGTGATTGTGATGTTTAAATGTTGTAAATATTTTTATTAGAGTCCCACACAGTGTTTTTGGTACAAAGAAGAGCAACAATGCGTATTGTTCTTTGTAAAACAATGATTTTGCTGTAATGAAGGCAATGGCAAAACCAGCAGGTGTACCTTAGCCCTTGCATGCAAATAACAATTAGTCTTACACAATGCAAGATACCTTCATTTTGCCTGTATAATAATCCAAAATAAACAGTATTAATGGGTTTAAGGTAGCGGGTCAAACAAATGTGTGTCAACTGCTTTTGTTCATTTCAGGTGCTGAAACTGGAGGCTGTAGGCTCCAAGCCCATTCTACTTCATGACAAGCTAGTGGGCCTATTATGAAAATGTGTTTTTTTTGTAGTACTTCCGGTTTGCAAAAGAGTTGTAGGATTGTAAAAGTTAGGATCGTAAAATGACTTTATATGATATCTACTACAGCCGAACTAGTCATTAGAATACTTACTTATGATATTTCGTAATGAAAAGCAAAGATGTTGTGTGAGGGCACATACACGTAATCAGTTCTAAATCTATCAGTTAAAGTGGCGTTATATTTGTCAAAGAATGAACAATATCAACATAGCATGATTACAAAAAGACAGTTTTGAGCTATGGTAACATAGTTAACTGGAAATACATTATTAATGGAAACCATACAATTCCCTATGACTGTAACCTGTAAGATCTTATCTGACAAATACAGGTCACCTAATATTTAAGGGGCTTGGCATTAGTGAACTTTTATGATTAGTTAATTTTTTTTATTGTTGTGTCATTCATTTAATAAATAACCCCATTAAAAACACATAACTGACACATAATAACTACATTCATAAACAATCACAAATATTATTTCATGCAGTAACAGGTGTCAGTTGTTTGCCACCTCTTGAATAAAGTTAAACTTCAAATGCAACATATTCTGTGCTAGCTAATAGCTAGTAGCAGCTAGCTAGCATTCTAGTTATACTTTCTTTTTTTAATGTCTTAAAATGATTTACAGGCAAAAAACACGACTACCCTGCACTTGCAAATGTTCCAACAATGACTTATTGGGCCAACATAAGGCTGTTTGTGCTGAATATTGAATGATTTTCTTGATTTCTGTCACATGTTTGTTGTACTTCTTACCTGCTGGCTGGAAATCGCTCTGTGCTTTAAAATCGTCGCATCACAGTAAATATGTATTCAGTATGATAGCTGTCTAACAGAAGTTAAATTCATTTCTCACTTATTCTGACAATGTACTTAACCCCAAATAAAAGAACCCAATAAAAATAGTTGTTAAATAATAGTGAAGTCACGTTGTAATGACAATAACTCATCTCTCTCAAGTTTTATTTTTCAGCTTTGCCAAAAGCCACTGTGTCAAGTGTCCTTCTTGGGTTGCCGTCCGGAGACCATCTCGCACATGCGCAGTACAGATCGGGCAGTGACAGCTCATGGATGTATAATAAGAACTGACAGCTACAAATACATTCATTTCTATTAAAGCCGGCCAAAAAAAGTTTCCGGAAGACTGATCATCTGTACAAAAGTTATACTATCAGACACAATTGTAGAACAATCTCTGGCTATATTACGTACATCCATGTAAATAATTCATTACCCAGCATGCATCATCTCAACTTCACATAAGAGAAAAAAATGCCTATAAGCCTATTATTTTTGCCTAACTGTCACCGAGGCCTATCACAGAGTATGAAAATTACAATTTTGTAATTTTTTATAAACTATATATAAAGAGCATAATGTGTTGCAATGACGTCTCGCACCATACGCTTCAGCTGAGAACGGAATGCGCTCGTTGAATTTCGATGCAGCGGGTAGCGTTCTCATGGCGTCTATTATCAACGCTATGGGAGGTCTATGAAGGTATATGGGACGCCCTGCCCGTTGAAAACTGACACTAAAGGGGTACCCTGTACGTAATGGTGTGACGGGGAGGGGCCCTGACCGTCCGTCAATATGTGACGAGTTGGGAGTGAGAACGTGTTGGTGAATCACTGTTAATGATATAACATTATTTTTCTTTCAGGTTTGGGAGGAAGGAGGTTGTTTTCATCTCTCTCGTGGCCCAGAATGTGGCAGTCATGCTTCAGTCCTTCTCTCATTCATGGCAGATCTTCTGCGTCATGTTCCTCTTTGTCGGAGCTTCCCAGATTTCCCTCTATATTTCTGCGTTTGTGCTAGGTAAGAATCGTAAAATGATCATCCTCCTATGTTTGATCTTTTATGTAGAAATGATTGTGCCTTGTGCATGAATAGATCACTAATGGCGCATTTCCACTGCAGCGGGTAGCCCCGTTTAAGCGTCCTTAATCGTCCTCAAGCTGCCAGGCCAGTTTTTGGTGGCCTTTCCATATAGCGTAGCACCGGCTAGCGGGTACTTTTTCCCTCTTTTTCTGGCCCCATACAATCGTGGTTCTATCAGGCCAGGGCCAGGGCTGAACTAGTGACGTCAACACTCTCGACTGCTGATTGGTCTGAGAATCGTCACAAGATCGCGCGCGAGATCATCCCTAGCGTCGCATATATCTATAAGCAAGCTTGCAGTATTTTTATACACAGCATTTTTGGAAACGGAGGAGCTACAAAAATGGCAACATCAAAGAAAAGCACACTGTGGTCGACCGAGGAGGTGACGACGTTCCTACATCTCCTTGGGGATGATAAAATCCAGCGGGAGCCCGACGGAACAACTCGAAATGTGAAAAAAATAAAAAGCTGATCGCCCCGCCTACACTGCGTTGCTACCCCAGGTCCTAAACTGTAATGGAGGCAGCCCGAGGCCTGAGCGAGGACGCTTAGGGATGCTTAAACGGGGCTACCCCGCTGCAGTGGAAATGTGCCATAAGTGTCTCTTTTTATTCGCTCAACAACTTTGATTTTATCTCGGGCAGGAACGGAGGTTTTCAGTAAAACAATGTGAATACTCTTCACAACTCTCGGAGCCTTCCTCTTCTATTGCATTGGGTACATGATGACACTACCCTGGATTGCATACGGCATCAGAGAATGGAGGACTCTTCTGGCAGTTCTGTCCTCAACTGCTGTTGTCTACATCCCTCTGTGGTGGTACGCCACTCATAGTTCTCATTTATAAAGTCATGTAGCCTACTGACAATCTGCCAATAGTCAAACTCCTGGTTTAACAACATGATGTGATAATTCAATATATATTTAGAATGTAATGTTAAATCTGTATAGATTGTGCAGGTTCATCCCAGAGTCTCCTCGATGGCTGATCACCCAGGGACAACCCTGTCTCCTAAAAATTACGTTACCACAGAACTAAACTGCATTCTCAATTACGTTTAGCTAGAAACGTATTCTCTCCCACGTTACGTTCGTTACGAACGTATCTCAAATACGTTTATTTCTACATATCTTCTTGAAACATATTTTCTCCCACGTTATGTTTCTTATGAACGTATCTTAAATACGTTTATTTTCTACATATCTTTGCCATTTATTGTCTTGCTTATAATAATGATAATAGTCATTTATAAATATCAGTTTAGAGCACACATTTGAAATCAGTAGGCGAGGCTGTAATTTCGCCAGCTGTTTCACTCATGAGAGAGGCAGAAAATAATAGTTTTAACATGCCAAAAAGCTGCTGTGTCGTTTATTGCACCTCAAACATTAAAACAAATCCAGAGTTACGTGTTTCTGTACTTCCTCTAAGAAGAAAGGACAGTAACAGAAGATCTCTGTGACGCCAGATGTGGTGTTGTTAATGCGATATGATTTCAGAAAAAAAATGCAGTTTAGGATGGCCGAAGACACTACACTACCCATAATCCCCAGCTATCGTTTGGGACTACAGTCCCGTTGACAAACCCCGTGATTAATCTTCAAGCTCTGGGATTGGATGTTGGAGTGGCAGTGTGCCAAGGTTACGCCGAGCGTCAAGCGCTTTGAAATGGAACGAAACCACGCCAGACTATTCAAAACTGGACCCGAACGCCCCCCCAGAACTACACATGCTGGCTATTCCTCAACAGTGCATATTCTGCACATTTCTTATACTATCTACATACATCCATCCATCCATCCATCTTCTTCCGCTTATCCGTGGTCGGGTCGCGGGGGTAGCAGTTCCAGCAGAGAGCCCCAAACTTCCTTTTCCCTGGCGACATCAACCAGCTCTGACTGGGGGATCCCAAGGCGCTCCCAGGCCAGTGAAGAGATATAATCCCTCCACCTGGTCCTAGGTCTACCCCTTGGTCTCTTCCCAGCTGGACGTGCCTGGAACACCTCCCTAGGGAGGCGCCCAGGTGGCATCCTAACTAGGTGCCCGAACCACCTCAACTGGCTCCTTTCGACGCGAAGGAGGAGCGGCTCAACTCCGAGTCCCTCCCGGATGACCGAACTTCTCACCTTATCCCTAAGGGAGACACCAGCCACCCTGCGGAGAAAACCCATCTCGGCCGCTTGTATCTGCGATCTCGTTCTTTCGGTCATGACCCATCCTTCATGACCGTAGGTGAGGGTAGGAACGAAAATGGCCCGGTAGACAGAGAGCTTTGCCTTCTGGCTCAGCTCCCTTTTCATCACATCGGTGCGGTAAAGCGACTGCAGTACCGCTCCCGCTGCTCCGATTCTCCGGCCCATCTCACGCTCTATTGTTCCCTCACTCGAGAACAAAACCCCGAGATACTTGAACTCCTTCACTTGGGGTAAGGACTCATTCCCTACTTGGAGTGGACAATCCATCGGTTTCCTGCTGAGAACCATGGCCTCAGATTTGGAGGTGCTGATCCTCATCCCAGCCGCTTCACACTCGGTTGCGAACCGATCCAGTGAGTGCTGAAGGTCGCAGACCGATGAAGCCATCAGAACCACATCATCTGCAAAAAGCAGTGGTGCAATCCTTAGCCCACCGAACTGCAGACCCCCCCCCCCATGACTACGCCTCGAAATCCGATCCATGTATATTACAAACAGGATTGGTGACAAAGCGCAGCCCTGGCGGAGGCCAACCCTCACCGGAAATGGGTCCGACTTACTGCCGAGGACCCGGACACAGCTCTCGCTTTGGGAGTACAGAGATTGGATGGCCCTGAGTAGAGACCCCCTCACCCCATACTCCCGCAGCACCTCCCACAGTAACTCCCTGGGAACCCGGTCATACGCCTTCTCCAAGTCCACAAAACACATGTAGACCGGATAAGCGTACTCCCAAGCCCCCTCCAGGATCCTTGCGAGAGTAAAAAGCTGATCCGTCGTTCCACGACCAGGACGGAATCCGCATTGTTCCTCCTCAATCTGAGGTTCGACAATCGGCCTAACCCTCCTTTCGAGTACCTTAGAGTAAACTTTCCCGGGGAGGCTGAGTAGTGTGATGCCTCTGTAATTGGCACACACCCTCTGGTCCCCCTTTTTAAAAAGGAGAACCACCACCCCGGTCTGCCACTCCTTCGGTACCGTTTCCGACTTCCACGCAATGTTGATGAGACGTGTCAACCAAGACAGTCCCTCAACACCCAGAGCCTTCAGCATTTCTGGGTGGATCTCATCCACCCCCGGGGCTTTGCCACTGTGGAGTTGTTTAACAACCTCAGTGACCTCCCCCCGGGAGATTGGTGTTGATCCCCCGTCATACTCCAGCTCTGCCTCTAACATAGAGGACGGAGTTGTCGGGTTCAGGAGTTCCTCAAAGTGCTCCTTCCAACGCCCTAACACTCCATCAGTTGAGGTCAACAACGTCCCATCCTTACTGTACACAGCTTGGATGGTTCCCTGCTTCCCCCTCCTGAGGTGTCGGACAGTTTTCCAGAACAACTTTGGTGCCGCCCGAAAGTCCTTTTCCATGTCCTCTCCGAACTTCTCCCACACCCGCTGCTTTGCCTCGGCCACGGCTGAGGCTGCTGCCCTTCGGGCCTGTCGGTACCTTGCAACTGCCTCGGGAGTCCCCCGGGATAACAAATCCCTGAAGGCCTCCTTCTTCAGTCGGACGGCTTCCCTGACCACCGGTGTCCACCAGGAGGTTCGAGGGTTACCGCCCCTTGAGGCACCTAGGACCTTGAGACCACAGCTCCCCGCCGCGGCTTCGGCAATAGAGGCTTTGAACACCGACCACTCTGGTTCAATGTCCCCAACCTCCACAGGAATGCCCGAAAAGCTCCGCCGGAGGTGTGAGTTGAAGGCCTCCTGAACCTGGGCCTCCTCCAGACGTTCCCAGTTCACCCGAACTACACGTTTGGGCTTACCAGGTCTATCCAGAGGCTTCCCCTGCCACTCGACCCAACTCACCACCAGATGGTGATCAGTTGACAACTCCGCCCCTCTCTTTACCCGAGTGTCCAAAACATACGGCCTCAGGTCCGATGATACGATAACGAAATCGATCATGGACCTTCTGCCTAGGGTGCTCTGGTACCACGTACACTTATGAGCATCCCTATGTTCGAACATGGTGTTTGTTATGGCCAATCCATGACTAGCACAGAAGTCCAGTAACAAACCACCACTCCGGTTCAGATCAGGGGGGCCGTTCCTCCCAATCACGCCCCTCCAAGTGTCTCCATCATTGCCCACATGTGCGTTGAAGTCTCCCAGCAAGATTAAAGAGTCCCCTTCAGGAGCCCCATACAGGACTCTTTCCAGGGTCTCCAAGAAGGCCGTATACTCTGAACTGCTGTTGGGTGCATAAGCACACACAACAGTCAGAGTTTTCCCCCCCATAACCCGCAGGCGTAGGGAGGCAACCCTCTCGTCCACTGGGGTAGACTCCAACAACGAAGCACCCAACCGGGGACTTGTGAGTATCCCCACACCCGCCCGGCGCCTCACACCTTGAGCAACTCCGGAGAAGAATAGAGTCCAACCCCTATCCAGAAGTAAGGTTCCAGAGCCGACGCTGTGCCTAGAGGTGAGCCCAACCAGATCCAACTGGTACCGCTCCACCTCCCGCACAAGCTCCGACTCCTTCCCCCCCAGAGAGGTGACGTTCCACGTCCCCAAAGCCAGCTTCTGTCGCCCGGGTCTGGTCCGTCGAGACCCTCCGCTTTCACTGCCACCCTTCTGGCAGCGCACCCGACCCCATCGCTGTTTCCCGTAGGTGGTGGGCCCGCGGGACGGAGAAGCGGAGGTGTTGCCCACGTTGCCTTTTCGGGCTGGGCCCGGCCGGGCTCCGTGGCAAGCCCGGCCACCAGACGCTCGCCGACGAGTCCTCCTTCTGGGCCTGGCTCCAGAAAGGGACCCCGGGCTTCCTCCGGGCCGGGTATCCTCACTTCTTGTGTCGTCTTTCATGAGGTCTTTTTGATAATCTAATCTACATACATAAGAGTATAATTAATGTGTATAATATCAGTTAAAACAAGTGCTTCAACATAGTTAACATTGCAGGAAAGCAATATATTAGACGTTAAGTACTTTGTCAGGCTTAATATTTATCTGTAGATAGATACCCCCAAAGCTTTTTTCTTATTTGAAAGAAGACCTTAACCTAAAGTATTCTTTAATGTGTTAATAAAGGTTCATTAGTTTGTCTGTTTTGCACATCCTCCTATTAATATATGTGTGCATCCAGCACTAAACTGTTTTATCGTAGAGATCACTTATAGTATCTTCTTGATTTTTTATATTCTATATTTCTATCATTGACCTTCTACTTTCCCCCTATGAAAGTATGTACTCTTAATATTTTTTTCATCAAATAACATTATCCAACAAAAATAACATTATTCAACACAAATAATTCGATAACGTGCTTTAACCACTAGGCGGTGCACACAAGGTACACACAGCATACTAATAATAACTTTGTATTATTAGTGTAGGACACTTATGTATGTATAACATCTGAAGATATTTAGTTGTATTCATGTTTTTACATAATTTTACAGGATATTGCTATACTATTTATCATGTTTTACTTCTATACATTAATATCTGATTTGTAAAACATCACGGACAAAAAGGTATATCCGTCATTTAATGGTAAGCTATTGAAATTGTGATTCCATAGATGTGTCTCCCATCACCCAAATCCCCTGACTATTCATCCAATCAGCGAGTTGAGGATCTTTCCTACCTCTGTTTCCGGTATTGTTCCTGTAATGAGAGTTCACATTTATGCTACATTGAAGGGTGGAATTGACGACACATCTTCAGAAACATAATTTTCTTCAGATATAACTCATAGCAAATAAAGTATACAAATATAAGTAATAAAAAGATAAAACACTGGCATGTCATTTACGTTAGAATAAATAGAATGGTTTTGAATAATAGATGAGAGTAAAATCTTCGTCACTTTACAGCCCCGCCCACATTTGGGGAAAACATGACGCTGTCATTTGAACGGCGATCAAGCCTGAAGCCAGAGAAATCTTCTGTTACTGTCCTTTCTTCTTAGAGGAAGTACAGAAACACGTAACTCTGGATTTGTTTTAATGTTTGAGGTGCAATAAACGACACAGCAGCTTTTTGGCATGATACAACTATTATTTTCTGCCTCGCTCATGAGAGTAACAGCTGGCGAAATTACAGCCTCGCCTACTGATTTCAAATGTGTGCTCTAAAATGATATTTATAAATGACTATTATCATTATTATAAGCAAGACAATAAATGACAAAGATATGTAGAAAATAAACGTATTTGAGATACGTTCATAGGCAAGGCAAGGCAAGTTTATTTATATAGCACTTTTCAACACAAAGCAATTCAAAGTGCTTTACAAAAATGAAAGACATTAAGAAAATGGCATTTAAAATCAGTCATTAAAAGAAAAGCTAATACAATAAACATTAAAAGAAAAAATACATGGATAAAAGTTACAGTGCAGTCTAAGATATGAATAGTTAAATTAAAAGCAGCGACAAAAAGAAAAGTATTCAGCCTGGATTTAAAAGTAGTAAGAGTTGTAGGGGACCTGTAAGTTTCTGGGAGTTTGTTCCAGATATTTGATGCATAATAACTGAACGCTGCTTTACCATGTTTAGTTCTGACTCTGGGGACAGAAAGCTGACGATACTCATAAGAAACGTAACGTGGGAGAAAATGTTTCTAGAAGATATGTAGAAAAATAAACGTATTTAGGATACGTTCATAAGAAACGTAACGTGGGAGAAAATATGTTTCTAGAAGATATGTAGAAAATAAACGTATTTGAGATACGTTCATAACGAACGTAACGTGGGAGAAAATACGTTTCTAGCTAAACGTAATTGAGAATGCAGTTTAGTTCTGTGGGAACGTACTTTTTAGGAGACAGGGTTGCCAGGGAAGAGTGGAGGAGGCGGAGGCCATAGTGAGAGAGGCTGCACAGAAAAATAAGATTGAAGCCCCAGCTGTAATCTTTAAAGGATCTGAGGTACAGTTCACATATTGTCTGTAAAAAATATGACTGAATGTTTGTGACATGTTTGATTATAATGTCCGTTTGCCCCCAACATTTGTCTTTTTAGACATGGAGACAGTAAATAAAATGTGGTCACATGTGTTCC
This sequence comes from Harpagifer antarcticus, assembly GCA_902827135.1. Classification (NCBI taxonomy): domain Eukaryota; kingdom Metazoa; phylum Chordata; class Actinopteri; order Perciformes; family Harpagiferidae; genus Harpagifer; species Harpagifer antarcticus. Next base: position 5,707,662 of record CADEHL010000091.1, read on the forward strand.
TCTGCCACTTTATAAATGCTAGCTGTTGTTATGTCTGCTTCTGCCTAGCCTAAACTGTTTCAAATATACAAAAAATGAGTGACATCCCTCTGTCAAGTTACTAATATTGCAAATTATTGCTTTAGACAAAGACGTTATTCATTGATTTCTTGACCCTGGCACCTTAGTTAGTAATGATTAAAATAAAAATAGTTATCACTAAAACAATGTTGGATAGGTAATCCCATGCCCTGAAAGAATTAAAATAATTTAAATGGACTGTTAACATGTTTAACATAGTCTTTGTTGAAGTCAGTATAATGTAACCACATTAACTCTCTCGTTGCAATTCTTTCCGTCACAGGCATCGGCACAATTTAAGAAATACACCATGCTTGACATCCTAAAATCCAAGAAAATCAGATGCATAACTTTGATGTGTCTCATTCTGTGGTAAGTGTTAGTTGTTTTTAATCATTCTTCAATTACATAACGGTAACAAAATTACTACTGCTATTTTTTGGGGAAAACTTCTTAGCAATGCAGTGGGAGTCACCGACTCAGGAAGGAGACACGGGGAGAGCTGGAGCTCTGATGTCAAACACTGATGGTTTATTTAGGAGCTTCGGCCGGAGAATTCACAAAACAAGTCCAAGAGTCAGAGGTTCTGACTTCACGGTAGAGTTGCCACAGTGCAGACGCTTTTCTGCTTGCTCCTGCCTCTGCTTACTTTTTATGCTGATTTTCCTATTCTTATTCTCTGAAAACTTCGAGCAGCGGCTCCTGGACATTAACTTATCACTGGGACAGTTCATCTTCGTAAATTAACAGAGGGTTTCAGCCATATTTCAACATGTTTACGATGACCTCAGTCTTACAGTAGCGTGGCCTAGCAACAGCTAAAGCCTGGTAGGCTACTGCATGGTAGTTGGTAGCAAAATGCCTCCGTTCTCTACAGATGACTTCCACAAACTTATACAGAAGATCGATGTGTTGGAAATGAAAATGCAACGGTTGGAAGTTAACGTGGAAGTGAATGGACTATGTCGTGGGAATGACACCACTTTACCAGTGTTGCAAAATAATGGAGAAGGGTATGCTAACTCACAGCTAGTTAGCAGCTACAAGGATTCCAAGGAACAGGGGGCCTGTGTACTGGGTAATAAATATACAAGTGGTAGTCCTCCCTGGAACTCTCTGGGTGCAAAGCCGAAGAGTAAATCATTTCCATGGGATTTGGGAGGACGGATAACAGGCAGAGCCCAGCGCTCTGAAATCTGTGATGCGACCGGCTGGCCTGCATTGTTATCACCCAGGAAGAGCACCTCTTCAACCCCTGTCCCAACCAGGAAAACGCAGTGGACAGCTGCTAAAGGGAGAATTACAAACAATCCTCCTAAACCACCAAGTGTGCCAATCCAGAACAGATACGCTCCGCTGACCGAGAACCGGAGATCTCTTTCTGATGACCTGGATAACCTGTCCTCTTCACACAGCAGGGTAAGAACCAATAGCTACTCCAAAAGTAAAAGGCTAGAGGGAAAGCTAACGACTGGGCCTGAAACTCTGATTGTGGGTGACTCTGCTGTGAGAGATGTAAAGGGTCTGTGTAATAAGAACAACACCAAAGTACTCTGTTTTCCCAAGGATATGGTCTCTGACTTGGCTGAGAAGATCCTGCATATTGGGGCTGAACATCCAACTGTGAAGAATGTGGTACTACACATTGGAACAAATGATGTTGTGAAACAAGAGTCAGAAGTGCTGAAAGAAGACTTTAAATGTTTGTTGCAAACTGTCAGCTCTCTAAATGCGGAGGTGTTCATCAGTGGCCCTCTACCGCCAGTCAGAAGAGGAGTGGAGAGATTCAGCACATTGTTTGCACTGAACACCTGGCTTTCCAATGCCTGTACTGACCATTCTGTCCATTTTATTGACAATTTTAACTTTTTCTGGGATCGCAGACATCTTTTCAAGGCAAATGGAGTTTGCCTGAACAAGTCAGGAGTGAAATTGTTTATCTCTAACATTTTCAACTGCCTGCGTCATCAATCTGTTCCCTCTGCCAAGGACAAGCAACAAGAGGAATCAAAACAGGAGAAAGACCCACCCCTTCGCGCAGAAAACCCTGAAGAATTATCACTGCACCCGCCTGAGGAATGTTCTGATTATGGGAGACCTATGAGACACATGGAGGAGTCTCCACTGCCCGTCACCCACCCCCCCCCCCCCCCCCCCCCCCCCCCCGACAACGCCTTTGAACACATGAAGGCGATACAGAGGGTTGGCACCGATTCCTTCCTGGATTTCAATAACCAAACTAAGGCGATACACAGGGCTGGCAGCATGTCCTTTACCCCCGCTCCTCAACGACGCCCACCAAAATCACCGCGGAGACGCGCACCATCTCCCCCGTCTTCATCACCGAGCCTACGTCAACCACCTCCCCCCCCCTGGCAGCATGTCTCCTACCCCCGCACCATCTCCCCTGTCTCCATCACCGTGCGTACGTCAACCACCTCCACTCCCTTCAAGAAAGCATCTGCAGTCTCCGAAGCCTGATAAGGATGTGTGTGTACAAAATGCTTACTGATGTGTGCTGGGTCCAGGCTCAAGGGCGTATGGCACTCTCAACTCTTTCCAGGACATGCCAGGGCCTTGCCTGCCTATAGCTTTGCCGATATCTGTGTTGATAGGTAATAGATTAAGAGCGGTGAATCATCTTAGATACAGGAAGCGTTCAAACGTTTGTGTGAGTTTATCTAATTTAGCAGTGATTCCATGTCAGCCACAGCTTGTTACAAAAAACATGACTGATAGTGTGTTTAACAAACTTAAACTAGCTTTATTAAATGTCAGGTCTTTGGCAGGAAAAACATTTTTAATCAATGATTTTATCACTGAGCACAATCTCGATTTTATGTTTTTAACAGAAACTTGGATTGAACAAAATAACAGTGCAGCTGTTCTTATCGAATCAACCCCTCCCAACTAGTAGTTTTATGAGTCAGGAAAGAATGCATAAGAAAGGGGGTGGAGTTGCTATTCTGTTCAATGATTCCCTTCAATGCAGGAAGACATCTTATGGGAACTTTGCTTCTTTTGAATATGTGGCCCTTCAGCTGAAATGCTCCTCTCGAGCTCTGTTCCTAAATATCTATAGACCACCCAAATACTGTGCAAGCTTTTATGATAACTTTACTGAACTGCTGTCTATAGTGTGTATTGACTTTGACCGTTTAGTCATTGTTGGTGATTTTAACATCCATGTTGACAACCCTCAGGACAGAGGGGCAAAATAACTGTTTTGTGTTCTTGATAGCCATGGACTGACTCAGCATGTGACGGAGCCCACGCACAATAAGGGGCACACTCTGGACTTAATTATCTCAAAGGGTCTGAATATCTCTAAGGTTGTGGTGACTGATGTTGCGCTCTCTGATCATTCCTGTGTTTTCTTTGAGTGCTCTATTTCTGTTCACAAAAATGTTCAAAAAGAGGTAACCACAAAGCGATATTTAACTGAAAATACTAGGGAAATGTTTACTCAGAATTTTTCTTCCACACTTGCCCCTGCTAACATCTCAGTAAATGAGCTAGTAGATCATTTTAATTCAAAAATAAAAAATATTATAGATGCCATTGCTCCAACTAAGGTAAATGAAGTGACTGGCAAGAAAATATCTCCATGGAGAAAGGCCATGACCGTGAGAGCAGAAAAAAGAGAGTGTCGAAAAGCTGAACGCAGGTGGCGAAAAACAAATCTCCAGGTTCACTTTGAAATCTATAAAGAGAGACTTGGCCTTTATAATTTGGAATTGAAAAACGCACGACAATCGTTCTTCTCTGACATCATTACCAAAAACAAAAACAACGCACGTGCCTTGTTTGCTACCGCCTACAGACTAACTAACCCCCCAGTGTCAGTAGCCTCTGAATTTCTATCCACCAGGGCGTGCAATGATTTTGAACAGCAAATGTGTTGTCTCTGTGTCCACTTAACATCAATTCAAACACCATGACACAATTCCATCAGATTAATGATAAAAACCTAGAGGACATTATTCAACTTCTGAAATCCTCCTCCTGCTGCCTTGATATTATTCCAACGGGATTTTTTAAAGATGTTTTGCCTTGCATGGCCTCAGATCTACTTCATATAGTAAACAAATCTCTTCACTCAGGTATTTTTCCACAGGCCATGAAAACTGCAGTCATTAAACCGCTCTTAAAAAAGAATAATCTAGATGCTTCAGTAATGAACAATTACAGGCCCATATCAAACCTGCCATTTCTAGGTAAAATCATTAAAAAAGTTGTTTTTCAACAGCTGAGTAATTTTTTGCATTTAAATGACTGTTTCGATGTGTTCCAGTCAGGCTTTCGTCCAAACCACAGCACTGAGACTGCTCTTGTAAAGGTCTTTAATGACATCCACTTAAACACAGACAGTGGCAGAACTAGTGTTAGTATTATTAGATCTCAGTGCTGCGTTTGACACTGTTGACCACAGCATATTACTAGACCGACTGGAAAACTGGGTGGGACTTTCGGAAACCGTCCTAAATTGGTTTGAATCCTACTTAAAGGACAGAAAAAACATTGTTTCTATTGGTAAATACACATCTGAGTTGACAAATATGACATGTGGGGTTCCTCAAGGCTCAATCTTGGGGCCTCTTCTCTTTAACATCTACATGCTACCACTGGCTCAGATAATGAAAAACAACAAAATAAGTTACCATAGCTATGCAGATGACATACAAATTTACGTAACAGTTTCAACAGGAGACTATGCTCCAATTCAAACACTGAGTAAGTGCATTGAACAAATCAATGACTGGATGTGTCAGAACTTTCTCCAATTAAACAAAGATAAAACTGAGGTAATGGTTTTTGGAGCCAAGGCAGAACGTATAAAAGTTAGCGCTGAGCTTCAGTCTGCAATGTTCAAAACAACAGATAAAGCCAGAAATCTAGGTGTAGTCATGGACTCTGACCTGAGTTTCAACAGCCACATTAAAACAGTTACTAAATCAGCCTACTATCACCTAAAGAACATATCTAGGATTAAAAGACTAATGTCGCAGCAGGATTTGGAAAAACTTGTCCATGCTTTTATCTTCAGTAGACTCGACTACTGCAATGGTTCTATCTATTCGGAAGCTGCAGCTGATTCAGAACGCTGCTGCTCGAGTCCTCACTAACACTAAGAAAGTGGATCACATCACTCCTGTTCTGAAGTCTTTACACTGGCTTCCTGTGTGTCAAAGAATAGATTTCAAAATACTGCTGCTGGTTTATAAAGCTTTGAATGGTTTAGGCCCAAAATACATTTCTGATCTCCTGCTAAATTATGAACCATCCAGATCTCTCAGGTCTTCAGGGACTGGTCAGCTTTCTGTCCCCAGAGTCAGAACTAAACATGGTAAAGCAGCGTTCAGTTATTATGCTCCAAATATCTGGAACAAACTCCCAGAAACCTGCAGGTCCGCTGCAACTCTGACTACTTTTAAATCCAGGCTGAAGACTTTTCTTTTTGTCGCTGCTTTTAATTGAACTATTCATATCTTAGACTGCACTGTAACTTTTATCCATGTATTTTTTCTTTTAATGTTTATCCATGTATTTCTTCTTTTAATGTTTATTTTATTAGCTTTTCTTTTTAATGACTGATTTTAAATGCCATTTTCTTAATGTCTTTCATTTGTTGTAAAGCACTTTGAATTGCCTTGTGTTGAAAAGTGCTCTATAAATACACTTGCCTTGCCTTGCCTAAATTCTGTAGAACTCTACCCCAGACCCATGTATTTAGCTAGTTCAGAGAGAATAATGAACATTGTGCATAACAAGATAGAATCATAACACCTCTATCAGCTGACGCCAACAGGCAGGAACAGGGAGACAAAACACTGAGAGCACAGCAGCCAAGGTTACAGGTGCGTGTGCTCAGTCAGGACAGTATGAACTGGGTCAAGGTTATGGGCTTTGGAAAATATTTCCCCAACACTATCTAATTATGGGAATAAGCATGTAGTGTGTTAAAACGTGACACAAAGACGTGTCAAAGTGGCATAAAATGTCACTTTGACACGTCTTATATCACACATTAGAATTGCCTGTCTGTCAGCATAAAATCTAAGATAAGATAGAACTGAATTTATCTCTGTAAGGAAATTATGCTGCAACAGCTGTAGTGCAAAGTAGGAAGGGGTACACATATTTAATAGTTTTTCACCTAAATTACATACATATTATGTGTTAATTTGCTCATTATTCCCTGGAAAGCTCTGCTGCATACCATATTACTGTAATTGAGTAGAATTTGCTTGTGGACCTGAGAGCATTTAAAAAAGTAAAACTTCAACAACTTCTCTTTTCAGACTTAGTGTCTTCGTTACTCTGGGTAAACAGCAACACACTATGTATAGGTTTTTCATTTTTTAAAGTGTGGTATGTTGACTATCCAGAGTACGAGAAACACATGTCCCTGTTGATCTATTAAAAATGTACAAAAACACAAGGAGAACAAATTATAGATATAGAGTAATACATACATAGATTTCTGTATGAAATCATTTGTACTTTGGGTGAGTTGACTCTAATAGAAGCTGCTTGTTAGGTGGCACATTATGTGTTTAGAGCGTTCTCCCACCTCTTAAGTTAAATCAACAATTTAAACCCCTGTTGGATTAGCTTGAAACTAAATCATCACAAAGTTAAAGCAGGATTGTTCTTCTTCTGAGTCCATCAAACTTATATTTTTAAATACTTCAAAAGATTCGAACAGGACAGCAATGCTACAACAATGTTATAATCTTATTGAAATCTACATCACTGCGACCTTTGTTCAGTCATAAATGTCATCGTTTCCTAAGAGGAGATCATGTTCAAAGTGCAACACAGGGTATAGGTTTAAGAGGGGGCTGGTTGTGCAAGATTATGTCATGAACCAGGGGCGTTTCCTGGACCTGGAAACATTCGGGCTAGCCCACAGTGGCGGCGCCACAGATTTTTCTTTGGGGGTGCTGTGGGGTAGCTTGACATTTCATAGAGGGTGCTCAAACATGTAGGGTTTCCAGTGGCGGCGCCAGAGGTTTTTCGTTGGGTAATCTATGGTAGGGCTAACCCATACAGTGGTGGGGCTCAAGTCAGTATTTGCAATGTAATTACATACACGCTATATCGCCCCCCTTGACAGTGAAACGCCATGCCTGAGGTTTAGATTATTTCCCTGTCTCAATCCAAATTGAACTATATGAAATAAAAAGGCACATTTGTCTTGTAGTAAATAAAAATGTCACGGTTATCATGTCAGGTCACAGGTCTATGTCTAGGTTTGGGTGTTTTCACTGTTCTCTATGTCATGTTTTCCTCCTGTCGTTAGTTTCCCTGGTGTCCCTGTGTTTTCTCCTCCCTCCTCACCTGTGTCTCGTTAGCTGATTGTGTTCACCTGTGGCCCTTGTGTTTTCTCCTCCCTCCTCACCTGTGTCTCGTTAGCTGATTGTGTTCACCTGTGGCCCTTGTGTTTCTCCTCCCCTGCCCGGCTGTTTCTTGTCTTGTAATTATCCCTCCCTGTATTTAGTCTTGTCTCGTGCTGTGTTCAGTGTTGGTGCTTCTTTTGTTGGTGACTGAATTCACCCCGGTGAGTGTTCTGTCTTGTATGTATTAGTTTCATTTTCCTTGAAATAAAGGATTATCAGAGTTATCTGCATTTGGGTCCTGCTTCCTTCACTCAACCGTGACAGAAAGCACCAACCAGAAATTGACCCAGCAGATGATCCATTTGAGGTGGAACTACAACATTTTTCCTTTGCTTTGGCTTGCTGCTATGATTGGTGGAGGGGAGCGTCCAGTGTTCTGCAGAGGGAGGCCGCTCTGGTAGAGGCGCACCGGTTGGCTATGGAGAAACCAGACTTGGTGAAATTCTTACCTGGCTGGATTTTGAACTTCATCTGGGTGTGTGATTTCCAGCCTGCTGACTATAAACGTCTCGGTGTGTTCCGTCTGGAGTCAACCAGTGCTTCCGCCCCAGTTCCTGCTCCTGTCCAAGAGTCGTTTTCTGGAACTCGGCTGGCTTTTGGAGGTCCACGGAGCCTTCAGGCGGCTTCTAAGAGAAGGAGTCGCAAGTCCAGGCTAGCAATCCGAGCCCCAAGAGCCATGGTTCCGGCTACAGAACCGGCCCACACAGCCATGGTTCCGGCCCCAGTACAGGCCCCAGCAGCCATGGTTCCAGCCCCAGTTCTGGCCCCAGCAGCCATCATTCCGGCTCCAGTTCTGGCCCCAGCAGCCATCATTCCGGCCCCAGTTCTGGCCCCAGCAGCCATTGTTCCAGCCCCAGTTCTGGCCCCAGCAGCCATCATTCCGGCCCCAGTTCTGGCCCCAGCAGCCATGGTTCCGGCCCCAGTTCTGGCCCCAGCAGCCATGGTTCCAGACCTAGTTCTGGCCCCAGCAGCCATGGTCCCGGCCCCAGCAGCCATGGTTCCAGCCTTAGCTCTGGCCCCAGCTGCCATAGTCCCATCTCTGGTCCCTTCTCTAGTCTCTTCTCGAGTCCCTCCTCTTGTCCCTTCCCTAGTCCCTCCTCAGGTCACTTTCCTAGTCCCTTCTCTAGTCCCTTCTCCAGTCCCACCTCTAGTCACTTCTCTAGTCCCATCTCAAGTCCCTACTCAATTCCTTTCTCAAGTCCCTCCTTTAGTCACCTCTCTGGCCCCTTCCCGAGCCCCTTCTCTAGTCCCACCTCGAGTCACTTCTCTAGTCCCTTCCCTCATCCCATCTCAAGATCCCTCTCGAGTCTCCTCTCGAGTTCCCTCTCGAGTCCCCTCTCCAGTCACCTCTCGAGTTCCTTCTCGAGTCCCCTCTCGAGTCACCTCTCCAGTCGACTCTCCAGTTTCCTCTCGAGTTCCCTCTCAAGCCCTCTCTCGAGTCCCCACTCAAGCCCCTACTCATGTGCCGTTGGAGGTCCCGCAGACAACTCTCCTGCCGGGGGTCCTGCCAACCCCATGTCCTGTGCCGTTGGAGGTCCCGCCGACTACTCTCCTGCCGGGGGTCCTGCCAACCCTTTGTCCTGTCTCGTTGGAGGCCCCGCCGACTACTCTCCTGCCGGGGGTCCTGCCAACCCCATGTCCTGTCCCGTTAGAGGTCCCGCAGACTAGTCTTCTGCCGGGGGTCCTGCCAACCCCATGTCCTGTCCCGTTGGAGGTCCCGCAGACTAGTCTTCTGCCGGGGGTCCTGCCAACCCCATGTCCTGTACCGTTGGAGGTTCCGCTGGGGGTCCTGCCAACCCTGTGTCCTGTCCCGTTGGAGGTCCCGCAGACTAGTCTTCTGCCGGGGGTCCTGCCAACCCCATGTCCTGTCCCGTTGGAGGTCCCGCAGACTAGTCTTCTGCCGGGGGTCCTGCCAACCCCATGTCCTGTACCGTTGGAGGTTCCGCTGGGGGTCCTGCCAACCCCATGTCCTGTCTCGTTGGAGGCCCCGCCGACTACTCTCCTGCCGGGGGTCCTGCCAACCCTGTGTCCTGTCCCGTTGGAGGCCCCGCCGACTACTCTCCTGCCGGGGGTCCTGCCAACCCTGTGTCCTGTCCCGTTGGAGGCCCCGCCGACTACCCTCCTGCCGGGGGTCCTGCCAACCCTATGTCCTGTCCCGTTGGAGGCCCCGCCGACTACTCTCCTGCCGGGGGTCCTGCCAACCCCATGTCCTGTCCCGTTGGAGGCCCCGCCGACTACTCTCCTGCCGGGGGTCCTGCCAACCCCATGTCCTGTCCCGTTGGAGGTCCCGCCGACTACTCTCCTGCCGGGGGTCCTGCCAACCCTATGTCCTGTCCCGTTGGAGGTCCCGCCGTCTACTCACCTGCCGGGGGTCCTGCCAACCCTGTGTCCTGTCCCGTTGGAGGTCCCGCCGACTACTCTCCTGCCGGGGGTCCTGCCAACCCTATGTCCTGTCCCGTTGGAGGCCCCGCCGACTACTCTCCTGCCGGGGGTACTGCCAACCCTGTGTCCTGTGCCGTTGGAGGTCCCGCCGTCTACTCTCCTGCCGGGGGTCCTGCCAACCCCATGTCCTGTCCCGTTGGAGGCCCCGCCGACTACTCTCCTGCCGGGGGTACTGCCAACCCTGTGTCCTGTGCCGTTGGAGGTCCCGCCGTCTACTCTCCTGCCGGGGGTACTGCCAACCCTTTGTCCTGTCTCGTCGGAGGTCCCGCCAACCGCTCTCCTGCTGGGGGTCCTGCCAACTCCTGGTCCTCTTCCGTGGGGGATCCTGCCGAAGCCTGTCCCGCCGGCTCCGGTTCCTGTCCGGCCGACACCGGGTCCTGCCCGGCCTCCGGAGCTGTCTGGTCTTCGCCCTCGATCCCGACCCTCTGTGAGCCGCGGTCTTCGTCCGCGGGCCCGGCCTCCTGACTCTTCCTGCCGCTGCCCTCGTCCTCGGGCCCGGCCCCCTGACTCTTCCTGCCGCTGCCCTCGTCCTCGAGCCCGGCCCCCTGACTCTTCCTGCCGCTGCCTTCGCCCTCGATCCCGACCCTCTGTGAGCCGCGTTCTTCGCCCGCGGGCCCGGCCTCCTAACTCTTCCTGCCGCTGCCCTCGTCCTCGGGCCCGGCCCCCTGACTCTTCCTGCCGCTGCCCTCGTCCTCGAGCCCGGCCCCCTGACTCTTCCTGCCGCTGCCTTCGCCCTCATGCTCGGCCCCCTGAGTTCGCCCGCTGTGGCCTTCGCCCCACCATGGACTCTGCCTTGCCCCCGGGCCGTCCGCCCGAGACCCCCACCTTGGACTCTGCCTTGCCCCCGGGCCGTCCGCCCGAGTTCCCCACCTTAGACTCTGCCTTGCCCCCGGGCCGTCCGCCCGAGTCCCCCTTCTCGGCTTCTGCCGTGCCCCCGGGCCGTCCGCCCGAGATCCCTTCCTGGTCCCCTACTGGGCTCCTGGGCGGTCAGCTTAGTTCCCTCCTCCGGACCCCCTCCACCCACCCTGCTGGACTGTGTTGGATTTTTGTTTTGGGGTTTAGGGACGTCTGGAATCCGTCCCTTGAGGGGGGGGTTCTGTCACGGTTATCATGTCAGGTCACAGGTCTATGTCTAGGTTTGGGTGTTTTCACTGTTCTCTATGTCATGTTTTCCTCCTGTCGTTAGTTTCCCTGGTGTCCCTGTGTTTTCTCCTCCCTCCTCACCTGTGTCTCGTTAGCTGATTGTGTTCACCTGTGGCCCTTGTGTTTTCTCCTCCCTCCTCACCTGTGTCTCGTTAGCTGATTGTGTTCACCTGTGGCCCTTGTGTTTCTCCTCCCCTGCCCGGCTGTTTCTTGTCTTGTAATTATCCCTCCCTGTATTTAGTCTTGTCTCGTGCTGTGTTCAGTGTTGGTGCTTCTTTTGTTGGTGACTGAATTCACCCCGGTGAGTGTTCTGTCTTGTATGTATTAGTTTCATTTTCCTTGAAATAAAGGATTATCAGAGTTATCTGCATTTGGGTCCTGCTTCCTTCACTCAACCGTGACAAAAAAGGGTGACCTGGAGCCAATCCTGCAATTTTTCCCCACAGGTGAACTAGTTGACATGCTGAAAACCCAACCTCTGCAGGCGGTTCTGGGGGGATTCTCCCCCAGGAGATTTTTTGAAATACTAACATAAAATACACATCCTGGTACTCTCTTGAGAAGAAAAATAAATTGTTGTTACTTTGTTCTGAAAGCTGATCCTGCTGCTCCTCAGAGAGAAGAGGGAAGAGGCTGTGTGAATTACTTTACATTGTGGATAAGGGTGGTGTGATGCCCCTGTGGGTGCATCAGTAGAGAGGAGGTGGCTGTCCTGTCTGTGCTGTGGTGATTGGTGTTTGCATTGATTGCAGTAACTCAGGGCACCTGGGTCTGGTGTCCTGCAGCTATTTAGAGCCTCTCTGCTCCTCTCTGTGCCCTCTCTGCTTTCCCGTACAGGGCCCCGGTTTTGTTGAGTATATGTTGTTGTTACTTTAGTTGCTTTACTTTGTGCACTTCAACACTCTCACACATACATATTCATACAACCCTCACCCTACATTTACACTACTGATACCACTGACGTCCACACCTCATGCCTTACTTATTGTTGCACTTCAATTAATTTGGCTAATTTGGATTGTTTCCTTTAAATAAACATATTTTGATAACCGTTGACATGGTGTGTCTCCTTTTTGTTGTGGCCTTTTGAGCCAGGTCATAACAAATAGCCCCCATTGTTCTGTGTGTCAAAATGAAAGACAGCCCACACACCTATCAATCATCAAACCGTGGGGTCTTATTTCTTTACGTGTTGATTTCTATCAACAATAGATAGTAATGTAATAGTAGTGTTATATCGATGTATAGATGCAGGGGCGGACCTAGCACATTTGGTGCCCTAGGCGAGCTTCACCACTGCGCCCCCCCCCCAAAAAACAGTTATACAGTAAAGTACTGCACCTTTATTTATTACAAGCAAGAACAAGAGCTAAGAATAAATGTAAAGTGCACACTAAAGAATTAAAACAAACAACTTAGCTAACAAACAATAATAATAACAATAACAAACAATAAAAGAATGTGCAAATTTGCTTTCAAAGAAAATTAAGAAGAAATGTGAAATATGTTACACATGTCAAATAATCAAAATATAATATGCTAAATAAACAAACAAATAAATAAAAATTACAAGTTCACTTTGTCTCAAGAACTATTTACATTCCACTCCCTATCATCACACAAGGTTAGCCTACATATTAGCTCCTACTGGTTTCCATTTACAGTGCAATCCTTCTGGCCTTCCTCGCTGCAAAGTCATCAATCACATCATCATATGAAACCTGACCACCAACCTCATGGTTAATACTGATTACAGCCAGACCACTGAGGCGTTCTTGAGCCATGGTTGACCTCAGGTATGTTTTCAAGAGTTTTCATTTGGAAAAACTCCTCTCGGCTGAAGCTGCTGTTACTGGTAGCGTTGCACTGATCCGCAGAGCAACACACAAGTTGGGATATATTTCGGTGAGCTGCTTTGTGTGTATGAATTTCAACAACTCAAGAGTTGTCATGCTCTTTGATGGCAAGTCAGGTACATTTTCCAACTCCTAAGCCAGCTCCTTCCCATCCAAATCAGATTTCCCTCCATGGCTTAAGGTGTGCGCAAGTGCCTCTGCTTGCTTCATCAGCTCTTGGTGTGGCAGGTCTGGGAAGTTGTACAGAATGCCAAACTTGTCTTGCAAATGTTTAAGAGTGGTAAACCTCTCCTTTTGTGCTGACACTGCAGCATCCACCACCACGTTAAGGAAGGTTACCTCCAGATTTTGGAAGGCATCCCTCAATGGCTCATCAGGAGACTCATATGAGAAGTTCCTCTTTGTTGACTTCAGCCGCTTTTGCACAAGGACTGCGTCCACATTCATGTCTTCACACATGTCCTTGGCTGATGTTTGTGCAGCCACAAAGCCTGTGGCTCTGTAGGATTCGAGAGCTTTTTCAGTAGACTTACTGCTACATCCACTTGCATTGTTTGGGACTGCAGGAGTTTGCTCACCTGCTGAATTTGACTTAACATGTCATACCAGACCACTGTGCACAGTGAAAAGCGGGATGACCCCACTTCTTCTGCCAGAGACTGGGCTTCAATCCTGATGATTGGGTCTTTGGCCTGGTTTCTCACCTCAAGCAATGCCTCTCTCACAGCTGCTGCTTCATATCGCAGAGGCTCCACAGCTTTCACTCTGCTCTCCCATCTGGTTTCTGACCACATTTTGAGTGAAAGGTTGACATGTTTCTTGAGGATGGCCCATCTATATGTAGAGGCAGAAAACAGGCAGTATAGCTTCTGCACAATGCCAACAAATGATATGGCATCTTTGGAGCTTTTGGCAGCATCAGCAATGACCAAATTGAGTGTATGTGCCCCACAAGGCACAAACAAAGCTCTTGGGTTCAACTGCAGTAGTCTGGCCTGTACTCCCTTGTTCTTCCCTCTCATATTTGCGCCGTTGTCATATGACTGTCCTCTGCAGTCATCAAAGGCAATCTGCAACTCCTCCAGCCTCTTCAAAATCAGGGTGGACAAACTTTCACCAGTGGATTCCTCTGCTACTAGGAATTCCATGAAGTGCTCTTTAATCTGGGGGTCTTCTTCCAGTGTCACAATTCTGATGACTACTGACAGCTGTTCAGTGTGGCTAACATCCGGGGTGCAATCTAAAATGAGGGAAAAGTACTTGCATTTTTTAATTTCTTGCACTATTGTTGATAGAATCGTTCCACTGATGCATTCAATCAACTCATTCTGAATGGTTTTGCCCAAGTAGCTGTGGTGGGATTTGACTTTTAATCGTGTGGATGTGGTCTTTCATCACTGGGTCAAACTGCGCCAAAAGCTCAACCTCTTTCAAAAAGTGTCCATTTCACGGAGAGTGGAGTATTTCTGTCTTTCCTCTCAATGCCATATTTCGCCCTGCTAGAGACTGTACAATAGCAACCAGTCGTGTCAGCACTGCTCTCCACCGACTCTTCTCTGCCTCAAGGAGGGCCTGCTCTGGTTTGTCTATTGTTGTACCTTGTTTTAATCGAACTGCCAATTCTTTCCATGACGCCAAATTGTTCAGGTGTTCCGGACTATATTCATGGCTGGTCAAAGCAGCACTTGCATTTTTCCAATCCGACAGTCCTGCATTTGTTAAATGAATTTGTTTTGGAGAGAAAAGTTGACAACAAAAACAAAAAAGACTGTTCTTCTTTTTTGAATATGTCACCCAACTTCTTTTGATCCTTTCTCCATTTACTAAGGTCCTGCTGAAGTACTGGTGGTGGCAACTTCTCCCATCATCTCTCCTTGGGAAAATGAAATCAGGTGTTATCTGATATGGTCCTCTCCGAACCAACTCTGTCCTCATTGTGTCTGTGAGATGTGAAGGGCAGTCAGCAGGATCGGTTGGTAGTGGATCGTCTGTCTTTGCTGCATCTGGAGGGCATGTGAAGCACATTTTCTCACCTCATATTCACAATATCTTCACACACACACAACCCCAATTCCAAAAAAGTCGGGACAGTGTGTAAAATGTAAATAAAAACAGAAAGCAATTATTTGAAAGCATGAGGACAATTAGGTTTATAGTTAAACATCTTTACATGCATCAGGCACACACCTGAGAAGAGTGTATGGGTGGAATCTGTGGTGCAATCAGGATGAGATGCAGCAGGCTGTTCTGACGTTCCTTGCAGTGGTTCTGGGCCTATACATATATAGAGAACACACAAGAGCAAATATATTGGCTGGATTAGAAATGGCACGACAGTCATTTTTACATTCAATTATTTGTCATCACATCAGGAACATCTATTGACATATTGTACTCACCAGAACAAACAGGCACAGTGGTCAGTGGCAGGGTGGAATCAGTGGTCATCTCATCAGGATGAGCAGCTTGCTGTTCCTTCATGTGGTTCTAGGTCTATAAATATAGAAAGAACACACAAGAGCAAATATATTGACTGGATTTCACATTAAATTATTTATCATCAAGAACAT
Source organism: Harpagifer antarcticus (assembly GCA_902827135.1). NCBI lineage: Eukaryota > Metazoa > Chordata > Actinopteri > Perciformes > Harpagiferidae > Harpagifer > Harpagifer antarcticus. Next base: position 5,723,136 of record CADEHL010000091.1, read on the forward strand.
CTATTGACACATTGCACTCACCTGAGGAAGCCGGCACAGCTGAGGTGCATGGCTGTTCCTTGTCAACTGATGCAGCAGGTGGTCCGAGATATTTTAAAAGTGAATCTAAAATGATATGACAAAATGTGTATTATCAACATTGAATAATTTCCATTTGTTAAATGTAGCTATTATTTAGTTAGTAAGCATTTGGACAGCCTGACAGGTCTGATTCAACTAATCAAGAGCTATGCCTATCTTATTAGAACAGTTGAATCATTGTTATTATTACTAATATTTCTATTTCATGACACAACGAAAATAGCCTTATGACAGTTTCGACTGAATGGCAATAACAAACGCTGGCTAGCTAACGTTGGCTTGGCTAACTAGCAAGATTACATGATCCATTCGCTAATGTTGACAATACAATCAAAATTGCATACCTTTCACCTTGGCACGTTTCTCTTCTTCTTCTTTTCTTCTGTTTTTATACTGCGCCCCGGATGGCTTTTGCCTCTTCATAGTTCTCTAATGTTAGTCTTTCTTTCCTCAACGCTCAATTTTATAAACACTTGACCGATACCCATCAATGTACAGCGCTCTAGCATGTTCGGACTGTGAACACCTAAAGCCGAGGCTCTTAGACCGACCGACCGTTTTAGATTTTTGGCTCATTTTCCCTTATGTTAGAATTTTTTTTTTATGTAAGAATAATGGTTGCAGATATAGAGGGGGGCGCCAAAACTACTCCAAGCAAACAACAAAAATGGTTTTCAAAACCGTTTATAGTCTTCGGTATTTCGGTAAGTGGCTACTGAAATCAATCTTACTAATACCTCATTCACAACAACGGTGATTCAGGGCCGGTTCAGAGCTGGAGCTTGAAAAGCACCGGGTTTTCCTGTTCACACTGCAGCAGAGCATCCTCTTAGCTCCGGAATCCGGTTTGTTTCAAGCACCAAAAAATTGTCCAGCTAGAGCAAAAGCACCACATACGTCACGCTTACGTTGAGGTGGGGGCAGGGGCAGGGGGAATCGGAATCCTCGTTGAAGTTGATGATTACGATTGTAAAGCAGTTTTGAATGTAGCATGTAACGACTGCAAACTTGGTAGTAAAGTCGTCCCATTTCTTCCATTTCGTTTCGACAGAGCAAAACCAAAACGAGTAGCGCTTCAACACAATCGGCCATTGTTGTTGTTGTCGGTGTGAGCTGTGATGGATTTTTGCGCGGTTTAGCTTTATGAAGCAGGCACGCAAACGGTTACGTCATGACGCGAACGATGACGCAATAACGCAGCACTAGTCGGACTCTTGGCGGTGTGAAAAGAGCTGGAGCTAAACCGAACAACCGGTTCTGAACTCGAAAAGCTCTAGCACGGAGCTTGAACCGGAGTTGCGTTGGTGTGAATGAGGTATGACTGCTGTCTGTGCAATTTACTCTGCTCGAGTTGGCAGACTTTATTTTGCTTACCTTAACATCATTTTTCATGGTGGGGCTAAGGTGGTGCTAAGCCATTTCTTGGTATGGCTGTAGCCTACCCCAGCCATACCCTGGCGCCACCACTGAGGGTTTCCCATTAAGGTACCGGGCGCTACAGTGGAATTTTCTACTGCAACACTCCCCACTCGCACATACACAGTACACCCGCGACTGTTACAATGAAGGCTCGATAATCAGCTCACGGCATATAGCTGTAAGCAGGGGTAAAGCGCTATTTTTTACAAGTGGGGGGTAGACCTAACATCCTCTAGGGGGTCCGGGGGCATGCTCCCCCGGGAAGATTGTTTTTTTAATATTGAAGTTAAATGCATCAATCTGGTGCACTTTGAGAGCAAAATTAAGACATCTATGGATACAACTCTCAACACAAGTGACGCTATGCAATTCAGATGTTTGTGCACATAATGCGTACCTGCGTACCAGTTATGTGCACCCCTGATTATGTTATTGAGGGAGAATTGTCCGAGGCTACAGAAAAAACATTCGGGGCTTTAGGCGACGCCACTGCCATGAACTCAGAAATGTGCAGTTTGCAGTTTTATCACATGTTAATTGTTGTCTAAGCACCTAGAATAGTGGACTCTGGATTAATACATAAGCCACATGGAGAAAGTTGCTGTGTTACTGATGTTCCCTTGAGACAAGCAAAGAAACATCTGAAATGTACTTCTGTCATGTTTTTAATATTCATTAGTTTGGTATTTTAGTGCTTAGAGTGTGCTACAGTGCAGTAAAGAATGATTATATCATGTTTGTGTTTCACCAGATAAAGTGAAGTTACATATTAAACAGACCCAGTTTCCTATAGGCTTAGCAAATAGACGCTTGCACAATCACCAAACTGACCTATGGGTTCAAGAAGGTTCAAATAAAGAATCGGTGCTAATAAGATACCAGAAAAGAAAGTATTCAGGCCCTTTATTGTCCCTCTTTACCAAAAGGGACAATAAACATCTCATTTCATTTCAAACCTTTATTTAACCAGATTGGTCCCATTGAGATCATAGATCTCTTTTTCAAGGGAGACCTGCAGCAAATAGGTTCCACATGAAACATAAAAGAATAAACGAAATCATACATTATATTTACAGGTACATTTACATAGTTATCGACATTTACAAGTGCCCAAAGAGCATCTGAACTGAGGTCAAATTGGACAGTGTTTGGCTAGTTATTCCCAACTGAGATCATTTATATTTCTTTAATGTGTAAGACTTCTGTTCGCTCCGCTTGGGAGAAACTTGATGATTTCATGTGACCCCTTTTTTAAAATGTCATGTATTTAAAAAATATAGAAATGAGAAAATGCATTCATAACTCACTTCCAACATCCTCTCTGTTTCCTCCTCAGATCTTCAATATGTTGCTCTGGCACTGGAAATGACTGGAAAGTTTGGCTTCACCATGGCCTTCAGCATCGTCTACATTTACACCGCTGAGGTTTACCCTACTGTACTCAGGAACGTGGGCATGGGGATGGTCTCAAACAGAGATGACCAAACAGAGATGATGACCTTACAACACAGAGATGACCCTCAGCAGAGATCTTCCAGAAACAGTAAAGCAGATACAGGAATGTCAGAGGTAAATTAATTCCACTTAAAATCCTGTGTTTTTCGTGTCTTTATTATTATTATTTGTATTATTTTTTTTATAGCAGGCTATGGTTTTCTTTTGTTAATTTGGTTTTAAGATGTTTTTTGTATATATTTGAATACCCTGTATTTGTGGTAGCTGTGTTGCTTACTGTAACTGCTTTTCTTGGTCTTTCTTTTGATTGCAGGTTGTGTAATTGGTTGAAAAAAAGGAAATATTTAGAAGATGAAGGAAGGAAGAACCTGCCCATACAACGTGATGTCAGACAGGATCTGCAGGCTCCGTAGATGTTCTCAATGACCTAGTTTCCCTTAAAGAAAAAAAGAAACAGAAAGTTACAGAAATACATTTATCTTGCATGACAGTAATTGTTAGAAAAAATATCACTCGACACCAGGTTGAGAATCAATGATCAGGTAACTAATTTATTCTTGCAAGAAGGAGCAGAGTTAAATCACATACAAAGGATATGGTTTAACTCACATACATGAGGTATGTTGCTCAAAGGAACAGCAAAAAAACATCAGGCTTATATAGTCCAAAACACAGGAGATAACAACAAAGTCGTAAATCGAGGTGGCGCTAATATCAGCCGCGGGTGTCGGAAAGTCGGGTCATCTGCGATGGGTCATCTGTAACGTCTTCTGGAAAGAGTCACATACTTCATTCACGCTTCATAGAAATTAGATATTTAGGAGACAGCAAATCTGTCTTATATCAACAACCTAAAATGCCCTGCCTCCTCCTATCACAAGAAGAGGCAGATGCAAGGTCATAGACAGTTCAGAGCCACACATGATATCAGTGCATTAAAACAACCCAAATAGTGGAGAAAACAGTATTTCTCCAACAGTAATAATTGGAAATCTGACAGATCCAAAAGTCCACTGGCAAGAGTTTTATCCTGTTTTCTTTCTTTTTTTTTAAACAGTTTATTTTATTACTCAGTTGATGCTTGCTAATTCGAAAAAAATGTTTTGGCAAAATTCCAAGAGAAAGGTTTAGGTTCTATAATGTATGTATGAAATTGAAGTACATGTTTGATTGGTATGTGAGTCTGTGTTACACAATACTTGAGATTAAAATATAAACATTTGAAACCACCATGCCATTATCAGTTGTTTTTTATTTAAACATAAATCCATCCATCTATCCATCCATCTTCTTCCGCTTATCCGTGGTCGGGTCGCGGGGGGAGCAGTTCCAGCAGAGAACCCCAAACTTCCTTTTCCCTGGCGACATCAACCAGCTCTGACTGGGGGATCCCAAGGCGCTCCCAGGCCAGCTAAGAGATATAACCCCTCCACCTGGTCCTAGGTCTACCCCTTGGTCTCTTCCCAGCTGGACGTGCCTGAAACACCTCCCTAGGGAGGCGCCCAGGTGGCATCCTAACTAGGTGCCCGAACCACCTCAACTGGCTCCTTTCGACGCGTAGGAGGAGCGGCTCAACTCCGAGTCCCTCCCGGATGACCGAACTTCTCACCTTATCCCTAAGGGAGACACCCATCTCGGCCGCTTGTATCCGCGATCTCGTTCTTTCGGTCATGACCCATCCTTCATGACCATAGGTGAGGGTAGGAACGAAAATGGCCCGGTAGACAGAGAGCTTTGCCTTCTGGCTCAGCTCCCTTTTCGTCACAACGGTGCGGTAAAGCAACTGCAGTACCGCTCCCGCTGCTCCAATTCTCCGGCACATCTCACTCTCCATTGTTCCCTCACTCGAGAACAAAACCCCGAGATACTTGAACTCCTTCACTTGGGGTAAGGACTCATTCCCTACTTGGAGTGGACAGTACATCGGTTTCCTGCTGAGAACCATGGCCTCAGATTTGGAGGTGCTGATCCTCATCCCAGCCGCTTCACACTCGGTTGCGAACCGATCCAGTGAGTGCTGAAGGTCGCAGACCGATGAAGCCATCAGAACCACATCATCTGCAAAAAGCAGTGGTGCAATCCTTAGTCCACCGAACTGCAGACCCCCTCCCTCATGACTACGCCTCGAAATCCGATCCATGTATATTACAAACAGGATTGGTGACAAAGCGCAGCCCTGGCGGAGGCCAACCCTCACCGGAAATGGGTCCGACTTACTGCCGAGGACCCGGACACAGCTCTCGCTTTGGGAGTACAGAGATTGGATGGCCCTGAGTAGAGACCCACTCGCCCCATACTCCCGCAGCACCTCCCACAGTAACTCCCTGGGAACCCGGTCATACGCCTTCTCCAAGTCCACAAAACACATGTAGACCGGATAAGCGTACTCCCAGGCCCACTCCAGGATCCTTGCGAGAGTAAAAAGCTGATCCGTCGTTCCACGACCAGGACGGAATCCGCATTGTTCCTCCTCAATCTGAGGTTCGACAATCGGCCTGACCCTCCTTTCGAGTACCTTAGAGTAAACTTTCCCGGGGAGGCTGAGTAGTGTGATGCCTCTGTAATTGGCACACACCCTCTGATCCCCCTTTTTAAAAAGGGGAAACACCATCCCAGTCTGCCACTCCTTCGGTACTGTTTCCGACTTCCACGCAATGTTGATGAGACGTGTCAACCATGACAGTCCCTCAACACCCAGAGCCTTCAGCATTTCTGGGCGGATCTCATCCACCCCCAGGGCTTTGCCACTGTGGAGTTGTTTAACAACCTCAGTGACCTCCCCTCGGGAGATTGGTGTTGATCCCCCGTCATACTCCAGCTCTGCCTCTAACATAGAGGGCGGAGTTGTCGGGTTCAGGAGTTCCTCAAAGTGTTCCTTCCAACGCCCTAACACTCCATCAGAGGTCAACAACGTCCCATCCTTACTGTACACAGCTTGGATGGTTCCCTGCTTCCCCCTCCTGAGGTGTCGGACAGTTTTCCAGAACAACTTTGGTGCCACCCGAAAGTCCTTCTCCATGTCTTCTCCGAACTTCTCCCACACCCGCTGCTTTGCCTCGGCCACGGATGAGGCTGCTGCCCTTCGGGCCTGTCAGTACCTTGCAACTGCCTCGGGAGTCCCCCGGGATAACAAATCCCTGAAGGCCTCCTTCTTCAGTCGGACGGCTTCCCTGACCACCGGTGTCCACCAGGAGGTTCGAGGGTTACCGCCCCTTGAGGCACCTAGGACCTTGAGACCACAGCTCCCCGCCGCGGCTTCGGCAATAGAGGTTTTGAACACTGACCACTCTGGTTCAATGTCCCCAACCTCCACAGGAATGCCTGAAAAGCTCCGCCGGAGGTGTGAGTTGAAGGCCTCCTGAACTTGGGCCTCCTCCAGACGTTCCCAGTTTACCCGAACTACACGTTTGGGCTTACCAGGTCTATCCAGAGGCTTCCCCCGCCACTCGACCCAACTCACCACCAGATGGTGATCAGTTGACAAATCCGCCCCTCTCTTTACCCGAGTGTCCAAAACATACGGCCTCAGGTCCGATGATACGATAACAAAATCGATCATGGACCTTCTGCCTAGGGTGCTCTGGTACCACGTACACTTATGAGCATCCTTATGTTCGAACATGGTGTTTGTTATGGCCAATCCATGACTAGCACAGAAGTCCAGTAACAAACCACCACTCCGGTTCAGATCAGGGGGGCCGTTCCTCCCAATCACGCCCCTCCAAGTGTCTCCATCATTGCCCACATGTGCGTTGAAGTCTCCCAGCAAAACTAAAGAGTCCCCTTCAGGAGCCCCATACAGGACTCTTTCCAGGGTCTCCAAGAAGGCCGTATACTCTGAACTGCTGTTGGGTGCATAAGCACACACAACAGTCAGAGTTTTCCCCCCCATAACCCGCAGGCGTAGGGAGGCGACCCTCTCGTCCACTGGGGTAAACTCCAACAACGAAGCACCCAACCGAGGACTTGTGAGTATCCCCACACCCGCCCGGTGCCTCACACCTTGAGCAACTCCGGAGAAGAATAGAGTCCAACCCCTATCCAGAAGTAAGGTTCCAGAGCCGACGCTATGCGTCGAGGCGAGCCCAACCAGATCCAACTGGTAACGCACCACCTCCCGCACAAGCTCCGGCTCCTTCCCCCCCAGAGAGGTGACGTTTCACGTCCCCAAAGCCAGCTTCTGTCGCCCGGGTCTGGTCCGTCGAGACCCTCCGCTTTCACTGCCACCCTTCTGGCAGCGCACCCGACCCCATCGCTGTTTCCCGTAGGTGGTGGGCCCGCAGGACGGAGAAGCGGAGGTGTTACCCACGTTGCCTTTTCGGGCTGGGCCCGGCCGGGCTCCGTGGCAAGCCCGGCCACCAGACGCTCGCCGATGAGTCCTCCTTCTGGGTAAATAATGATCCTAAATGTTTGTTTCTCAATGTCTTAACGTTGTTGCTTTCAGTGAAAAGAGGTTTGGAGCATGCTGTGGTTGACACACTGGGAACATATGGGAACAAAAACACTCTCACATGCCCGAATGATAAGTAATAAAGGTCAGCTTGAAACAGCAAGCCTCGCTCTGTCCAAAAGGAACAAAATACAACCTCTACAGCTCAAAAATCAACATGTATTACCTAACTTATTTATCAATTATAATACAATTTACCTTTATGTAAGCTGGGACAATTATCCAAATATATCAAATTTAAAAGACGTTATATGCCCGAGTCTACCATGCACTGACAAAAATAGTAGAGGATTGAATCCCAGCAGAAAGGTGTTCTGAATACTTTGGAAAAGGAAACATTTTATACCTTTAGGAGTTGGCATGCAAAGTAACACTGATCTTTATGGTTGTGCCATTAAATAATGTCCTATTCCCATGGCAGTGACTTCAAACTGTGACTGCTAAACTAGATGCATTATTCCAAAAAGTGGTTTTGAGTGTGATCTGAAGGCATCTTTAAACATTCAGATGAATTTCAAGCATTTTTATGTTGTATACTCTATATTAAGAAGTCAATAAAAATGACTAAATAAACTCACTGGCCCTCGTAAGTTTATTGTTGACCACAAAATGCGTAATTTAGAACTACTTACTACTGCTATCTCTAAACCAAAACCATAATCAGTGGAAATAAAACATCTGGTTTGGTTATTGTTTAACCTCTGCTTGGCAATGATGAACTCCCCTGTCAAGGATTCTTTTCGTAACATTATATTTTATAATATTACTGAAATGTTCTTATTACTTGAGTTTGATAGAATACATCCAAATTAACCTAACTTATATTTGAAATGATTTTGTAGCACAACACATTTAGAAACCCTACGATGTAGAACCTTTTACTTAATTTATTAACCATTTATCCATTAAGGTTATGCATTATTGTTTATAAAAGGCGTTGTGTTTATACAATGGGAAAAAGTTCACATAGTTTCAGAAACTTTGGTTATTATGTCTATGCCACGATGTGTAATATTGTGAAATATGCAAGGCTGCAATAGCACGTTGTTAAACCAAACCCAGATTAGTGTGTAACTGTGTAACTGCAGCTCAGGTCACACTGCCATAAAAAGCCTGAACTCAGTTGAATTGCTCATATGTAGAAAGTGTGTGCAGTAGAGCACACTCTCTTGCATCTATCAGTATTAAATCAGTGTCTGCTTACCTTTTTCCTTTTTTAAATGCCAATGACTAATGAGGTAATGGACAGTTCGGAAATTAGAGATTATGACACAATCACGTCTTTTCTTGGATCTTGGGGACCCTTTCAGCTAAGGATTTTCTTAGCAATGGCCTTCAGCATCCTGCCGAATGGATTTATTGGTGCCTATATTGTATTTGTAGGTGATACCCCTCCACACAAGTGCTTTATTCCTGATAATTACAGTATCAGCGAGGTGTGGAGAAATGAGACGATCCCTTTGGAAATGGTTGATGGCATCTCAAAGAGCAGCTCTTGCTCAAGACTTAACCTGGACATTGTCAGAAACTACTCTCAGAATAATATCATCCCAAATGTGGATGTAAATGTGAGTGAAATTCCTCTGGAGAAGTGTCTGGATGGGTGGACATACAGCAAAGAAATCTACCAGTCAACCATTGTCACAGAGGTGAGTGATAATAAGTCATCAATTATTTTCCATTTGAGCATGTTTTCGTGGTTTCCAGATAAATGGTCGTATCATTTGTTATGTCTGATAGGGAATTATTAATATGGCCATTTAGTTTATGTTCCAATTGTTTTAGCTTTTTGCTCTCCTCTGAATTCTCTTTCCAAACACAGGCAAACGGCCTTGGGAGAGCTGTTTCTACTAGTGTGATAAGGAAGGCCCTTTCTTTGTACTTGGCGTACTCAGCTGTGGCCTAGACATGACCATAAAATAATCACTTCTTCAGTCAATAACAGGGAAGTCATGAAGTATAATATTGATTATATTTTTAGAAGTGGAGAACGTCAGAGTTGGTTTTGGCACAGGCTGTGTTATGTATATGTTATGTTATGTATATGGTGTCTCAGAAAGTGTTTTTGTCAAGTCCATAGCCGTAACTTTCAATGAATCTTCAGTGTCTGACATCAATTCAAAGCTCTGAAGTGTAATTTTTGTGTTCCGGTTTCATCAAAGTGTCTAGTTTTCAGGAAGCTAAAAGTTGCTAGAATCAACAAAAGAAGAAGAATTATTATAATTTAAGTTTACAGCAATGTGATTACTACAACTGCTGCTTATAATGATGTAAACACAAAAGTGACCTGTTGTGTGTTGTTGCGGCCAATATTACGTATAATAACATTTATATGTGTTTTATATTTTGCATCAGCTACTTCATCTACTAGGCTTTGAATATTACTACTGTTATATGATATACATGTGGTTATTGTACAGCTTTATAACTGTGATTAAACTGTGTCTTAGTTATCATAAAAATGCGACACATATGAAATAGAGGTGATTCATTTTCACACAGCTATGCCCTAAAGAAAACATGTTGTGTTTGCAGTGGGACTTGGTGTGTGACAATAAGTACAAACTTCCACTGTCTACCTCGATCAATTACATCGGTGTGTTAGTGGGAGCATTTATCTCAGGCCAGTTGTCTGACAGGTTGGTACTTCATAGTCTGAATACTTTAACAATCAATTATAATATTTGAATTGCAGTTACTAACTCACTAAACTGTATTTCATTCACAGGTATGGAAGGAGGCCAGCCCTCTTTCTCATGATGATTCTTCAGACAGTGGCGATCACTGCACAGATATTCTCTCCAAACTGGGAGATCTTCTGCTTCATTTTCTTCTTTGTTGGTGCTGGCGGGTTCTCCAACTATACCATTGCATTTGTGCTAGGTATGTTTTCAAGTCAGGATTTGGAACATGTTATATACTGCTTGAGAAGTTTGTAGATGTCATGTTGACCTCTCTAACCTGGTAGGTAAAACACAAGTTTGTGATTCAAAACGTATTGGGGCCTAAGATAAAAACTGTGGTGTATTCAAGTGTGTAATGCAAGCTTTCAAAACACAGATCAATGTAGTGATTCAATTACTTGGCTATTGATCTCACATAAAGTCCCCGAACAGAACTGACTGGCAAAATCACTCAGAAACTCCAGTCTCAGGTTTTTATTGATACACTCTTATTTATTTTGGTACAGGAACTGAAATACTAAGCCCAAAGTCCAGAGTGATCTTCTGCTCCATGGGTGTGTTTATGAGCTCAGCCATGGGTTACCTGGCAATGCCAGCTGCAGCCTACTTCCTCCGTGATTGGCGGATGCTGCTGATTCCCATGGCTGCATCTGGACTGATCTACGTCCCAATATGGTGGTAAGAATTAGGGAGGGACATTTAACATCAGGTCTGCATCCAACACTTTCAGAATGTGTAGTGTCTGTAGAACACTGATCTTCAACTGTGGCTCTGAATTAAATACAAGTCTAAGAGCTTTTTGCCAGTCTGTGGTTGAAACTATCTTGTATGCACTTTGCGGATCAGCCATAAATGTAACTGCATTTACCTCATACATCTTATTTGCTCTCATATGTGTTACTTCGGATCAACAGACACGATCAGCTTGTGTAAGCGTTCGTCAACAAAGCATACAGTATAAGCAGGAGCATATCTCCTGCAAACTGTTCAGATGTTCATAGCAGTAACAACACTGAGTCCCATTCAAAACATTGAAAACGTTGGTAGAGAACAGGGTCAATATATCATTGTATTTATGAATAAATAAGTTTGTATATGTAGCCAAAAAAGTGCTGTTAAACAGTATAAACTCATGGCAATCCCTAGTAAGTAATTTCTATGTATTGTATTAAAGCTTGCTCTCTCATACAGAAAACGTACGTTGCTTGCCTGGTTAGAACACATTTATATTGAAAGGAACTTGTAAGTAGAAACTTTAAGAAAGAAGCATGTTCCTGAGATACAGTGGTGATCGGCCAGATGTGTATTTGCTAAACCAACTAGTTATTCATCACTAAGGCTTACTTTTCTCCAATAGCTAATATAATGGCTATCTCCATATGCTTTAATCTTATTGGTAAACATTGTCAAAATGTTTTGCCTTTAGTCCAAATGGTATATTAAGAACTATGTACATGTGCTGATTTTGTTGTTTCCCTGTTCTGCAGGTTAGTCCCAGAGTCTCCTCGCTGGCTGCTGTCTCAGGGCAGAGTGGAGGAGGCGGAGGCCATACTGTTAGGAGCTGCTAAGAGCAACAATGTGGAGCCTCCAAAGGCCATTTTCACACAAGCTGAGGTAAGCTGCTAGTTTATTTTTAACAAGTTATACAAATAAACCATTCCTGACTCAGAATGTTAGTAAAAGTAAAAAGAGTTTACTTATTGTGTTTTTTACATAGCATAGTCTTCCTGTTGTAAGATAAGAAGTACTTTATTGATCCCAAGTTGGGAAATGTTTGTGTTGCAGCAGCATAAAAATACATGGCATTGTACAATAAAAATGTAAAGAAATACACATTCCAAAATGTCATCTCAATAGCAATAAAATAGCATTAAAAAGTAGAATATATACAAAAAAAGCATAAAAAGCAGGATATTATATATATATATATATATATATATACATATATAAGTAAGTAAGTAAGGAATGGAATATTAAATATTACATTGGATATAAATGTAAAATGTACAGTGTGATTTTAAGTCCATGTTTTGAGAGTATAGCATTTCAGGTCAGCAATTTCACTAAGGTAATTATAGTCAAGTATCAACTCAATATACTATTCTGTATTGTGAATTCTGTACTTTTTACTCAACTACATTTGACTGAATCTAAAAAACTGCCAGTGTCAAATGTGTGTTACATGAGTGGCAGGGCTATTTTCACAGTTTAGGATTTGATGTTTTTAATTGTTGCAAATGTATTTTCTTCTTTTTCCAAGATTGACGATACAATGTCTAGGAAAGACAAGAAATACAACTTTTCAGTTATTGTGAGCAGCTGCAATATGTTCTCCATTACAGTGCTGTGCTCAATGCTGTGGTATGTCTACAATCTTCTCTTTAACTCAAAAAAATCACTCTACAAAACAATGTAAATATTACAGATCCATCCCAAATGTGTGTCTCCCATCCTACTGTATATGTACTCAATGTGTTGTCTTGAATGTCTCTGCAGGATTGTTGTCACCATTGGCTACTACGGTTTAGTCCTCAACACTTCAAACCTGAACGGCGACCCTTTTTTAAACTGCTTCCTGTCTGGCTTAGTACAATTGCCGGCTTACATAATAGCCTTGTTACTGCTCCAATACTGCTCCAGGCACTTGTGCCAATCTTCTACACTCTTCTTCGGAGGCGTGATGATCCTCTGTGTTCACATCATCCCAACAGGTAATACTTGGCTTTCTATAGATGAATAAAACTGTTCTGTCACACTTAATGGACGGAATGCTAAATCTCGGCAGCATAACATGAACAACAACATGTACATAGTTCTGGTTGACAACAGTTGTGATTTTAAACATATATATAAAGGAAAAATACCATCTTCTATTAAAATGTGTATTTATATAAACGTCTGTTAAGTCATTTTGGCCAATTGAGATAAAATAATGACCAACCCTTGCATTTAAAGTGTTACAAATTGGATTTGTGAGGCGACATTCCAAGGACGAATCACAAGCAGCGTACACTCTTAGGATCCAAATAGATCCAAATTGTACAGCTTAGACTGTTAGGAATTTCATTAGTTTTGCTGGTGATAAAAGTATTGGACAATAGTAAAACAATTAAAATATATAATTTTCACAAGTCAGAAGGAAAAACAAGGCTAATTTAATGGGCTTTAGATGTGTTGGATGTATCGTATATTTCATATGCCTCTTCTTCTTATTGCCTTATAGATTCAGAGATTGTGCCTGTGTTGTTGGAGATTTTGGGCAGATTTGGCATGACATCTGCATTTTGTGTGGTGTACACGTTCTCATCGGAGCTCTTCCCCACCGTCATCAGAAGCACAGCGATGGGCTGCTGTTCCATGGCTGCTCGCATTGGAAGCATCATCTCCCCTTTTATCATTTACCTGGGTAAGTAATACGTTTTATATTTTGAGCATTTAGCAAGTGTGAGGGCATTTCTTTCTGATCAATTCAGTTTATTATTATTTTCTTATTTCTGTAGTGTAGAGCTGCAGCTGTTGTACAGTTGAAGAGTTGATTTGTCCAGCTACTAAGAATTAATCGATATTCAAACAATTGATTCTGCCTTGTTGAAGCAAAAAGCCAAATATTTGATGGTTCTTCTCAAATGTAAAAATGTTTATGATAGTAAGTTGAACATCTGAAGCTTAAGGTATACGATATACTTCCTTTTTTAATTAAAAGTAAGGAAAAGTCAAATGTGTTTTTCTCTAAGGATTTAATCAGACAGAATAAGCAAACCAAAGGCATTTATGTAGCCTATGACACACTGTGAATCACTATTGTTCACTTTTTTAACATTTCATTAAAAAAAAAGGTTTAAAAATCGACATCTTTAATTGAAGCCCTACTGCATTAAGAACGCCCTTGGTCTCTTGTCTTTACTTCAAGCTTTAGTTTGCTGAAAATGTGCTGAAACAAGTTTTTTTCTTTTTATTCTCTCAAAAATAATTCTTCAGAAAGCATAGAACCGTTGTTATTTTTTTCATCTCAATTACAATAGACACAGTCGTACAAGTAATTATATTCGTTTAATGAGTCATTCCTTGCCTTTATTGTGGTATTTTCTGCTTTTTTAAAGGACAATACAACAAGTCATTACCATACATATTGATGGGTGGGTTTGCCCTTTGTGGGGCCCTCTTGTGTTTCCTGCTGCCAGAAACTTTTGGAAAGCCTTTACCAGAAACCATGGCACAAATGCAGCTGATATGCGGGTGAGCTTCCACTACACTACAGCAAGTTGCACTACTCACATACTGCATGTCTACTCGTCACAGTGTTTCTTTATACATGTCTCTACTACAGATGTAGTTCCAAGTCCTCTTGATCACATTAAGATTCTGTATCATCATAGTTAACGGGAAACTCTTTACCACTCTCACTGATTAATAATAATAATAGATTTATTTTGTTAGCGCTTTTACAGGTGCTCAAAGACGCTTTACAGATATAGTGAAAAGAAAAGAACAACAAATAAATATATATAGTTAAAGTCAAATTAAAATCAAGCAATACAAAAACAATCAAAAGCCAGATTGAAGAGGTGAGATTTTGTAAGTTTTTTGAAGGTGGTGAGGTCAGTGCAGTTGGCTTCTGATGAGCAGAGGCGGTGTAGTGGTGCAGCAGGTCTGTGAGGTAGGGGGGGGCCTGGTTGTTGAGGGCTTTGTGAGCAATGAGGAGGACTTTGAAGTCGATTCTTTGTCGGACGTGGAGGTTCTGGAGGATGGGAGTGATGTGGTCTCGGGAGCGGGTGTGGGTGAGGATGCAGCAGAGTTCTGGATATGTTGGAGTTTATTGATCAGGTTGGATGGTATGCCGTAGAGCAACTGGTGGGTCGCGACCCAAAAGTAGGTCGCGGACCCTTTTCGAGTGGGTCGCAGATGTGTGTGTTCCAAGATGGCAGCACGTTGATTTGTTTCTGTTTCTGTCTCTGTTAGTGTTTGTCTCATTCTCGTTCTTCTTGTGCATACTGACATTTTATAATTTTTATTTTGCTTTTTAGACCCGTTTTTAAATTGGTCGGCTGCGCTTTTAAAAACGTTTTAAAAGCTTAAGTGTTTGGGCTGTTCTGTGCCGGTGCCTCGCTGTGACTGGATTGTTTGCTCACTGTCTGAGCTGTCGCTCTTTCGGACTCTGGATTGCTGTCTGTCCTGCCGTGCTGTCGGGGGCTGATTGACCTGAGCTGCTGATCGACCTGAGCTGCGGATCCTGAATTGGGTGTGTTAAGGCACAATGTTGCCTAAAGCTACCCTTGTGTTTGCTTTTTTCCTGGGATTAATTGTCAGCCCGCATGTTGGCAAAACTGACGGATTGCCTCTCAGCAATATCTCTGTTCACTTCGGACATTCGGATGGTGGAACCTCTGGAGCGTTGACTCGAAAAAACTCGGATAGTTTTTACCAAAAGCTGACGTTTCATGGCACGAAATGCCAAAACACTTCTCTGAGCAGGCTTTCCTACACGATCGAAAAGGAGCACACAACAGGTAAAACACAACAACTTCAAAAAACCCAATGTAAAACATAACAGTACCCCCCCCCCCTCAACGGACGCCTCCTGGCGGCCTACCAGGTCTATCCGGGTAACGGACATAAAAGTCTCTCAAAAGTTTAGGGTCCAAAATGAGCGAGCGAGAAACCCATTGTCGCTCCTCTGGCCCATACCCCTCCCAATCCACTAAATACTGATATCCACGGCCCCACCTTCGAACCTTCAGCAACCTCCGTACAGTGAAGGCCGGGTGGTTGTCGATGAGCCGGGGGGGTGGAGGGGGTTCGGTCGGAGGGCAAAGAGGGCTGCAGGAAACTCTCTTAAGGAGTGACACATGAAAAGTGGGGTGCACCTTCAAGGCAAGAGGCAACTTAAGCCTAACCACACTAGGATTGATGACCCGTTCAATCTCATAAGGTCCAATGTACCTGGGAGTGAGTTTCCGAGAATCAGTTTGAAGAGGGAGGTCACGGGAGGAAAGCCAAACCTTCTGGCCCGGTTGGTAATCCGGAGCTGGTCGTCGATGACGATCCGCCATCCTCTGGTTCCGGGCGGAGGTGCGGGTAAGAGCTGCCCGGGCTTCACGCCAGACTCTGCGGGCTCGCCGAAGATGCCCCTGTACCGAGGGAACCGCCACCTCTCTCTCTTGAGCCGGGAAAAGGGGAGGTTGGAAGCCGTTGGAAGCCATAAAGGGTGACATACCTGTGGCAGAGCACACCAGGGAGTTGTGGGCGTACTCAACCCATGGCAGATGAAGAGACCATGAGGCTGGGTTTCGAGAGGCAACACAACGAAGAGTCGTTCCCAGGTCCTGATTTGCCTGCTCCGTCTGGCCATTGGTCTGGGGATGGTACCCAGAGGACAAACTGGCCGACGCCCCCAATGCCCGGCAAAAGGCCCTCCAAACTTGGGAGGAAAACTGCGGACCCCTGTCCGAAACAATATCCTGTGGGATACCATGCAGCCTAAAAACATGCTGGGTGAGAAGAGTGGCAGTCTCGAGGGCAGAAGGTAGTTTAGGCAGAGGGACAAAGTGCACAGCCTTAGAGAAACGGTCAATGATGGTCAGAATAGTGTCGTTCCCGTCTGATGGTGGGAGACCAGTCACAAAATCCACCGCAATGTGGGACCAGGGCCGGTGGGGAATGGGAAGGGGGCGAAGAAAGCCAGCGGGGGCCTGATGTGAGGCCTTGCTGCAGGCACAGACGGAACAAGCTGAGACATACTCCTTCGTGTCTGCGGACATAGTGGGCCACCAGAAGCGTTGTCGAATTAGGGCCAGGGTCCGATGAAAACCTGCATGGCAGGCAACTTTGGACGCGTGTCCCCACTGGAGCACTGGAGATCTAGCATCGGGGGAAACGAACAGCCGGTCTGGAGGACAATCCTGAGCCGCTGGATGGTCCTCCTGGGCCTCCTGGACCACCCTTTCAATCTCCCATCTAGCTGCTCCCACGACACAGGAAGATGGCTTGGCTAGGAATGGTTGCATCTCTTGAATCCTCCACTGGGGAAGCAAACTGCCGGGACAAGGCGTCGGCCTTCACATTCCTGGAGCCAGGCCGGTAGGTCAAGGTGAAGTTGAACCGTCCCAGGAAGAGAGCCCACCGAGCCTGGCGCGAGTTGAGCCTGCGTGCAGAGCGAAGGTAAGACAAATTCTTATGGTCCGTCCATACTATAAACGGATGGTTGGCTCCCTCCAGCCAGTGCCTCCATTCTTGAAGGGCCAGAACCACTGCCAGCAACTCCCGATTACCAACGTCGTAATTCCTCTCAGCAGGGGTCAGCCGGCGAGAGAAGAACGCACAAGGGTGGAGCTTCTGGTCTGAGGGGGAACGCTGGGATAATACTGCCCCCACTCCAGAATCAGAGGCATCCACATCCACCACAAACTGGACCCCTGGATCAGAATGAGAGAGCACAGGAGCAGTGGAAAACAAACATTTCAGTCTTACAAAGGCTGCCTCAGCTGCAGGAGACCACTCAAAAGGCAACTTGACAGAGGTGAGTTTAGTCAGAGGCACTGCTACCCTACTATAGTCCCGAATAAACCTCCTATAAAAGTTAGCAAAGCCCAGAAACCTTTGCAACTGCTTCCTGTTAGAAGGAGTGGGCCACTCGGTCACTGCTTGGACCTTGGCGGGGTCAGTCCTTAATTGTCCCTTGTCGACGATAAAACCCAGGAAACTCACAGAAGAGGCATGAAACCCACACTTCTCAGCCTTAACATACAGTCTGTTCTCAAGAAGTCTCTGCAGTACCAGCCTAACATGCTGGACATGCTCCTGAAGAGTGCGAGAGAAGATTAGGATGTCATCAAGGTACACAAAAACAAACCTGTTTAACATGTCACGCAAGACATCATTAATCATAGCTTGAAAAACCCCAGGTGCGTTCGTTAACCCAAAAGGCATTACTAAATACTCAAAATGTCCCCTGGGAGTATTGAATGCAGTCTTCCACTCATCCCCCTCCCTTATTCTCACCAGGTGGTACGCATTGCGCAGATCCAACTTAGTGAAGATGGTGGCTTCATGAAGGGGAACAAAGGCTGAGTCTATGAGTGGAAGGGGGTACTTGTTCTTGACTGTGATCTCATTAAGCCCTCTGTAGTCTATGCAAGGGCGTAGGGTCTTATCCTTCTTGTCCACAAAAAAGAAACCTGCGCACATAGGCGATGAGGAGGGGCGAATAAGCCCAGCAGCGAGTGAGTCAGAGATGTAACTCTCCATGGCCTCCTTCTCTGGCCTGGAGATATTGTACAGTTTACTAGACGGAAAGGGGGTGCCAGGGAGCAAATCTATGGCACAATCGTAAGGCCGGTGAGGCGGCAAGGATAGAGCGTGATCCTTGCTGAAAACCTCCTTGACGCTGTGATATTCAGGGGGTACAGAGGTGAGATCAATGGGTTTGGAGGGATCTGGTGCTCTAGTAACTGTGGGGGGTACAGCAGAGTGTAAGCAATGTGAGTGACAGAATAGACTCCAGTTAATGATAGACGAGTTGGCCCAATCTATGTGGGGGTTATGGAGCTTCAACCACGGAAACCCTAAAACGAGTGGCGACATGGGTGAGGGGATAAGGTACAGGGAGATTATCTCCTGATGGTTACCAGAGATCTTGAGGGAAACTGGAGCACGGTGAGTGACTTGGGCTAGGAGTCTCCCATCTAAGGCAAACACATCCTTAGGTTCTGGAAGAGGCTCAAAAGGGAGTTTAGACTGCATCACAAAGTCAGAGTCAATGAAATTGTCATCCGCACCAGAATCAATCAAGACTTGCAGCGGACCAGAGTTCTGAGACCAGGAAATAGTACCTTTGACTGGGATGCGGTTGGAGGAGGCTGAGTTGATAGAAGTGTGGCTCATCAGTACTCCCCCTGTCGCTGATGAGCCAGGTATTTTGGCAGAGAGGGACAACCGGCGCTGACGTGACCAGCCTGGCCACAGTAGAAGCAGAGTCTCTGACGAAGACGGCGTTGACGTTCTGATGAAGTAAGCGTCATCCTTCCCAGCGGCATGGGCTCCTCCATAAAGAAGGGAGAGACCTGGGTAGCTGGAGAAGGTCTGGGAGGCCCGGAGTCAGGAGGATGGCGAGAAGGTCCAGAGAATGCCGGCCGACTAGGAAACTTAGACGGAGGGGGAAAGGAGGTGGAGCTATGTTTTCCTGATCTCTCCCTACGCCTCTCGCGGAGGCGGTTATCTAGTCGTATCGCTAGAGAAATCAACTCTTCTAAGGAGGAGGTTTCATCCCTAGCAGCTAGTTCATCCTTTAACTCATCATTAAGCCCCTTATAAAAAATTCCCAGCAAAGCCATGTCTCCCCAACCGCTCTCAGCTGCAAGAATGCGGAAGTCAATAGCAAAATCCGCAACAGAGCCTGAACCCTGGTGGAGTGAAAGGAGTCTTTTACCAGCCTCCTTCCCCCTCACTGGATGATCAAACACTCTACGCATCTCTGCAGTAAAAGACGACAGAGACTGACTAATAGGTGAGTTGCTGTTAGATATGGCAAGGGCCCATGCTGCTGCTTTCTCACTCAGTAGGCTCATGATGAAAGCAACCCTAGATCTATCAGTGGAATAAGTGAAAGGCTGTTGCTCAAACACAAGACTACACTGGTGTAAGAACTGACTACAAGACCCTAAATCTCCTGAATACCTGACGGGTGTGGGGATAAAGGGCTCACGAGGATTGCCGGGCTGTCGTTCCGGATCAGCTTGAGGTGGAGGAGCAGGGTCTGTAGCTGGAGCATCGGCAGTCAACAGGAGTGTGGAGAGATGTGCTGCGACCTCTTCCATACGGCCTCCGATGTTGGTCACACCGGCGGTTAAATCCCGAATCGCGTCCATAACTCTCTGCAGAGCTCTGTCATGTTGCCCTATCACTGCCCCTTGAGCAGCAAGCGCTTCCCTGAGTCTCTCGTTCTCTGCGGGGTCCATATTGGCCAGAGTATTCTGTGACGTTTAGATACAACTGGGACCCCAAAGCAGAGACTGACAAAAATAAAGTTTCAAAGAGTTTAATTACAAAGGTAGTCCAAGGCAGGTACCGACGACTAGTGATGGCAGTTTGACACCGAAGCTTTGAACGGAGCTTCAACCCTGGACTTCCTATTCTATAGAAGCAGTGCTTCGAAGCTTGCTTCAAATCACGTGACATGTGACGTCCGAAGCAGCAACTGCTTCAAATCACGTGACATGTGACGTCCGAACCAGCAACTGCTTCATTTCCTGAATGAATCACTTGACTGGTTCACGGTCCATTCACGCGATTCAATGCACTGCCTCGTCTCGATTCTGACAGGTGACAGGATGAAACTGTGAAGAATAATCTTCTGGGATTCAATGCAGAGCCAATGTTGAAGAATTGGAGACGGAGAATCTTTCATCAAACACGGAGATTTATTGAAGTAACGGCCGGAGAGGATACACTCAGTTTCATACAGTTAACCGTCTTTCACCGAGCGGACTCTCTGAAAGGTTGCACAAAATACACCCAATATATATATTGAAACAAGCGGATCTGAGATTTATGCGCCTGTCTCTGTTAACCATAACAGATGTACACTACTGCAGAGAAACTCAGAGGCACCGGATGGCCCCCCTTTCTTCAGAAAGCCAGGCGTCTGACCTCTGAGTTGACCCTGAGAACGACATGATGATATTTTCACAGATAGGAGGAACAACACTCTTAACCAGAGAAGAAGCTCTGCAGATAAGTTCCTAATTCCATATAAGGAGACAGACATGATTAAAATATTTCCCTAACAGAAACTGTTTCGAATTTGAGCGCTTCAACACTTTATAACCGCTCTAAACAATGCGCAATGTGTGGGTTGTTGTCATAGATTGCGTTGTTGCTGTTGAGTTGTTGTTGGCATTGCATTTGAATTGGATCATTATAGAGCAAGCCAGGACGAAAGATAGGTTATTCTGGCTCGGGAAACACTTCGAAATGTGGAGAAGCTGTGAACAAAAAGAAAATGAGTAATATAAAAACACTTCAATGGTGTAAGGAATAGATAGCCCAGTGGATAGAGCCGGCGGCCAGGATGCAGCGATGTCCTCCGCGCAGCTGGTTCAAAGCCCGGAATAGTTAAACTTTTAATCATTGCTTTTCAACTTTAATACTTTAATGACTGATAAAAGGCCCTCTCCGCCCAAAAACATTTCTAGCACTCTCTAGTCTCTTCTCAATAACCCAATACACACAATTATCAATCTTTAATTGCAAATAGAACATGATATTTATTCAGTCTTAGTGTGTGTGCAATATTTTTCAAGGCAAAGATACGTTAAACCCACTGCAGCCTTGCACTTCGCCAGGAGAGGTCGCTGTAACTGAAGCTTCGAGAAATGAACCTATTTCCGACACAATTGTCCAAGTGGTTCGACGCTTCAATCAAAGCTTAATTTTGCCATCACTACCGACGACAGGGAGCTTGGCGGGCCGTAGTAATCCAAAAACAAAGCTGCAAAGTGAACAACAGACTCCAGGCTGCAGAAAGGCACTCCGGACCGCGGGACAGCATGAAATACTCTGGCAGAGAAGTGAGGTGAGGGCCAGGCTCTTAAAGAGCAGGTTAATCAAGTGAGTGGGGACAGGTGTGCCTCATCTGCAGCCAGGAGTAAACAAGCCACGCCCCCCGTCACACACCAGCCCTGCAGAGACGGAAAAACAGAGTAGTGAGAGGTAAAAGGAGCACACAACAGGTAAAACACAACAACTACAAAAAACCCAATGCAAAACATAACAGTTCACCCGTAAAAGGTTGGTCTCTGGCTTATTCCTGTCCCAGCTGGACTACGGTGATACCATTTATAGATTTGCCTGTCCCACTGTTTTGGCCAAACTTGACCCACTCTACCATGCTGCACTGCGTTATATATCAAATGCACCCTATAGGACTCATCATTGCAAACTGTATAGCCTAACTGGATGGTCCTCACTTACTATGCGTAGGATGCAGCATTGTTTTTTATTAATGTATAAAGCCATTTTAGGTAAGCTTCCACTGTACATATGTGCCAGATTTGCTCCAGTTTGTGACTCTTACAACCTCAGATCCAGTGCCTGGATACGGTTCCAGGTACCTGCTGTGCGGACTGAGGCTTGGAAAAGGAGTCTTTTTTATTATGGTCCTTGGTCTTGGAATGACCCCTTCAATCACGCCTCAAACTGACGGCATGTGTCTCAATAGCATGTTTTAAATTGAAGTTGTCTGAAGTCCTTACCACTAGCTGCTCTTGCAGTAATAAGTAGTGCAACTTTCTTACTGTCCTAGTGTGCACAATGTAGTGACTGCTTTTTCGTCTTTTGTTTTCTTAGTTATGTTCTCTGTATTTTATATGTTTGTGTTATGTGTTATGTGTAACGTTGCTGCCTTCTTGGCCAGGTCAGCATTGCAAATGAGATTCTATCTCAATGCTTTTATCTGGTTAAATAAAGGTTAAATAAAAAGACAAAAAATGGAAACACAAAAATTATTAAAGAAAAATTATTTTGGGGAAAATGTCACATTTTTATTTTGAAAGCCCGATTTCTAACGCTGTGCATGCAGTAGGCGTTGGACTGGAAGTACCAGAGACTTTAAACGGTTTTGAAAACTTCTGTCACGTAGTGATCATCTTCTCAATAAAACATCTTTGCTGATGTTTTTTCGAGTCTGCTGGCCAATCAGAATCGAGATTGTTGCCGGAAGTCAACTATTCTTTATACATCCATGGGTACAACTTCAGATACAAATGAACACATAATGAAATATGACCCCCGGTTTGATGATTGACAGCTCACAGAACAATGAGGGCTATCTACCCTACCCACAATTAAAAGTAATTCACACAGACAAGTTCAGCTGTCAGAACAAAGTGAAAAACAAACAATGGCATAACATATTACTATGTCGGGTAGTAATAGATTTATTTATTTTCTTCTCAGAGTGTACCAGAATGTGTGCTTATATGTTAGTATTTCTAAAAATCTCTCACAGAGCCCCTTCTGGGGTTGGGTTTTCAGCATGTCTGCCTTTTTATGTTATACAGTTCAGCTTTGATTCCATCGTCTCATTAAACCTTCTTTAAAAGCATACTTTAGTTCTGTGAAGGGATATAAGGGATATATGCACTGTACTTCACTTTAATTAATATTGTATGCTGAAAAGCGTATATTACAGCATGATTATTTGTTGAATAGATTTGAGTGGTTCAAATTTCGGGTCGCGATTTATTGACAAAGGAAAAAGTGGGTCCCGAGGCCTGACCAGTTGAGAACCACTTGACTAAAGGATGCTATTGCAGTAGTCGAGTCGTGATGTGATGAATGCATGAATCAGGATTTCAGCAGCAGAGGAGGAGAGTGATGGGCGGAGACGGGTCATGTTTTTGAGGTGGTAAAAGGCAGTCCTGGTGATGTGATTGATGTGGTGATTGAATTTCAGCTGACTGTCGAAGATGACTCCGAGGTTGCGGATGTGAGGGGGGGGGGGGGGGGGGGATAGAGTGTTGCTGTCAATGGTGAAGTTGACATTTTGGTACGGGATGGGGGGCCGATGATGATGTCTGATTTGGCACTGTTCAGTTGGAGATAGTTTGTTTGGATCCATGCTTTTAGAGAGACAGTTGGTGAGAGTGGAGTGTGTTGTAGGGGTGATGGTTTTTGTTGAGATATAAAGTTGGATGTCATCGGCGTAGCAGTGAAATTGAAGGTTGTGGCGACGAATGAATTTGCGAAGTGGGAGCATGTAGAGGATGAAGAGGAGGGGGCCAAGCACCGAACCCTGGGAGACGCCTTGGGACAGAGGAGCAGTGGAGAAGGTGCAGTTATTGATGTTGATACACTGATGTCTGTCGGTGAGATAGGATTTCAGCCAGGAGAGTGCAGTCGGTGATGTTGAGTGATGATTCGAGGAGGGACAGCAGGATGCCGTGGTTGATGGTGTCGAATGCTGCGGTGAAGTCGAGGAGGATGAGGATGTTCAGGTTGCCGGAGTCGGAGGAGAGGAGGAGGTCGTTTGTGATTTTCAGAAGAGCTGTTTCGGTGCTGTGTTTTGATCGGAAACCGGATTGAAATGGCTCAAAGAGGTCATTGGAGCTGAGGGGGGATTTTAGTTGTGAGGCAATGACACGTTCAAGTATTTTTTTTGTATTGCTTTTATCTTCAATGAAGAGCAAATAGACGTCGAAATTGGTTACTATATTGCTGTTATTTATATTTGTATGTTACAGTATATGATGCATGTTGCACGTTTGAAAGCTTTGTTCTCTTTCACATGCAGCACAAGACTGTTTTAGTGTCAGGAGAAATGTAAAGTCCAACATGACCTTTAATAGCACTGCTGTTAAACTGTTGCTAAATCTTCTGTTAATGTTTAAACAGGGGAAGACGGAAGAAAGCAAAGGAAGATGAAAATGGAGAGAGCGCGACTGATTATCAGAATGAAGAATCCAAGTTATAGTTGTGATTTGTATTTGTATTCAACTCACTAAGATGTTGTTTTAAATAAAATTACTTTTATCATTTATTGTGTGTGATTTTGTTTGATATATTATTGTATGAAATGTCCAACTAACTTATTGTGAAGCACGATGTCAAGCCATTTTTATAAATTGAACATTTTGACACAGGAAATTGAAGACTGCATGGTTATATGTATTATAATTAAGATTGAGGAGCTTCGTTGTGTTTGTGAAAGCATTCTCTTCAAATAGCCTTTATAAATGGTTAAGTATCAGATCACTACATGTGAATCCATCATAACGAGATTCAATGAGACATAAAGATAATGAATGTTTTAGCACAGATGTTGCAGTCATGAAACATGTGTAGTCATCTCATTCATTCAGGTAGATTGATGCCAAGTTAAATATAATATATTTGTCTTTAATTATATGACATCTCCTCTTGTTTATCAGCAAAACTCCAGTGGACACACATGTTTAACACCGGAGAGCCTATTTTGTGACTGCTGGTATTTATTCTTACAGTTTCCCCAAAAAGGATGTTGTTACGTTCCCTCTTGGCTAGGGATACAAAAGGGAAACGACACGACCAGATTGGAATTGGTAAATGTTACCGTTGGTTTATTTGTAACCAAAAATGATGAACACAAGAAGGTACACAAACAGTTTGACACCAACAAAGGGCCAAACTGTTACCAGTTAACAAAAGGAGAACTCCAAACGAGAGTTGCACCGGGGTATACAAAAGGAAAGAAAGGTACCTCACTTCTTAAAGTGGAACAAACCAATAAACAAAGAGAGACTGTATGAAAACACAGCTGTTGCTGATCAACAGGTGCTAGTCACCTGGGTCTAAGCAATACTCCCGCAAATGCTGATCTACAGGCGCTAAGCTAACCTGGGTCTAAGCAGTTTCACAATATCAACAATAATATACACGCTGTTCAACAGGATCTAAGCAACCTGGATCTAAGCAATACACACCCACTAAGCTATACTAAACACAGAACACTTAACACACTGCTAGGCAGTCTAACGACGCACAGAATACACACTGCTAAGCAGTCTAAAGAATCACAAGATATGGCGGGGTATAGCGAGAGGTTTGAGGTGTCTGTTCCATAATACAGAGCCTCCCGAATGATGTCCGCCCAGCCTTTATACTCCTCCCCCGGATGACGTGGCAGAAGCGGGCGGGGATTAGATAACGTCAGTCCAATCGCGCGGATGCTGCAAGGTCGGGACGGCCAATGACAGCAAAGGCACTGCACAGCTCATTTACATACCCACACACAAACAGAGTTAAGGGCACAAAGTAACAGCGGCTGTATCATATGTGTTTTCACATTTCCATTTCCATTTAAAATTATGTAAAATAACATACACAAATTGCTAGAAAGTACAATCATACTTTTATCAGTGCATCAACAGAGGCTGTTTTATAAAAGTACCGCTTAAGCTAATATAGCAGCCATTTAACAGTAAACTGGCGGCACCATGCTTTCACTTTTAAATGTTTTCATTCTATATTTTAATACAAATATCTGAATTAAAATAAAAACCTTGTTGGTGTATCTCGCACTATCCTTTTTATTATATCTACAATATGCTTTAAATAGATGGGGAAACACCATAAAGACGTGTCATCTGTTTCCGTGGAAGTTAGTCATTTCACTTTCAGTTCAGTGTAAACAGGACGCTTAGACATTTAAAAAGCGCTGTGCATTATTTTTTACAATTGAATATAAGACAATCCGTGCATTTTTGTTTGTAAAATGTTTAGTGGCACCGTCCACTGTGGAGTGAAGGGGATGTTGGTAACCGGACCTCAGCCTGGCTCAGCTGCTCTGAATAACGATAACCAATTCTCCTGAAGGGTTGACTAAACTAAAAATGAAAGCAGTGCAGCACCAACCGCTGCTTCTTTGTTCCAGTTATCCAAACGTTTACCTCATTTCTAGATGGATCTTCCTTCAAAGCATCACCTCCATATGGAATAATACAATGGCTGCTAAAGGTGAGTTTTCTGTTCTTTATTTAATCTAAAGTGTGAAAATTCGCCTTGTTACCATATGGAAATATTTCATGTGTTATGATGTTTGCAAAAAGCAAATAGCCTAATTCAATGTGATGTAAAAGGCATAGCAACACTGCATTGAAAACAATAGTGTTTACTGTTTACTATACACTTCTTGAGTTTTTCTATGTTCTTCTCTTTTCAACAAAATCATGTGTAAATGAGAAAGTGAAAGCGAGGAACGAAAACCAGATTATATGACAATGATTTACAGCATCAGCTGTATCATCGTCTGTTTTATTTCTATGTTTTTCTCTTCACATCTTTCTCTTAACTGCAACTTTATGACTCACTCTTAAACATTTTCGTTTTGATCGCACATATAAGTTATTTTACAAGATAACAGTGGCATATTTGAATATACAATATTTATGATGTATTACTCTCAAAATGTTAACATGTGAAATCATTGTTTAATCATACACATCTAAAGACAGGCAAATATTCTTATGTCACATGTATTTAAATGTATACTCCCAGGCCAGGCCTCATTATTAATGCCATCGGCAAATTTAGTCAAAGTGGACTAAAACGCTCCTTCATCATTAGACGCTAGATGTCGCTAGATGCTGAATCATGGACAGCATCCAACGTACTTATTTATTATTTATATTTTTAGCCAAGCCTTTTATTGGTTTTTGTATTGTTTTGAATGAGCATTTAACATTTTCTCATCTATCTTTATCTGATTGCTGATATTTGCACTTTGCACGCAGCCATTTTAACAAAAACGGTGGTGGGAAGTACATACAAGATAATCATACTTTTGCAAACTATAGTGCAACTATATGGCTCTACTCCAATACATTTCAGAGAAAATGAATAACTCACCAGACATTGTTTAAACCAGTGGTTTGCATTAGTGATATGACTTATTCTTTCACCACCAATACAAAATAAATGATCTCATTAAACATTCACAGTGTTTTTGTTGTGTGAACCACACACAATGATACTTGCAGGGTTTTTTCGTAATTCTGGATTTATTTCAAAACTACTTTTGACACTTTGCTAATTTGTTACTTTGCAAATATGCATGTAGGACAAAAAAGGAAGTAAATGATAATCCAATTTTATATAGGTTGGAATAAGACTGATCTACTTTTTACGTCTCAAAATAAGAGTTCCACTTTTACCAGTTGCAACATTAAAGTGATCTAAACATTAATGCATCAATAATCATAATTGAATACCATTATTTTTGTCTGTAATGGGCTATTTGGCATTATGAGTACTTTTTGGTTAATTAAGTTTCCTTTTACTTAAGTAGAACTTGAGTCTTCCCCCTCAGTTTACTTTAACACCTCAATAATTTAACACTCTAGGGGTGACTAAGCTTGAAGCTGCTTTTGATACTTTAGCACACTAATATACCTGTTAACATTTAAGTCACGTTTTCTATTATAATGTATGTGTATGTCATTTTCTACTCGTGGTTAATCAACTAAATCTAAATAAAGTGTTCAGATACCATTGTTGTTGTACAGCTTTAGATAAACACTGTACCATGAACAGCCACTAGATGGTGCCAATGCCTTTAATATGAACACCATACATTTAACTTCTCTTACCCTCTGATGATGGCATGTGGAAATATCAGCCTGAAATTACACTGAACAAAAATATAAACCCAACACTTTTGTTTTTGCTCCCATTTTTAATGAGTTGAACCCAAAGATCTAAAACATTTTCTATATACACAAAATAACCATTTCTCTCAAATATTGTTCACAAATCTGAAAAAATCTGTGATAGTGAGCACTTCTCCTTTGCCGAGATAATCCATCCCACCTCACAGGTGTGGCATATCAAGATGCTGATTAGACAGTTTGATTATTGCACAGGTGTGCCTTAGGCTGGCCCCTATAGAGAACCGCAGTGACGCATCGTAAAACCCGGAAGTAAGTTAGCATTTTTAGCACTTCCGGTTCCTTCGTCAAAAAGCAATGCATTTTCTCCATAGGGTTTTGGAAAATAGCTCCAAATAAGGTCTTTGGTTGACACAAATTTAAGAGATAAATCACGTTTTGTTCTACAACATTAAATACATCAGCAGTGACCCCACTGGTGATTTTTGAAGAGTTTACGTGTCTGAAAAACGATGGTTGTTACCGAGTGGCTGAATAGGACTACAGAAATTGTCGAGGCCGTTGTACGTCATTACGCCTAACACGTAAACACTCCCGCTATATTGGTTTTCCCCTGTGTTCTGCTTGAAAGCAAGTACCTGCCTATCTTTAGTATCTGTATATCTATATCTGACCATTAGAATCTGTATTTTTGAAATTGTCGTTTTTAACACCGTAGTTTTACAAATTATAGAATAATTAATTACCAGTGTTTTCCAATTTTACTTGGCAGTTTGTTTCGTTAGCTAACGTTAGCTAAAGCTAGCGCTACTAGTTAGCTACGCAATGGTTTGTTGCTTTGCTCCGGGTTGCAGCCACAGGTCACATTCGTGCTATGAGGTAAGCTGACGTTACATTTTTGTCCATGTCACGGTGAAATGTAAATGATGGGTAGTGACTGTATCGCCGTTTTAGAGATGGCGCTGCTGAAAAGACCGCAACACAAGTAAAGATAATGAATACATCCTCTTAAAACCTGTGTGGCTTATATGATAAGTCTAATTAGTACAAGCAGCATAACGTTCCACCATGTAACTAAAGATTGTAGTCAGGGAAATCAGTTTGACATATTGAACTAATAACAAATCACCTCTGGCTGTCAGAGAACTCTCTGCTCCATAGCTTCTCTTGGACGTAAAATCACATGTACATTTTACATTTATATTCAATTTAATATACCATCCCTCACATACTTTTGTATATATAATAACTTATATTTTGTTTTTCTTGTTATGCTGCTGCAACACAAACATTTCCCAAATTGGGATCAATGCAGTAATATCTTATCTTAATTAATTAAGAAATATAACTATTATAATTAGTGTAGCAGCTGACACCTATTTTCAATATGGATTAATCTACCATTTATTTCATTAGTTCAATTTTCATCTATAAAAATGTCAAAATAGTGAAAATGTTCACGAGACAAAGTGCAAGGTTATATCTTTAGATGTTTTGTTTTAGCCTATGTACTGTATGTCTTAATGCTCTTATATGTGACGGTGTGACTTCCATGAAACTAATATTTTATATCTTCCCAACAGACGAGCTGACAGGAAGCCTAACACTCTAACAACCACAACATTGCAAAGGCAAGTAAATGTAAATTAGGTTTGCTGACCAGTGGTAGCCACCTGAATTGCCCTCTGTTGCTCCTCAGACAATGCCATGCTTGCCAGAATTGCCTCAGGTCCCTGATGCCCAACAGATTTGAGAATTTCAGGAACAGTAAGTGTTTCCAAGCTGTAGTGTTCCTCTTCTGGCATGGGGGAGAGAAGCCAAGAAATTCCTGAGAACCTGCCCCCGAGTCTGTCCCTCAGCCAGTCACGGTCTTCGGAGGTGGGCTCTCTTGTCAGCGGGTTGAATGAGTTATTGGTTGGAGGAAATAGCTCCTCCACTGAATGTGTACGTTTAGCTGCCTTTGGCTTCTTCCACTGACAGGGGGAGTCAGTGCAGCTGAAACTGTGGATGGCAAAGATGGCTAATGCAGCCGCATGACTGCATTTCCATTCTCCACATGGGCATTCACATTTTGTGGAGAGAATTCCCTCTTCTCTGCTTTAAGGTCTGCTGACCATCTGCTGCTGGTAGTGCCCAAGACCAGGCTCAAAACCCGAGGGCACCGAGCCTTCGCAGCAGCTGGCCCCAGGCTCTGGAACACTCTGCCCCTCCACGTGAGGTCGGCCCAGACCCTAGGGGTTTTTAAATCCACACTAAAAACTCACTTCTTCTCTCAGGCCTTCTAGTCAGAGCGGAGCACGACTCCTCACTATTCCCTGTGTTTGTTTTATATCTGTTGTAAATTATTGTCTTTTATTGTGATTATATGTGTTTTTAATGCATGTACAGCACTTTGGCTCGACCAAAAATCGCTTTTAAATGTGCTTTATAAATAAAACTTGATTTGATTTGATTTGATTTGATTCTCCTGTAGATACCTGTGGTGTTGGGATTGTTTTATTATTTAAAATATATTTACATTTGTAATGCCTTCCCAATTATCCCTTTAATTGTTTATAGCCTACTGTATGTTTATTTCATGGATATTTCTGTGTTTTCTGGCGTGTAATATTTATAATCTTGGGGCCTCTTCTCTTTAACGTCTACATGCTACCACTGGCTCAGATAATGATGTCACAGTCTGCTTTCTCACTCACCTATTTTCTGCATTATCATTCCTTAGTCACCTGGTAGTCACACCCTGTCTCTCTCTCTCTCACTCTGTTACACCCATCAGCTCCATTAGTATTTAGGCCCACTTCACCTTCACCTCAGTGCCAGATCGTACTTCGCAGCATGCTTGTCTTTCCCGCACTACTCCTCAGATTGCTCTCCCGGTTTCGACCCTGCCTGTCCCTGACCAGCCTGCCTCGCTTGCTCCCTGACCCGTTCTGTACCTGCGACTCCCGTCCTGCCTTCTCCCGGAACCCTCGCCTGTCCCTGACCAGCCTGCCTCGCCTGCTTCCTGACCCGTTCTGTGCCTACGACTCCCGTCCTGCCTTCTCCCGGAAACCTCGCCTGTCCCCGACCAGCCCTTTGCCTACTATCTGCCGTGTTGTCTCCTACCAGCCGATTGCCTCTAATAAAGCTGGTTACCGACTATCTCTGGTTTCCCGTGTTCTGCATTTTGGTCCTCAGCTCGTTTGTGACAAATGAAGAACAACAAAATAAGTTACCATAGCTATGCAGATGACACACACATTTACGTAACCATTTCACCAGGAGACTATGCTCCAATTCAAACACTGAGTAAGTGCATTGAACAAATCAATGACTGGATGTGTCAGAACTTTCTCCAATTAAACAAAGATAAAACTGAGGTAATGGTTTTCGGAGCCAAGGCAGAACGTATAAAAGTTAGCGCTGAGCTTCAGTCTGCAATGTTCAAAACAACAGATAAAGCCAGAAATCTAGGTGTAGTCATGGACTCTGACCTGAGTTTCAACAGTCACATTAAAACAGTTACTAAATCAGCCTACTATCACCTAAAAAACATATCTAGGATTAAAAGACTAATGTCACAGCAAGATTTGGAAAAACTTGTCCATGCTTTTATCTTCAGTAGACTGGACTACTGCAATGGTGTCTTCACAGGTCTCACTAAAAAATATATCAGAAAGCTGCAGCTGATTCAGAACGCTGCTGCTCGAGTCCTCACTAACACTAAGAAGGTGGATCACATCACTCCTGTTCTGTGGTCTTTACACTGGCTTCCTGTGTGTCAAAGAATAGATTTCAAAATACTGCTGCTGGTTTCTAAAGCACTGAATGGTTTAAGCCCAAAATACATTTCTGACCTTCTGCTAAATTATGAACCATCCAGATCTCTCAGGTCTTCAGGGACTGGTCAGCTTTCTGTCCCCAGAGTCAGAACTAAACATGGAGAAGCAGCGTTCAGTTATTATGCTCCAAATATCTGGAACCAACTCCCAGAAACCTGCAGGTCCGCTGCAACTACTTTTAAATCCAGGCTGAAGACTTTTCTTTTTGTCGCTGCTTTTAATTGAACTATTCATATCTTAGACTGCACTCTAACTTTTATCCATGTATTTTTTCTTTTAATGTTTATTTTATTAGCTTTTCTTTTTAATGATTAATTTTAAATGCCATTTTCTTAATGTCTTTAATTTTTTGTAAAGCACTTTGAATTGCCTTGTATTGAAAAGTGCTATATAAATAAACTTGCCTTGCCTAATAAAGATTTCATGTGACACATAAAATGGATTTGTTGATGGGAATTAATGTGAATAAATTAACTCTAGGTTAACGGTACTCTTGCTATCACTACTCACCG